>CP049707.1:13189316-13213525 GCA_004148225.2 Heterodera glycines | reverse complement strand
TTAATTGGGTTAATTAACTTATTAATTAGTTTTGTATTCATTTGTACTTTGGCATTCCTTTTTGATTTGTGTAATTAATTATTAAGTAATTAAGTCTGACCGATAACATTTTCTTTTTTGTTAATTTAAAATATTTTCACCAAAATGTGATCGCTACTCAAAATGCAAATCGTTTATTTTGTAAAAATTGAATATTTTGTAGAATTTAATCAACTTTTTTTGTTAATTGCTTTGGTTTTAAAATAAATACTCAGAATGGATGTGGTGCTTTCCAACTTTGTTCTTTTCCATTTGATTTTGACTTTGATTGGTGTTCGTTCATTAATGGGTCTCTTCTCCCTTTTGCGCCCTTTTGCCTTTCCCCGGGGGCATTTTGTTTTAAACTCGTTTTTGCTGTTTGTCTGTTGTTTGTTGGGCCAATTCCCTTTTTTCCTTATTAATTAATATTTTAAATTTATTTCCCCAAATGATTCGCTTTTCTTTTCTCTTCTTTTTGCCGCTTTTTCTCCTAATTTTGGCCGCCCTTTGCCCTTTCGCCTTTTCTGCGGCCCAAAATGACCTTTTCCCGGCTGATTATCTCAGCAAATTGGCCACTTTTGTCGCCTCATTATCCCCCACAAATCGTTCTCTGTTCCACCGAATTAATAATGCGCCGACACTTAGCGAATCGCAAAGAGTCGCACAATTGAAGCAATTCGTCGCCAATTTGCCAAAAGAATCAAAGGCAAAATTCATTTTTTTTTGTAAATTTTCGATTGAAATGCCATTCATTCTTTTTGCCCGTTTATTTGAGGAAATTGGCATGGAATTGCTCGGCCAAATGTGCCAATTGGGCTCTGTGCTGCCCACCCAACCTTTTCTGCACTTTGTCGCCGTCTTTTTGCAGCTTTTGGCCAAATTGGACGAGGAAAGGCGCGAAAAAGCGATGGAAATGGTGGGCGAACAGCAGCATACAGACGCGGAATTTGAGCAGAAATTCGTTGAATTTGCGAAGGGATTCAAAAGGGACGAACAAAAGGTGGACAAAAATAAATAATTAAATTTAATGGCAAAAGCAATTACAGCAATTACAGTTAATGGCCATTGAATTCATAAGGGCAAAGCACGCGATAAGAAAACATTTGTTGGAACGACTGAAAATGGCCAAAATTTCACGGTCCGAAATGGCCAAAAAAGCAAAGCGCGAGTTGAGGGTGGGTTTGATCAGTTTCAGTCACTAATTGACTAATTAATTAAATGTTTTTAAAGAATATTTTGCTAAATTTGGACTTGACAAATTGGGAAATTTGTTGGCGCCTGGAGGAAGTGGAAGGGATGAAACTGAGAAGAGAGGACGAAGACAAACTGATGTACGTGCTCAAAATGTTGAAGATGAAATGCTAAGGACCAGTGCCAATGAGACAATTAATTAATTTTTTAATTGTTCATTTATTTGCCACTTTTTATTGTTTTTTCTAATCGATGAAAATTTTCCTCCAATTCGATTAACTGCTTTCGCCTTAAATATTCATTCGCCTTAAATATTCATTCGCCTTAAATATTCATTCGCCTTAAATATTCATTCGCCTTAAATATTCATTCGTCTTAAATATTCAATTCGCCTTAAATATTCAATGACAAAAAGACCCTGCCCCGAAACCGAATATTCTCCAATTTCCCAAAAAAATGGTATCCACCAGTTAATTGACTCTCAAATGAGTTTTGTCAAGACTACAGTGGAAGCATTGAAACAACTCCAGACCTCTTTTACCTCCGACCAAATGCCAATTTTTAATACCCTAATTACCACTTTGTCCACTCAAATTGACCTGCTTAATGGATCGATTTCCCAACTCCGCTCCACTGCTCTCTCCACTGAAGGCATGCCAATTTCAGCGGAGGAATTGGAAAGACAGAGAAGTGTCGTCATTATTGGCATGCCAGAGCACAACGACAGTTCACCAGCAAAGCGGGCAGAGATGGACCGGTCAAAAATCAATTGCTTATTCGATTCGCTGGGGATCGAATGCGGTACCATTGAGGCTCTCATGGGTCGTTCCTTTAACCCAGCCCAAAAAAGTCCTCGCCCATTGAAAATTCTCTTGCCTTCCCGTGGCTTCCAAAAACAGGCTCTCGCTGCATGGCAAAAAAACAAAACACCATTCGGGCTGCTGATTCGTCTCTGCACCATGTCCGTCTCCGTGAATCGCTGACAAAGGCACAATTGGAGGAACGCCGTCGCCTGCATTTGCAATGCGTTGAAAAACGACAGAAAGATGGGCAAGATTGGATTGTGTATGCTGGGAACGTTATTTTGAGGGACGAAGTGCACATCTTCCGGAGTCAGACAATTCGTGAATCAAATTTTTAATTTTTACACCAAATCACAAAAAAAAACAAAACACTTTTACAAAAAGAGTAGATTACACTTTCCGGTCGGAAGAAGAAAATTCTTACCAAAATATAAATAATTCTAATTCACTACCACTAAACAAAGGGGATATTAATTCTTTAGAAGGTTTTATCTGTTGCTTAACTAATATTCGCTCTATAATGAACAAAACTGATGAAATTTCACTGGCTTTAATAAATAAAAAAATTAGCATATTATTACTGACAGAGACATGGACAAAAGACAATGAGGGAATTCCTCTTAGCCAATGGATTAAGGAGAATTATAATTATATTTTTGCATCAAGAAAATCCGAAAACAGTTCACGTGGAGGTGGTTGTGGTATTTTAATCAAAAATGAGATAGCCTTTTTTGTAAAATTTTCTGGTACAAAATTTAATTGTGAAATTTTAATTATTCAATTACAAAATCTGAAATCAATAAGATTTGCATTGATTTACCGGCCTCCCAAAACCACTTTAAAACAAACAAAAGAACTTTTTAAATTTATACAAACATTTTGGTGTGAAAATTATATAATCTTAGGAGATCTAAATTTGTCAAATCGAGAATTGGTATGGAGGCAAGGCCAACCACACGCTATAAATCATATTGGTGAAATATTTTGCGACTTTTTTAATAAATTTACATTTATAAATGCCACGAATGAGCCCACTAGGGGTAAATCATGGTTGGATTTGATCTTATCAGCAAATGATAAAATTGTAAAACATTGTACTGTTGAAGGTGGCATATTTTCATCAGATCATTTAGCACAGCTTTTTGTGCTGAGTGTTCCAGAAATAAGAGCAAAGCCTAAAGAAATTTGCCTAAGACGGTTTACTCCGTCTAATGTATCACATTTAAATGCTGTAATTTCTGCTGATTAAGTTCTCTTTCTCTTTCACATTTTAGTATAAATGAAAAATGCTGTGCCTTCAATAGCGCCTTGTTGAATGCCTTGAATGAGTGTATTCCAATAAAAAAATTACTAAAAAAAGATTTAGCTCCAAAATATCCACAACATTTATTGGCATCCATTAAAGAAAAGGCAAAATTATATAGACAGTGTAAAATTGATCCAACAAAAAAAGCACTTTATGATAGCATTACTTTACATATAAAAATCCAAACCAAAAAAATACATAATTTAATTGAACATAAGGCTATTTCAAAGGGAAAAAATTCAATTTTTAAATACATTCAAAAACACAATGTCAAAGCAGTGATTAAACAATTGGCCATTTGTGAAAATAAATGCTATCATGAAAGTGAAGAGAAATCGGAATTATTTGCCATTTTATTTGCAAATTCATTTAATAACTCCGAAGTTGTCCTAAACGATTTAAGTTTGGACAACTCCTATGGTAATATTCAATGCTTTATATCGGACATAAATTTTAACATCATTGAGACTCAAACACTGTTAAGAAAATTGCCAAATAAAAATGGAACTTCTCCGGATAACATTTCTTATAAAGTCCTAAAAAATTGCCATTTTTCTCCTTTTCTAAAATTAGTGATAAATTAAAATTATGATAAAAAAGGAAATGAACTCTTTGGAAAGTCTCTGCGAACATTTCACCAATTTGTGCATGCAATGCCAATTCAAAAAGCCGAGCACAACCACCAGCGCAAGTCCAGTCTGAAAAGGACAGTTTCGGCTTATTCGTTCCCTTTTTTGCGCCGTCACTTGCCCATAGTCCGGCTTGTCTGAAGGCCAATGGCAGCGAAAGACAGCCCGGCCCGATCATTCCCTTCAGAAAATTGATCAGAATCTCCGCGTAGCTTAAAATGAGTGATTCGTTTCAATCAATTTTCGTTTTGACATTTTGCCCATACGAAAGTCCGTTTTTGCGTGAACCGTCGGCTATTTAGCTGGGAAAAAGCGCTTCGCGCTTTGGGAGCTTCGCTACCTAGACTGTGAAGCGATTCAAATTGATCGAATTGGTTGGAGATTTTTTTTTGAATTTTTAAAAAATTATTATGGGTTTTTAGTCCACATCGAGGCTCAAGACGGGCGCTTCGCGCCCGTTTTTCAATTTTTGTTGGCCTTGGACGGGTGCTTCGCGCCCGTTTTTTAAATTCGTTGAACTCATACGGGCGCTTCGCGCCCGTTTTTTAGCTTGTTAGGCCGCTTCGCGGCCTTAGTCGGGCGCTTCGCGCCCGTTGATTTGGATTAGGGTATGGGATCCGTCCCCTTGCGAGTGATTAGGGGGATGGGATCCGTCCCCTTGCGAGTGAATAGTGGGATGGAATATTAGCTCTGGTTGTGGAGATTTGGAATCGTTCCTCAGTCTGTGCCTCCCCCACATTTTGTTGGGGTGGGCTAATAAATGACTGATCACTTGACAATCACTTTTATAAATTGGAAAAAAGGAACCGCGACGGAATAATGAGAGGGAGGAGGAAGAGGGAGGGGGGATGAATGATGATGTGATGATGATGATGATGATGATGATGATGATGATATGATAATGTGATGAATGTGTCTCTCTTCTGTGCTAATGATGCGATGGATGTGTGGAGGTGCGGTGCATTGATCAGTTACGGACATAAAAAACAAAAAGAATATCTAATTAAAGTATAATTATGATCATTAAAAAGATAGGAATTCCATTTGGGAATTTTCCCAACTATTTTTAGAGATAAATTTATGAGCTGAATAAATGACCGAGTAAAAAGGAAAAATTGCAATCAAAAGACAAATATTTTAATAATAATTATTAATTGAATTCTTAATTATTATTAGCCATTGTTTTTTTATTAATTGCATTTATCCGATAGAATGGAACAAATCATTTCAAAGTGAAAAAAACAACAATTTTAAATATAAATTTTAAATTGATGGATTTACAATGGCTTCGAATTAAGAAAATATTTTAGGCAAAAGCATTGCGGAAAAAAGGGATTTGGAGATTGAATGAGACTGACTGAGTTTAAAGGCCAAAAAGCATTTTGGCCCAATTTGCCCCCTCCCCGCCATTCACTCACCGCGGAAAGAATGGCCCAACCGAACAAATTGTTCGCTGACGAATTATTTGCTCAATTGAAGAGCTTTATGTTTTATGAAAGTTACGTACAAATGGTTAAATATTTAAGTATAAGAAGATTTATTTAAATACCAAAGCAAAAATAGTTTTTTTTAGAATTCTGTCAAAAATTGGCCCTTTGACAAATTTATAAAATCAAATGCCAAATTGCTCAATTAAAGTCAATGTTTGTTCAGATTCTTACGACATTTAAACTGTCCAAACATCGTAAAATTCGTGCGATTTTTTCAATGTAAAATCACAAACAAAAAGAATCTTTTTTTTCAAGGAAGCACAAATCATGGGGGGAGAAGGAGGGTTTGTCAGCAACAGAAGAAAAAAAGGTGAAAAAAAGAAAAACGGAAAAGAATACAAAAGTGATTAGATGAGAAATAATTAATTAAAATAATAATTTATTAATTAAATGGTAATGAGACGAAATCCCACCACTAAAAATAGCAAAAAGGCCAATTAATTACCTCAAACCTCAGAAACAAAATTCATTAAAACAAATAGAGACCAGCAGTTAAAAGTTCAATTTTTCTGCTTTTTATTAATAAACAAATAAAAAAATAAATAACAATAATGGACATGTATAATAAGTATTCCATATTTTTATAGTCTTTCCTGCCAATTTGTGCCATTGTTTATCGCCATGTTTTGGTTTTGAGTGTCAATTCCAAACTGTCCAGGTCCAGGTCAAACTCTAGCTAAGACATTCAAAAAATGAAAATAAAAAAGTGATGTTAAACAAAATAATAAAACGCTTAAAGATCAGCGGCCCAAATAACGCCTAAAGACATGTTTTTGGAAGATTTTTGGTGAAAAATTTTTTTCACTTAAAAACCATGTGCTCCCACCCTTTGGTCCCGAAGCCCAAAATCACTTTTATTTTTGTAACTTTTTTTAAAAAAATGATAAAAAGGTGAAATAAAATTTATATAATAGAGCAAAAAATTGCGGATTTTTGTAGTATTTTACTCTTCTCTAATGACTTTTCAGAACCGAGTTATGAATTTTTTTCTGAAAAATCGAAAATTTCCAGAATTTCTGGAATAACTTTTTTTGTTTTTGTGGTATAAATTTCAAATAAATCTCATAAAATGCTATTTTTAAAGCTTTAATTCACTTAAATTGACCAGTCCTCCATTGAGTTATGAATTTTCAAATTTTAACCCAAATTTCCAAGGACCAAAAAAATTAAAAATATTTTCGAATTTTTAAAAAATTCTAAAAAATCTGAAACTTAAAATAAACATCATATTTGTGCTCAGGACCCTAATTTACCACAGAAAAAATTTTTTCACCCTCTTTTTCAACCCAAAAAAAATTTTTGAAAATTTCTTGGGGGCCTAGCTCGAAAATTTTTGAAAATTTTCGAAAATAAAGTACACCGTTCGATAGAGCTTAAAAAGCTCTACAATTTTGCTCTAAGGCCATTTTTGGCTAAAACCAACCCCTGACGAGTTATGGGCCCGGGACTCAAATGTCCCGCTCAGGCCAAAAATTTTTTCTATTTCCGGAAAAAAATCGAAATTTTTCCAAAAAAATTACCAGTCAATAGAGCTCAAAAAATGATGTTTTGGAAGTGGTCTCCGTTTTTCCTGAAAAATTCGTTAAAAATTCCTAAAATTCAAAAACCAAAAAACCGTTTTTTAGGCCTAACTCGAAAATTTTTGAAAATTTTCGAAATTTTTAAATTTGGAAAAATCGGGCTTTCAAAACTCTACAATAAGTCTGCTGGTAACTCCCCGCCCAGATCAAACCCTAATGAGTTATTCAACCGGGACTGAACTGGACAAAGTTGGTACTGAAAAAGTTCACGAACCTACAGCCTTTCCTATTGCAGATAGAGGTTTGGAATTTTTTTTGTTTTTTTTGGAATTTTTAAAAAATTATCAGCGATTTTTAGGCCGCTTCGCGGCCTCAGACGGGCGCTTCGCACCCGTTTTTTAAATTCGGTGATTTTTAGGCTGCTTCGCGGCCTCAGACGGGCGCTTCGCGCCCGTTTCTAATTTTTGTTGTGCTTTTCGGCCGCTTCGCGGCCGTTTTTTAAATTGTGTTGAGTCGGACGGGCGCTTCGCGCCCGTTATTAAATTTTGATGGACTCAGACGGGCGCTTCGCGCCCGTTTCTAATTTTTGTTGTGCTTTTCGGCCGCTTCGCGGCCGTTTTTTAAATTGTGTTGAGTCGGACGGGCGCTTCGCGCCCGTTATTAAATTTTGATGGACTCAGACGGGCGATTCGCGCCCTTTTTGTGGCCTTTTTAGGCCGATTTGCGGCCTCGAACGGCCGCTTCGCGCCGTTTTTTAAATTTTAGAACAGATACAAAAGTGATTAGAAGAGGTAGAACTGTGATTAGAAGAGGTACAACAGAGATGAGAAGAGGTACAACAGTGATTTGAAGAGGTACAACAGTGAAAAAGTGATACAAAAGTGATTAGAAGAGGTGCAACCACGGAAGGGAAAGGCACAACAGTGATTTGAAGAGGTACAACAGTGATTAGAAGAGGTATAAAAGTGATTAGAAGAGGTGCAACAGTGATTAGAAGAGGTACAACAGTGATTAAAAGAGGTACAAAAGTGATTAGATGAGGTACAACAGTGATTAGGAGAGGTACAAAAATTGTTGGAATGGTACAACAATGGTTAAAAAGGGTACAATCATGGTATTAAAATTAAATAATTAAGGAAATCGTTTATTAAAAAGTAAGATTAAAAATTGAATGTAATTAATAAATTTTTAAAAATAAAATAAATTTCCTTTTATTAATTAAAAAGAGTGTTTGAAAAGTACAAGGATTGAATATTTATTTAAATTGAAATTAATATTACAAATTCTAATTTAAAAATACAGGAGTTCTTTAATAAAAGTAAATAAATTATTATTTTAATTTAAAAGATTTTTCACAAAAAAATAATTTAATTTAAATTAAAAAATTTTATTTTTTATAGATTAAACAAAACTCGTTATATGGTGGAGTTTGGCAAACTCGTGCCACAATGGCTCCCATATTTTTTCGCAATTACCTTGCCCATGTTTTAGTCATTGAACGTTTAATGGCCACTCTGTGAGCTAAAAATTATGAAAGACGGTGCAATTGGCATTTCAGTGCCATTTGGTTTAGTTTTGTGGTAAAAAAATTAATTTAAATTAAACATTTAAAAGTTAATGAAATAAAAACAAATTTATTTTATACTTTTTAAACTCAGATGGGGCTTACAACTTTAATTAAATAATTTATAAAAATCTTCAAATTAATTAAAAACATTAAAAATAACCCAAAAATACAAAGAAAAATAATGTACACCGCCCGGGTCCGAACTTCGCCCCCCCCAATAATGTGTTACCGTCCGGGTTCGAACTTGCCCTTTTTAAAAAATACAAAAAATTCTGAAACGTAATCATATTGTGCTCAGCACCTTAACTCAAATAAAAACAATATATGAAATTCTTTAATCAAACAAAAAATTAATTTTAAAAAATTTTCACAAAAAAATAATTTAATTTAAATTAAAAAATTAATTTAAAAAAAACAAACACTCTTTTAAATGAATTAAAAACATTAAAAATAACCAAAAATGCATAGCAAAAATAATGTACACCGTCCGGATTCGAACCTGCCGCCCCCCCCCCCAGAAGATGACTCAGAATCCCCAATCACACAGGGATTCTGAGGTCTTAACGATGTAATAACTGAAATCTGATGTCAGATTAGTGATCAGCAGCCTCAAATAGCCCTAATGACATGTTTTTTGAAGATTTTTGGTGAAAAAATTTTTTAACTCAAAAATCCTGTCCACCCCCTTTGGACCCGAAGGACAAAATCACTTTTATTTTTATAACTTTTTACAAAAAAATGATAAAAAGATGAAATAAAATTTATATAATAGAACAAAAAATTGCGGATTTTTGTAGTATTTTATTTTTCCAGAATATCTTTTCAGAACCGAGTTATGATTTTTTTTCTGAAAATTCGAATTTTTCCAGAAATTCTGGAATAACTTCTTTCATATTGAAGTTAGAAAACCCAAATAAAGTCCATAAAATTCTCCTGATTTTTCTCTATTTTTAAGGCTTTATTCCTGTAAAATTGATCAACCCTTCGATTTGTTATGAATTTTTAAATATTAGGCCAAAATCCCGAGGGCCAAAAAATTGCCAAAAAATAAAAAAATTTTTAAAAATTCCAAAAATTCTGAAACTTAAAATAGACATCAAATTCGTACTCAGCACCTTATTTTACCCCAGAAAAATATTTTTCACCCCCATTTTCGTCCGAAAAAAAATTTCCGAAAATTTCTAGGGGGCCTGGCTCGAAAATTTTTGAAATTTTCTCGACCTATCCTACACCATTCGATAGAGCTTCAAAAGCTCTACAATTTTGCCCTAAGGCGTTTTTTCGATAAAACCAACCCCTAACGAGTTATGGACCCGGGACTCAAATGTCCCGCTCAGGCCAAAAATTTTTTCTATTTCCGGGAAAAAATCGAAATTTTTTCAAAAATATCACCAATCGATAGAGCTCGAAAAACTATGTTTTGGAAGTGGTCTCCGTTTTTCTGGGAAAATTCGTTAAAAAATCATAAAATTAAAAAACCCGAAAACCGTTTTTTAGGCCTAACTCGAAAAATTTTGAAAATTTTCGAAATTTTAAAATCTGGAAAAATCGAGCTTATTGAACTCTACAATAAGTCTGCTGGCCACCCTGCGCTCAGGTCAAACCCTAATGAGTTATTCGGCTGGTACTGAAGTGGGAAAAAAAAATTAACTGAGTCTCCGTGTCTGTACAGGTCCGGGATTTGGTCTGATCAAAAAATAAAAAATACTGGATTATAGAGGACACTTCTGCGGAGTGCCCTCACAGCGGGAATTTTTTGATCCGAGTTTCAGAAAAAAAGTTATGGGCCGTCAAACGCACGAAAAAATGAGAAATCCGTCCCTGGGACTCAGTCGTCCGCGCTGAATTTTTTTCTATAGTTTTCCCAGATGCGCCTCAAAAAGTTGTAAGACCCTTCCACCACTTTCAGGGCGCTCCCGGCCTTCGGCCGGGAGATTTTGTTTTTTGAAACGAAACTCCTTGTCAATATAACATATATAGTAACTAGCGGGTGCCTCGGTACCTCATAATTTGCTTTTATATAAATTGGAAAAAATTGGTATACGGGGTAAATTGCTTGCATTAATCCGAAATCACCATGTCAAAATTGGGATTCTATGCCCCAAAAAATCCAAAAATTTTCCACCAAAGAATTTCTAGAAAATCATGGCCAGGAAAACTCGACATTCAGACTTGTTCGAACTCGGGGACCCATGGGTTGGTTCTAAATTGATCGATCAGGAGTGAATATTAAATTATATGCTGATGATGTTAAAATCTATATTTGTTATAAAGCAAGAACAGAAACGGAAATTATGCATAAAGCATTGCATAATTTATTCGAATGGGCAAATAAATGGCAAATAAAAGTTTCAATTCAAAAAACTTTTGTACTTTATTTGGGTTCAAAAAACCCAAAAGAAACTTATAAATTTGATGGGAATACAATAAATGCTGTGGATACAATTAGGGATTTAGGAGTAAACATTGATAACAAATTACAATTTTCCGATCATATTAATCATATAACAAGGAATGCGTATTTACGTATGCGTTCCTTGTTCCGAATAATTAAATCCAAATCATCTAAGATTTGGATTACGTTATATAAAACTTATATTAGGCCTTTATTGGAATACGCTCCGGAGGTTTGGAATCCGTCTCTTCAAAAAAATATTAAAAAAATCGAAAAGTGTCAAAAATATTTCACCAAACGGGTGTTTTTTAAATGCAGCCTTCCGCCAATTCCATACCAAAATCGATTAGAATACCTGCAACTACCAACACTTGAGAAAAGGCGAAAGCTATTTGATCTGTTCATGGCGCATAAAATTGTTTATGGCCGAACAGATCTAGATATATTAAAAATTTTCAAACCTTCTGAACGCTTTAATGTCCCCTTTTATAGGTTTAACACAAAATATAAATTAGGCAAAAAATTTATTCCCTTTGCGGGGAGGGCTACAAAATTGTGGAATCAACTTGATAAAGAAATCATTAAAATAAATTCTTTAAATCAATTTAAAACTAAAATTAAACTCCTTAACGAATAAAATGACCGGAAAAGTGAATTATCTCTTTAATTAAAGATATTATATATTTTATATAGTGATTTGGTTTTATTAAAAACTATAAGTATATTTAAGAAATCAGAATAATTTTTTTAGTCGCTACCCCCCCCCCCCCCAAAAAATCAGAATATTCTATTCTTATAAATAAGAACAAATGGAAACCCCAGGTTTAAAGGCCAAGTTGGACTCACTCTTACTGGCGCTAACGAAATCAGATGATTAAAGTGAAAAAAGGAAGATTTAAGAGCAGTTAAAAAGAAAAAATGGTTTTTTTTTGAATCAGATCACTAGTCTTATGTCAAAGTTGAAAATTGGTTATTTTATGAAAATAAAGAGGAAACTTAAGTCGGCAAGTTGCGAGAAAGTGCCATTGGGAAGTATTAAAACACACACAACAAAGATTTATTTTCAATATCTAATATTTTAAAAGAATTATTCCTCTGTCGAAATGATCAGTGACGAAAAAACATATGAAAATCATTAAAATCACGTAACAATAAATAATTAATTCTTTTCAAGTAAATATTTACTTCAGCTGTCGAATTGTTGACCAACTTTTGGCGTTCGCCACTCGCCATTTAAAATGAAAAATGGTGAGTGAAATTATAAAAGTGTATTTAATATTTTATTATTTACCTAAATTAAAACAGAAAAAGCACAGAAAATGAACAAATCGATTAGTTTTCGCATTGGTTTAAGTGATAACTGTTAATTAATAATTACTTATTTTGTATGCATACGGAAAATATTATCAATTACCATCATTCCCTTCAAAAAAGTAAACCGCCATTATCAATTAAAGGAACGCCCTCCAAATGACGAATGAATGCCCTTATCTGAAGGGAGGGCAATCGGCATTTAACATACAGTATAATACCGTAATTAACATAAATTAATTACTCTTGAAATGTCGAATTAACGAATTAACAATCAACGAACGGTAGAAGAACAAAGGAAACGAATTGATCAATGATCAATGATCAGTCTAAAAAATGCCATTGAAATGAAAGGCAAACGATGGAAAAATGAAGTGACAAACATTTGATCACCATTGAGGAATTGTTCTCTTTATTGGTTAATTCTTTTCTCAATTAGCATACATTTTTCGTAATTTTCTGCCATTTTCTTAGTTTTTTTCGTCGTCCTCCCATTAATTCTTTTCATTTTTCAGTTATTCCTTCCATCACATAAATGTGTGTGTGGAATATATGAATATTTAATCATTAAACAAAGCACCATTCATTTGATCAGCAGATTGCTCACATTTTGCTCAATGCTTTTTCTGTTTTTTACCATTTGTCCATTTGGGTAAATTTTTTCTTTTATGAATTTTAATTCCATCGGAGGATATTAAATACATAATTTTTCCATTTCCAAATGCCATTAATGATTAATTATTTTTCCATTTCCAAATGCCATTAATGATTAATTATTTTTCCATTTCCAAATGCCATTCTCTCCCTCCCCTCCCCCCTTTCCCCCCAATTTCAGATCATTTCACAATGTTTTTCTTCACATTCGTCGCCCTTTTTCTTCTTTTCCCTTCCTTTAACCAGGCCAACAATGCCGATGAGTGCGTTTTTCCTCAATTTATTTAATTATTTTTAAATTTAATTTTAATTTAATTTAATTTCAAAGGTCCACCGCCGCCTGTTGCCACAAATGCTACGTCGCGTTCAGAGATTGTTTCCGCGAGTGTTTGGACAATCAGTCGGAGAATTTGGTGTGCGTGCCGAACTGCAAAATTGCCTTGGGAAATTGCTCGACCGACAAATGCGGATTGATCTGTCCCCGACCCAAAAATCCCCAATTCAGCCCACCGGAAAAGTACGACAGATTCTATTGAAAGCGCAAAAAGAGCACAAAGAGAGAGAGGAGAGAGCGAGAGAGAGAGGACGAAAGAATGAGAGAGAAAAGAAGAGACAGACAGACAAAGGAAAAAGACATTATGCCACAAAAAATATAATTTGAATGATAAATGGGATATGTGGTTGTTTATGTGGAGCAAGCAGTCAATTATCAATTAATTACGGAAAAGCAATTATATGTATACCAATCAACTTTTAGAAGATAGCAATAGTCAAAATAATGAAATTGCTGATCAAAGTCGTGAGAATCGAATTAGTGCACGAAGTCGAGACAAACAGAAAAGAGAGCCGAAAGAAAACGCGGAAGGAGATGACAATGTCAGGGGACAAAGGAACAACGAAGACCAACGGACAAAGCAGCGACAGGTTTGGCATAAAAAAGAAAAAGCAAAATAAAAGAAGAAAACAATTGAATTAATAAAAAACAAAACTTTTAAAAGCACATAACAATTGAATTAATCTCACAGCTTGAGAACTGATAAGTCGAGCACAAATGATCTCTAATTCTTCAATTTTAATTATTTTTTCCTTTTCAAATTTTATTTTTGATTTCAAAAGTTAAACATTCGTTATAAAAATGTAATAATTACATTTAATTCCTGTGTATTTCACTTAATTTTTGAGTCTTTTTCAATAATCGAAATTCAACTCCCCGAGGGGTTTCAAACTCCTCCTCCGCAGTCCGTGCCATGCCAACGCATCAGTTCCCAAAAAGCAGTAAAGTCGCGCAGCCAATTAGGAATTTTCCCTACTATGGGAAAACGGCGCAATTAAAAATAAAACATTTCTGACTCACCGGACTTAGTTTCGGATGAATACCTTTGCTTTAACTCATTATGATGAGCGCTTCATTTGCTGAAATTGGCGAAAATGCCGGCAAACTTTGGTCCATCCCACAGAGATTTGAGAAAAAAGTGAGAAAAAGTAATTGAATTGGGGGTGGATTATCATCAGAAAGGCGTGGGGATAAACAAACATCAAACGGCGCGGGAGAGGCTTTGGCCGTTTTGTATGCAGTGACTGCCGACACTGAGGGGAAACCTTTTGGACTTTTGGCATTTCCCTTCCGTGCCATTCCCTTCCCCACCCGACCGACACCATTTTTCGATCTTTCATCATTGGGAGGATGGAAAAACACCACGCTTCGTATGCGAATTGGCAGCGATTCTCGACAGTGTCCCCAATGTCGTGCCGAAATTTCTACGGTTCCCTTTTTAATTCGTCATTTTGTTAATTTTGGCCTTCAGCTTTTCTTCGTCACTGTTGCTTTTAAATTATTCTATCCCTATTTTTTCAGTTTTCAGGGAATCATTTGGAAATTAACTTATTTATGCTAATTACAGAACCAATTGGCATTTCTGTTCGCTTTTTGTCTTGCGCATAGCAATAAAATAATGCAAATTGGCATATTTGTGAAGAAAAGCATTCCTGTGCCGTGCCGTTAGCACATTTCAATACTAAATTTATGAGTGCCATTTCATACAATCTCTTGATCCAACATTTATAGCATCGAAAAAGTCGACTTTCCGACTTTTGCCGAATTGCGAGCGCATATGAGCCAAGTATGTTTAATGCATTTTCTGTCCAATGTTTGATTATTAAACAAATTCAGGTCCACCAATTGTCCTTTTGTCATATTTGCTGTGATAATTTGAATGTTTGTTTTAAATATTCCTATTGAAAACACATTCTTTTACCACTTTTTTGGGGGTTTTTATAACATTTTTTGCTTTTTTTCCTTATTTAATTAAGCTATAGTCCGTTTTTCCTTTTCATATGAATGACTTTTTACATCATTTTTTTGCGGCGCTCTTTTTTAAAAGAACTTTTCGGGAATAGGGTACGGCGGTGCCGTTAGGCGCCGCCGGGGAAAATTTAGAAAATTTAAGTGTGATTTGTTAAAAGATACCAAATTTGGCATTTTGAGCTAATTTTTTAAGAAAAAATTGATGGTTTTAGGTGTCTCCGGGTGAAAAGTGTAAATTTTAGCCCTATTTATTAAATAAACCATAATTATTAGGGTTGTATTTTGAGCTTTTTAGTCCATATTGCGTGCTTTTTTAGTCCATATTTATGTCCATATTTCGCGGTTTTTAGTCCATATAATTTACGACCCTAATACATAATTACTATATCGATTTTTTTATTGTTTATTTAAATTTAAAAGCACGCACTAACAGAATATTAAATTTATTTTTAATTTTCCATTGAAAAATGGGTGCCGGCGGTGCCGATAGGCGCCGCCGGGGAAAGTTTTGAATTTTTAGTGCAATTTATTAACTTATTTAGTCCAAAAATGACAATATTTTACGCTTTTAATTGTTAAAGTTGTGATTGAATTCTCATCGGAAAAAGGAATAATTTTGAAAAATTAGAAGAAAAATGAACCACTTCAAGGGGAACTGATCCAACGAAAAAACGAAGAACATAACACACCAGACCACGCATATGTTAACGACATGAACAAAAAATGGCCTAAAATTTATAAAAATATAAGTTTACCAAAATCCAATCATTAGGGGTGTAAAAAAGTCTCGGTCTCGAGTTTCGAAAGTCTCGAAGACCGAGACCGAGACTGAAAACCCGAGACCGAGACAAAAAAAAAACCGAGACTTTTCTCGAGTCGAGACCGAGAGTCTCGAGCATCACTAATAAATCTCTTTCGCTTCATTCCCGTGAACAGTTCCCAATTCTCAGCGGTGCTTCTTCCTCCACAGCCCAACAACAACAAAATAATATTTGGGGACAAAAAGCGACGACTGATTTGGTGGGAAGTGAAACCAAGGCATGAATATTTTAGAAAAAAATAATCTTATAAATTAATTATATCAAAAAAATTTGGAGGAAAATTGAAAAATGAATTAACAAATAATATGATAATTTCGTCTTCCATTTGATTGGCTTCACTTAAATGTTATCCGTTTTCATTAAAAGAATCCACAAATTCCCCCTTAAACACGTCATTTTCATTTTCGTCATTTTCCATTTGCCCTTCTTTTTCGTAATTTTGTATTGTATATTTGCAATTTCATTTTTTACTTTTTCCGCATTTTTTGCGCCAAATTCCTTTCCCTAATTATCCCCAGCCATCTCTCCCAAATTTGGAATGTCGTCCCAAAGATCATTGCCAATTTCATCCGCTAATGTCCCTTTTGTACACCACCGTTGTCCCCTCAGGGCTAAATTTACGTTTGGAATTTCAATTTCACGTGCAATAACTTTTTGCCGTCGCCGTGGATAAATAAATCTTCGACTTTTTCTCCTCCTAAATATTTTTTATGCTATGCATATTTTGGGCATTTTTTGCCTTGTTGACACTAATTTTAAATTAGAAGATGAGCAGAATTTAATATATAATCATTAGGGCTGCCAAAAACATGTACAAAAAGCGGTCAAAATATGTAAATAAATTTATAAAATGGTTATTTTTTGAAAAACAAATTCTTCGTCAAGGGTGAAATAAGCACAAAATAACCTATTGTAAATATGCTAAAAAACATTTTAGTATTTTATAAATTAAATTTTTGGTATAATTTTGGATTTTTGAGGATTTCCAAAAATTTCCGTAAAAAATCCTCAAAATCTGTAAAAATGAAAATATGTAAGAAAAAAGTCTAACGAAATATGTAAAAAAATGTAAATAAAAACTCAATTTTTGTTCACAAACACAAAAAAGAAAATGTTTTCCGATTATTTAGTAAAAAATTAAAAATATGTCCTATTAATTGTATAAACATACATAAACTGTGTTTTTCAATCAGTTTAACTTGTTTTAGTCTCTTTGCATAAAAATTTGCGGCGCGGCGCGATTTATTCAAAAAGATTTTGAGAAAAGAAATGTCAGGGCGCCGAGCAAATTTCTGAAATCTTAATGATAAATTAATTGCAGAGTTTGACCAAAAAAATGACCAAATTTCCAGTTTTTGGAGTTTGTCCTGGATCTAGAGATCCAGGACAAACTCAGGCCTGGGTTCAAATCAGGTCGAGAGCTTAATATAAAGAATAAAAGTGTTTAAAAAAATCGAACACAAAAAGTGAAGCGTAAAGAAAGTACAAAAAGTAAATAATGTACGGCAAAAATGCCATTTTCGGTACTGTAAAATTAAATTTTGTACATTTGGGAATCGTTCTAACTCTATTTAAAGTGCAGAATAATTGCCAAATTTGCCAATGCGTCGGCACTTTCTCTCTCTGTCCGCGCGTTCCCTTTGCTTATTTTTCGGCTTTTTCATCACTTTCCACCAAATTGGCACTTCAAAAAGACTGTGCGGACAGATGCTGACCAGAGAATTGAAGAGAGTGTGCACCAAACAAGGTAAAGCAGAAGAGAACAGCAGAGAAACGAATTTATTAAAACAAATTGAAATTAAATTGAAATGATTTAGCAATTCCCCCGTAATTATCATTTTAGGCATGAAAGGGCCCTGTTTGCACGGTTCTGAAAATTTCGCACCGGTCCAAAAAAAGCGCGGCGGTGACAGCTTTTTCCCCGTCCCCGCGATTCGGAAGCCTTTGGCCAAAAGGTTCAGTGCTGTGCCAACATTAGCCCCACTTTTCGTTCTCGACAATAACAGCGGTGGGTAATTAATTATAATAATGGTGAAAAAGTTAAGGGACAAAAGGGGAAAATACCGTAATTGGGCTATTGAAATGGAATTCGTTTCAGCCGCACTGGGACAACCATTCTCTTCTTGGCCTTCAAAGAGGACAAACGAGGGAAAGTTTTTGCAAAATTTCTATTCGATGAAAAGGCGAAACGGGGAAAATCGGCGGGGATTAATTGGCCAACAGAGACTGAAACGGGCGAGAGGAATTGTGGACAAATGTTGTTCAGCGGAGGGATGCGACGACGCATTTTTGGACTCATTTTGTGGGCGAAAAATAAAGTGAAAGGAAATTGGCCGAATATTTTTAGGCTGCGATGAGACGGAGGAAAAGGCATTCCGAGCCAATCACAAAATTTGAAAAAGGAGAAGAAAAACATTTGGAAAAACATTTTTTAATTTAAAATGCTTAATTGGGTTAATTAACTTATTAATTAGTTTTGTATTCATTTGTACTTTGGCATTCCTTTTTGTTTTGTGTAATTAATTATTAAGTAATTAAGTCTGACCGATAACATTTTCTTTTTTGTTAATTTAAAATATTTTCACCAAAATGTGATCGCTACTCAAAATTCAAATCGTTTATTTTGTAAAAATTGAATATTTTGTAGAATTTAATCAACTTTTTTTGTTAATTGCTTTGGTTTTAAAATAAATACTCAGAATGGATGTGGTGCTTTCCAACTTTGTTCTTTTCCATTTGATTTTGACTTTGATTGGTGTTCGTTCATTAATGGGTCTCTTCTCCCTTTTGCGCCCTTTTGCCTTTCCCCGGGGGCATTTTGTTTTAAACTCGTTTTTGCTGTTTGTCTGTTGTTTGTTGGGCCAATTCCCTTTTTTCCTTATTAATTAATATTTTAAATTTATTTCCCCAAATGATTCGCTTTTCTTTTCTCTTCTTTTTGCCGCTTTTTCTCCTAATTTTGGCCGCCCTTTGCGCTTTCGCCTTTTCTGCGGCCCAAAATGACCTTTTCCCGGCTGATTATCTCAGCAAATTGGCCACTTTTGTCGCCTCATTATCCCCCACAAATCGTTCTCTGTTCCACCGAATTAATAATGCGCTGACACTTAGCGAATCGCAAAGAGTCGCACAATTGAAGCAATTCGTCGCCAATTTGCCAAAAGAATCAAAGGCAAAATTCATTTTTTTTGTAAATTTTCGATTGAAATGCCATTCATTCTTTTTGCCCGTTTATTTGAGGAAATTGGCATGGAATTGCTCGGCCAAATGTGCCAATTGGGCTCTGTGCTGCCCACCCAACCTTTTCTGCACTTTGTCGCCGTCTTTTTGCAGCTTTTGGCCAAATTGGACGAGGAAAGGCGCGAAAAAGCGATGGAAATGGTGGGCGAACAGCAGCATACAGACGCGGAATTTGAGCAGAAATTCGTTGAATTTGCGAAGGGATTCAAAAGGGACGAACAAAAGGTGGACAAAAAGAAATAATTAAATTTAATGGCAAAAGCAATTACAGCAATTACAGTTAATGGCCATTGAATTCATAAGGGCAAAGCACGCGATAAGAAAACATTTGTTGGAACGACTGAAAATGGCCAAAATTTCACGGTCCGAAATGGCCAAAAAAGCAAAGCGCGAGTTGAGGGTGGGTTTGATCAGCTTCAGTCACTAATTGACTAATTAATTAAATTAAAGAATATTTTGCTAAATTTGGACTTGACAAATTGGGAAATTTGTTGGCGCCTGGAGGAAGTGGAAGGGATGAAACTGAGAAGAGAGGACGAAGACAAACTGATGTACGTGCTCAAAATGTTGAAGATGAAATGCTAAGGACCAGTGCCAATGAGACAATTAATTAATTTTTTAATTGTTCATTTATTTGCCACTTTTTATTGTTTTTTCTAATCGATGAAAATTTTCCTCCAATTCGATTAACTGCTTTCGCCTTAAATATTCATTCGCCTTAAATATTCATTCGCCTTAAATATTCATTCGCCTTAAATATTCATTCGCCTTAAATATTCATTCGCCTTAAATATTCAATTCGCCTTAAATATTCAATGACAAAAAGACCCTGCCCCGAAACCGAATATTCTCCAATTTCCCAAAAAAATGGTATCCACCAGTTAATTGACTCTCAAATGACTTTTGTCAAGACTACAGTGGAAGCATTGAAACAACTCCAGACCTCTTTTACCTCCGACCAAATGCCAATTTTTAATAGCTAATTACCACTTTGTCCTCTCAAATTGACCTGCTTAATGGATCGATTTCCCAACTCCGCTCCACTGCTCTCTCCACTGAAGGCATGCCAATTTCAGCGGAGGAATTGGAAAGACAGAGAAGTGTCGTCATTATTGGCATGCCAGAGCACAACGACAGTTCACCAGCAAAGCGGGCAGAGATGGACCGGTCAAAAATCAATTGCTTATTCGATTCGCTGGGGATCGAATGCGGTACCATTGCCTATCGCATGGGTCGTTCCTTTAACCCAGCCCAAAAAAGTCCTCGCCCATTGAAAATTCTCTTGCCTTCCCGTGGCTTCCAAAAACAGGCTCTCGCTGCATGGCAAAAAAAACAAAACACCATTCGGGCTGCTGATTCGTCTCTGCACCATGTCCGTCTCCGTGAATCGCTGACAAAGGCACAATTGGAGGAACGCCGTCGCCTGCATTTGCAATGCGTTGAAAAACGACAGAAAGATGGGCAAGATTGGATTGTGTATGCTGGGAACGTTATTTTGAGAGACGAAGTGCACATCTTCCGGAGTCAGACAATTCGTGAATCAAATTTTTAAATTTTACACCAAATCACAAAAAAAAACAAAACACTTTTACAAAAAGAGTAGATTACACTTTCCGGTCGGAAGAAGAAAATTCTTACCAAAATATAAATAATTCTAATTCACTACCACTAAACAAAGGGGATATTAATTCTTTAGAAGGTTTTATCTGTTGCTTAACTAATATTCGCTCTATAATGAACAAAACTGATGAAATTTCACTGGCTTTAATAAATAAAAAAATTAGCATATTATTACTGACAGAGACATGGACAAAAGACAATGAGGGAATTCCTCTTAGTCCATGGATTAAGGAGAATTATAATTATATTTTTGCATCAAGAAAATCCGAAAACAGTTCACGTGGAGGTGGTTGTGGTATTTTAATCAAAAATGAGATAGCCTTTTTTGTAAAATTTTCTGGTACAAAATTTAATTGTGAAATTTTAATTATTCAATTACAAAATCTGAAATCAATAAGATTTGCATTGATTTACCGGCCTCCCAAAACCACTTTAAAACAAACAAAAGAACTTTTTAAATTTATACAAACATTTTGGTGTGAAAATTATATAATCTTAGGAGATCTAAATTTGTCAAATCGAGAATTGGTATGGAGGCAAGGCCAACCACACGCTATAAATCATATTGGTGAAATATTTTGCGACTTTTTTAATAAATTTACATTTATAAATGCCACGAATGAGCCCACTAGGGGTAAATCATGGTTGGATTTGATCTTATCAGCAAATGATAAAATTGTAAAACATTGTACTGTTGAAGGTGGCATATTTTCATCAGATCATTTAGCACAGCTTTTTGTGCTGAGTGTTCCAGAAATAAGAGCAAAGCCTAAAGAAATTTGCCTAAGACGGTTTACTCCGTCTAATGTATCACATTTAAATGCTGTAATTTCTGCATGATTAAGTTCTCTTTCTCTTTCACATTTTAGTATAAATGAAAAATGATGTGCCTTCAATAGCGCCTTGTTGAATGCCTTGAACGAGTGTATTCCAATAAAAAAATTACTAAAAAAAGATTTAGCTCCAAAATATCCACAACATTATTGGCATCCATTAAAGAAAAGGCAAAATTATATAGACAGTGTAAAATTGATCCAACAAAAAAAGCACTTTATGATAGCATTACTTTACATATAAAAATCCAAACCAAAAAAATACATAATTTAATTGAACATAAGGCTATTTCAAAGGGAAAAAATTCAATTTTTAAATACATTCAAAAACACAATGTCAATCCCTTTGAAATACCAAATTTAGTTTTTGAAAATAAATGCTATCATGAAAGTGAAGAGAAATCGGAATTATTTGCCATTTTATTTGCAAATTCATTTAATAACTCCGAAGTTGTCCTAAACGATTTAAGTTTGGACAACTCCTATGGTAATATTCAATGCTTTATATCGGACATAAATTTTAACATCATTGAGACTCAAACACTGTTAAGAAAATTGCCAAATAAAAATGGAACTTCTCCGGATAACATTTCTTATAAAGTCCTAAAAAATTGCCATTTTTCATTGGCAACTGTTATTACTGAGTTGTTTAGACTATCATTAGACAGTGGTTCTCTTCCAAACATTTGGAAGGAATCAATTGTCTTTCCTCTTTTTAAAAAGGGGGATAAATTCAATCCTGAAAATTATAGACCTATTTCTTTAACCTGCTCACTATGCAGAGTTATGGAAAGAATTCTCAGCAAAAATATTTACAATTTTCTATTAAAAAATAATAAAATTTCAGAGTCCCAATTTGGTTTTATTAGAAATAGGTCATTGTTCTTTGTCCCACCTTTTCCTTTTCCTCCATTTCATTGGCATTTTCTTCGTCCTCCGATTGCGCTAATTTTCCGTTTTTTTCGTTGAACTAGCGGGTGCGTGAACCGTCGGCTATTTAGCTGGGAAAAAGCGCTTCGCGCTTTGGGAGCTTCGCTACCTAGACTGTGAAGCGATTCAAATTGATCGAATTGGTTGGAGATTTTTTTTTGAATTTTTAAAAAATTATTATGGGTTTTTAGTCCACATCGAGGCTCAAGACGGGCGCTTCGCGCCCGTTTTTCAATTTTTGTTGGCCTTGGACGGGCGCTTCGCGCACGTTTTTTAAATCCGTTGAACTCATACGGGCGCTTCGCGCCCGTTTTTTAGCTTGTTAGGCCGCTTCGCGGCCTTAGTCGGGCGCTTCGCGCCCGTTGATTTGGATTAGGGTATGGGATCCGTCCCCTTGCGAGTGATTAGGGGGATGGGATCTCTCCTCGCCCTCTTCCACAACAATTGTCTCTATTAGCTCTGGTTGTGGTTCCGCGCTTCTTTTTAAAAAATTATCTGGGACTTTTAGGCCGCTTCGCGGCCTCGAACGGGCGCTTCGCGCCCGTTTTTAAATTTTGTTGAGGCCAAACGGGCGCTTCGCGCCCGTATTTAAATGTTGTTGAGCTCAGACGAGGTACAAAAATTGTTGGAAGATGTGTTGGAAGAAGTACAACAGTGATTAGAAGAGGTACAACAGTGATTAGAAAAGGTACAACAGTGATTAGAAGAGGTACAACAGTGGTGAGAAGAGGTACAACTGTGATTAGAAGAGGTACAACAGGGATCAGAAGAGGTACAACTGTGATTAGAAGAGGTGCAACAGTGATTAGAAAAGGTACAACAGTGATTAGAAGAGGTACAACAGTGGTGAGAAGAGGTACAACTGTGATTAGAAGAGGTACAACAGGGATCAGAAGAGGTACAACTGTGATTAAAAGAGGTTCAACTGTGATTAGAAGAGTGATTAGAAGAGGTACAACAGTGATTAGAAGTGGTACAAAAGGATTAGAAGAGGTTCAACAGTGATTAGAAGAGGTACAAAAGTGATTAGAAGAGGCACAACAATGATTAGAAGAGGTACAACAGTGATCAGAAGAGGTACAAGAGTGATTAGAAGATGTACAACAGTGATTAAAAGAGGTAAAACAGTGATTAGAAGAGGTACAATGGTGATTAGAACAAGTGCAACAGTGATTAGAAGTGGTACAAAAGGATTAGAAGAGGTACAATGGTGATTAGAAGAGGTACAACAGTGATTAGAAGTGGTACAAAAGGATTAGAAGTGGTTCAACAGTGATTAGGAGAGGTACGACAGTTATTAGAAGAGGTACTGGTGATTAGAAGAGGTACAACAGTGATTAAAAGAGGTAAAACAGTGATTAGAAGAGGTACAATGGTGATTAGAAGAGGTACAACAGTGATTAGAAGTGGTACAAAAGGATTAGAAGAGGTTCAACAGTGATTAGAAGAGTTGTGCTGAATTTGAGGACGAATGAAAGCAAATAATGAAGAGGTACAAAAGTGATTAGAAGAGGTACAACTGTGATTAGTTGGCGGACAAAAGGCGCAATCAATGCGAAGCAATGCTTTAGAAGAGGTA
>CP049707.1:13088368-13188316 GCA_004148225.2 Heterodera glycines | reverse complement strand
CAACAGTGATTAGAAGAGGTACAATGGTGATTAGAAGAGGTACAAAAGTGATTAGAAGAGGTACAAAAGTGATTAGAAGAGGTACAACTGTGATTAGAAGTGGTACAACATTGTTAGGAGAGGTACAATATTGTTTAAAATTAAATAAATAAGGAAACGAATATTTATTTAATTTGAAATTAAATGAATTTTTTTTACAAATTCAAAAATAAATAATGAAATTCTTTAATTTAAAAAAAAAATTTAAATAATTTAAAAGAAATCTTCAAATTAATTAAAAACATTGTAAAATAAGCCAAAAATACAAAGAAAAATAATGTTACACCGTCCGGATTCGAACCTGCTGCCCCCCCCCCCCTCAGAACATGTCCCAGAATCCCCAATCACACAGGGATTCTGAGGTCTTGACGATGTCAAAAGTAAAATCTGATCACGTATTCGTGATCAGCGGCCCAAATAACGCCTAAAGACATGTTTTTGGAAGATTTTTGGTGAAAAATTTTTTTCACTTAAAAACCATGTGCTCCCCCCCTTTGGTCCCGAAGCCCAAAATCACTTTTATTTTTGTATCTTTTTTTAAAAAAATGATAAAAAGGTGAAATAAAATTTATATAATAGAGCAAAAAATTGCGGATTTTTGTAGTATTTTACTCTTCTCTAATGACTTTTCAGAACCGAGTTATGAATTTTTTTCTGAAAAATCGAAAATTTCCAGAATTTCTGGAATAACTTTTTTTGTTTTTGTGGTATAAATTTCAAATAAATCTCATAAAATGCTATTTTTAAAGCTTTAATTCACTTAAATTGACCAGTCCTCCATTGAGTTATGAATTTTCAAATTTTAACCCAAATTTCCAAGGACCAAAAAAATTAAAAATATTTTCGAATTTTTAAAAAATTCTAAAAAATCTGAAACTTAAAATAAACATCATATTTGTGCTCAGGACCCTAATTTACCACAGAAAAAATTTTTTCACCCTCTTTTTCAACCCAAAAAAAATTTTTGAAAATTTCTTGGGGGCCTAGCTCGAAAATTTTTGAAAATTTTCGAAAATAAAGTACACCGTTCGATAGAGCTTAAAAAGCTCTACAATTTTGCTCTAAGGCCATTTTTGGCTAAAACCAACCCCTGACGAGTTATGGGCCCGGGACTCAAATGTCCCGCTCAGGCCAAAAATTTTTTCTATTTCCGGAAAAAAATCGAAATTTTTCCAAAAAAATTACCAGTCAATAGAGCTCAAAAAATGATGTTTTGGAAGTGGTCTCCGTTTTTCCTGAAAAATTCGTTAAAAATTCCTAAAATTCAAAAACCAAAAAACCGTTTTTTAGGCCTAACTCGAAAATTTTTGAAAATTTTCGAAATTTTTAAATTTGGAAAAATCGGGCTTTCAAAACTCTACAATAAGTCTGCTGGTAACTCCCCGCCCAGATCAAACCCTAATGAGTTATTCAACCGGGACTGAACTGGACAAAGTTGGTACTGAAAAAGTTCACGAACCTACAGCCTTTCCTATTGCAGATAGAGGTTTGGAATTTTTTTTGTTTTTTTTGGAATTTTTAAAAAATTATCAGCGATTTTTAGGCCGCTTCGCGGCCTCAGACGGGCGCTTCGCACCCGTTTTTTAAATTCGGTGATTTTTAGGCTGCTTCGCGGCCTCAGACGGGCGCTTCGCGCCCGTTTCTAATTTTTATTGTGCTTTTCGGCCGCTTCGCGGCCGTTTTTTAAATTGTGTTGAGTCGGACGGGCGCTTCGCGCCCGTTATTAAATTTTGATGGACTCAGACGGGCGCTTCGCGCCCGTTTCTAATTTTTGTTGTGCTTTTCGGCCGCTTCGCGGCCGTTTTTTAAATTGTGTTGAGTCGGACGGGCGCTTCGCGCCCGTTATTAAATTTTGATGGACTCAGACGGGCGATTCGCGCCCTTTTTGTGGCCTTTTTAGGCCGATTTGCGGCCTCGAACGGCCGCTTCGCGCCGTTTTTTAAATTTTAGAACAGATATAAAAGTGATTAGAAGAGGTAGAACTGTGATTAGAAGAGGTACAACAGAGATGAGAAGAGGTACAACAGTGATTAGAAGAGGTACAACAGTGAAAAAGTGATACAAAAGTGATTAGAAGAGGTGCAACCACGGAAGGGAAAGGCACAACAGTGATTTGAAGAGGTACAACAGTGATTAGAAGGGGTATAAAAGTGATTAGAAGAGGTTCAACAGTGATTAGAAGAGGTACAACAGTGATTAAAAGAGGTACAAAAGTGATTACAAGAGGTACAACAGTGATTAGGAGAGGTACAAAAATTGTTGGAATGGTACAACAATGGTTAAAAAGGGTACAATCATGGTATTAAAATTAAATAATTAAGGAAATCGTTTATTAAAAAGTAAGATTAAAAATTGAATGTAATTAATAAATTTTTAAAAATAAAATAAATTTCCTTTTATTAATTAAAAAGAGTGTTTGAAAAGTACAAGGATTGAATATTTATTTAAATTGAAATTAATATTACAAATTCTAATTTAAAAATACAGGAGTTCTTTAATAAAAGTAAATAAATTATTATTTTAATTTAAAAGATTTTTCACAAAAAAATAATTTAATTTAAATTAAAAAATTTTATTTTTTATAGATTAAACAAAACTATTTATATTTATTAAAATGAAAATTAATAATATAATATTTATTTAATTTGAAATGAAATTAAACATGTAAAAGTAATCAAAAAATGCACAGAAAAATAATGTACACCGGCCGGATTCGAACCTGCCGCCCCCCCCCCCATAAGATGACTCAGAATCCCCAATCACACAGGGATTCTGAGGGCTTAACGATGTATTTTTCTCACTCAATTCGAAAGTCATTCCCATCGTTTGCTCCTCCTCTTCATCTTTGTTCTTTTGTCCATTTTTTAACTCCATTGAATTTTCTTTCAAAGTCATTTGAAATTTGAATTTGAATTAAATGAATAAATCGAATCACTTAATTATTGCATTATTTTTGCACCAATCGACAGAATAATAATAATAATATAATATAATAATAATCTTTAAAAAATACAAAAAATTCTGAAACGTAATCATATTGTGCTCAGCACCTTAACTCAAATAAAAACAATATATGAAATTCTTTAATCAAACAAAAAATTAATTTTAAAAAATTTTCACAAAAAAATAATTTAATTTAAATTAAAAAATTAATTTAAAAAAAACAAACACTCTTTAAAATAAAATAAAAACATTAAAAATAACCAAAAATGCATAGCAAAAATAATGTACACCGTCCGGATTCGAACCTGCCGCCCCCCCCCCATTTCACGTGCATAACAGCCGAAGGACACAGGGATTCTTCGGTCTTAACGATGTAATAACTGAAATCTGATGTCAGATTAGTGATCAGCAGCCTCAAATAGCCCTAATGACATGTTTTTGGAAGATTTTTATTAACTATTACTTTTCACTCAAAAATCCTGTCCACCCCCTTTGGACCCGAAGGACAAAATACTCACAGAATAATTAATTCACTAATGCATAATTAATTATATATTTATTATTTGCATGTTTTATCCGTCCAAAATCACTTCTTTTTTTAATTCAAAATAGCATTGTGAGAATCGCTTTCGTCCCAATTTGGGTCGTTAAATAATGTAAGGAAGAAGCTGGCTGGGCGGTTAAAACGCGGAAAGCGGGGGTTGATAAGATCCATAAAAGAAAGGGCGGATGTGCCTCGGTAGCTTAATGGTAGAGCTGCCCACGGAAAGGGTGCATGAGTGGGTTCGATTCCCACCCGAGGTTTAACATTTTGCCCATTTCTTATTATAATTTCAATTTATAATTCGCAAATGTGCTTAATGAGGACATTCCAAAAATTCTGAAACTTAAAATAGACATCATATTCGTACTCAGCACCTTATTTAACCCCAGAAAAATATTTTTCACCCCCATTTTCGTCCGAAAAAAATTTCCGAAAATTTCTAGGGGGCCTGGCTCGAAAATTTTTGAAATTTTCTCGACCTATCCTACACCATTCGATAGAGCTTCAAAAGCTCTACAATTTTGCCCTAAGGCGTTTTTTCGATAAAACCAACCCCTAACGAGTTATGGGCCCGGGACTGAAATGTCCCGCTCAGGCCAAAAATTTTTTCTATTTCCGGGAAAAAATCGAAAATTTTCCAAAAAAATTACCAATCGATAGAGCTCGAAAAACTATGTTTTGGAAGTGGTCTCCGTTTTTCTGGGAAAATTCGTTAAAAAATCATAAAATTAAAAAACCCGAAAACCGTTTTTTAGGCCTAACTCGAAAAATTTTGAAAATTTTCGAAATTTTAAAATCTGGAAAAATCGAGCTTATTGAACTCTACAATAAGTCTGCTGGCCACCCTGCGCTCAGGTCAAACCCTAATGAGTTATTCGGCTGGTACTGAAGTGGGAAAAAAAAATTAACTGAGTCTCCGTGTCTGTACAGGTCCGGGATTTGGTCTGATCAAAAAATAAAAAATACTGGATTATAGAGGACACTTCTGCGGAGTGCCCTCACAGCGGGAATTTTTTGATCCGAGTTTCAGAAAAAAAGTTATGGGCCGTCAAACGCACGAAAAAATGAGAAATCCGTCCCTGGGACTCAGTCGTCCGCGCTGAATTTTTTTCTATAGTTTTCCCAGATGCGCCTCAAAAAGTTGTAAGACCCTTCCACCACTTTCAGGGCGCTCCCGGCCTTCGGCCGGGAGATTTTGTTTTTTGAAACGAAACTCCTTGTCAATATAACATATATAGTAAAAAGCATTTGACTCGGTACCTCATAATTTGCTTTTATATAAATTGGAAAAAATTGGTATACGGGGTAAATTGCTGAATTGGATAAAAGCATTTTTAATGAACAGGACTTTTCGCGTTAAAATAGGGGATTCTTTATCCTCTATTAAAAAAGTTGGCTCTGGCGTCCCCCAAGGCTCTGTCTTGGGTCCTTTATTATTCCTTATATATATTAACGACCTTCCTGATGTCATACCATCAGGAGTGAATATTAAATTATATGCTGATGATGTTAAAATCTATATTTGTTATAAAGCAAGAACAGAAACGGAAATTATGCATAAAGCATTGCATAATTTATTCGAATGGGCAAATAAATGGCAAATAAAAGTTTCAATTCAAAAAACTTTTGTACTTTATTTGGGTTCAAAAAACCCAAAAGAAACTTATAAATTTGATGGGAATACAATAAATGCTGTGGATACAATTAGGGATTTAGGAGTAAACATTGATAACAAATTACAATTTTCCGATCATATTAATCATATAACAAGGAATGCGTATTTACGTATGCGTTCCTTGTTCCGAATAATTAAATCCAAATCATCTAAGATTTGGATTACGTTATATAAAACTTATATTAGGCCTTTATTGGAATACGCTCCGGAGGTTTGGAATCCGTCTCTTCAAAAAAATATTAAAAAAATCGAAAAGTGTCAAAAATATTTCACCAAACGGGTGTTTTTTAAATGCAGCCTTCCGCCAATTCCATACCAAAATCGATTAGAATACCTGCAACTACCAACACTTGAGAAAAGGCGAAAGCTATTTGATCTGTTCATGGCGCATAAAATTGTTTATGGCCGAACAGATCTAGATATATTAAAAATTTTCAAACCTTCTGAACGCTTTAATGTCCCCTTTTATAGGTTTAACACAAAATATAAATTAGGCAAAAAATTTATTCCCTTTGCGGGGAGGGCTACAAAATTGTGGAATCAACTTGATAAAGAAATCATTAAAATAAATTCTTTAAATCAATTTAAAACTAAAATTAAACTCCTTAACGAATAAAATGACCGGAAAAGTGAATTATCTCTTTAATTAAAGATATTATATATTTTATATAGTGATTTGGTTTTATTAATCATTGACCTCATTCTTATATTTAATTTTGTTGTGATTTCTTTTTTTTGTTTAATTTTTAATCCATATTACTCGAGGACGATTTAATCTATGACACGTCCGCAGAGTAAGTGGATTACTCCCTTTTGTGGACTTTTTTCTTTTTTTTGCATAAATAAATAAATAAATAAATTAACTTATTAATTAGTTTTGTATTCATTTGTACTTTGGCATTCCTTTTTGATTTGTGTAATTAATTATTAAGTAATTAAGTCTGACCGATAACATTTTCTTTTTTGTTAATTTAAAATATTTTCACCAAAATGTGATCGCTACTCAAAATGCAAATCGTTTATTTTGTAAAAATTGAATATTTTGTAGAATTTAATCAACTTTTTTTGTTAATTGCTTTGGTTTTAAAATAAATACTCAGAATGGATGTGGTGCTTTCCAACTTTGTTCTTTTCCATTTGATTTTGACTTTGATTGGTGTTCGTTCATTAATGGGTCTCTTCTCCCTTTTGCGCCCTTTTGCCTTTCCCCGGGGGCATTTTGTTTTAAACTCGTTTTTGCTGTTTGTCTGTTGTTTGTTGGGCCAATTCCCTTTTTTCCTTATTAATTAATATTTTAAATTTATTTCCCCAAATGATTCGCTTTTCTTTTCTCTTCTTTTTGCCGCTTTTTCTCCTAATTTTGGCCGCCCTTTGCGCTTTCGCCTTTTCTGCGGCCCAAAATGACCTTTTCCCGGCTGATTATCTCAGCAAATTGGCCACTTTTGTCGCCTCATTATCCCCCACAAATCGTTCTCTGTTCCACCGAATTAATAATGCGCTGACACTTAGCGAATCGCAAAGAGTCGCACAATTGAAGCAATTCGTCGCCAATTTGCCAAAAGAATCAAAGGCAAAATTCATTTTTTTTGTAAATTTTCGATTGAAATGCCATTCATTCTTTTTGCCCGTTTATTTGAGGAAATTGGCATGGAATTGCTCGGCCAAATGTGCCAATTGGGCTCTGTGCTGCCCACCCAACCTTTTCTGCACTTTGTCGCCGTCTTTTTGCAGCTTTTGGCCAAATTGGACGAGGAAAGGCGCGAAAAAGCGATGGAAATGGTGGGCGAACAGCAGCATACAGACGCGGAATTTGAGCAGAAATTCGTTGAATTTGCGAAGGGATTCAAAAGGGACGAACAAAAGGTGGACAAAAAGAAATAATTAAATTTAATGGCAAAAGCAATTACAGTTAATGGCCATTGAATTCATAAGGGCAAAGCACGCGATAAGAAAACATTTGTTGGAACGACTGAAAATGGCCAAAATTTCACGGTCCGAAATGGCCAAAAAAGCAAAGCGCGAGTTGAGGGTGGGTTTGATCAGCTTCAGTCACTAATTGACTAATTAATTAAATTAAAGAATATTTTGCTAAATTTGGACTTGACAAATTGGGAAATTTGTTGGCGCCTGGAGGAAGTGGAAGGGATGAAACTGAGAAGAGAGGACGAAGACAAACTGATGTACGTGCTCAAAATGTTGAAGATGAAATGCTAAGGACCAGTGCCAATGAGAGAATTAATTAATTTTTTAATTGTTCATTTATTTGCCACTTTTTATTGTTTTTTCTAATCGATGAAAATTTTCCTCCAATTCGATTAACTGCTGTACGTTCTGTTTGTTTTTGCGCATCCGTTATTTATGCATATCATTTTCATCCCCTTTTTGGGTTGGCATTTTCCATTAAAATTGACTCGCTCATTCTTTTGCCAATTCAATGCTTTTTTTTAATTAGTTGCGAAAATGTGCCAATTTTTTCGTGCTTTTTTCTAACAAATAGCACTTATCATTTAAGCTGTTTGTCCTCTTATTTTGTCATGATTAACTATTCAAATCAGCAAAGCAGAAAACTCCGTGTGCTTTTCACCCGAACTCCGCCCGAGGCTTTTGACAATTGCCGGAAGTTTCCGACTTTGCGTCCGACTTTGGCATGCCCTTTCCCCGGGTGGTGCGCGGAGGTCCATTCATAATCAAATGCTGAATTTACTTATGTGTTTTGACATTTTCAGGTCATTGGCTTTTTGGCCGAATTTATGCGCTTGAAAATTGAGCCGGTCGATTATAAAAATGTGGCCGGTCACGTCAATTGGGGAAAATTTGTAAGTGCGAAGGGGGGGGGCTGATTAGTGGACATGGCATAACTCGCACTAATCGCAGACAAATGGCACATGGGACGGCGTTTTCGGCATGATTTACAACGGAAGTGTCGACACGGTGTGCCAATTCTTCCAATACACGGACAAACGGGCGAAATACTTCTCATTCAGTTACCCAGTGACCAGCGTAGGGAATTGACTGAATAAAAGGGAATGAAACGGAGTTTTGAGCAGACCAAACTGTTCTTTTTGGTGCACGCCCGCGTCATGGACTTCTCCAGTCGCATGTGGAACACCTTCTCCCCCTACGGACTGTCCACTTGGATGGCATTGGCACTTATGCTCGTGTTGCAGTCGCTGTATTGCATTTGGCTGACCAAAGTGGAGGCCAAAATGAGCAGCAACCGAAGGCGGTACAGCAAAATGCAGGTCAACCAAAGCAAATTGACCAATTAATGGAATTTAAAATTAAAATTGAAATTGAAATAATAATAATAATTGTCAGATATATGGTGCTGTTCTTCGCTTTTATGATGCTGTTTTACGGCAGCAGGTGGGCGATGGAAAGCGATAAGACAAAAGCATTTAGACCAAAAACTGATGTGCAAATGCCATTTAGTCCTTGTTTTGGTTTAAAAATGCCATTGATCATTTTTACTTTATCTGATCGGCTTTTCCCCAATTAGGCAATTTCTCTCTGCTGGTGTTCACAATTATGCAGTGCCGTCTTCTGATGGATATGTACCAAACTCTGCTTCTCTCCTCACTTCTTCAGCCGGCGCCCAATAATCCCTTCACAAATGCCGGTGAAATGATCAAATTGGTGGCACGTAAACAGTACCAATTCGTGACGAATTACAAGCACAGTTGGTAATCAATGGACGAGAAAATCGGCGGGTCCTACCCAAAAGGTCACCAGCCAAAATGCCACCAACTCAAACGTCACCATTCCAAAAGGTCACCAGCCAAAATGCCACCAACTCAAACGTCACCATTCCCCAGCCAAAATGCCACAAACTCAAAATTTCATCAATCAAAAACGTCACAAAATTAAAAAAACAATAAATCTAACTAATTGTAAGAAATACCATTTTTAAGATTAAAATTAATTAGCCAGAAATATGGACAGAATTCGCAAAAAAGGGGGGTGCCGATTTGTGTTCATTGACCCCGAAAACCATAGGAAACATGTCTTCACGAATATTAAAAAAATATATATTTTAAAACTCATCCCACCAAACGACGTTCTGCTGGGCTGTTTGTTACATTTGGAATTGGTGACGTTCGTTTTGGATTGGTAAACTTTTGGGGTGGTGACGTTTTGTGTGGTGTGTTTTTGGGTTGAAACCGCAATTAGTGAATGACAAAGGGAAAAATGAGGAAAATTAGCAAGAGTAAAAAGGTAATTGATAAACAATGAATTGGCTGACTGACCGTTGTAGGTATTTCGAAGAAATTCTCATGGCCAACAGTTCGTACGAAATGTCACTGAGAGCGGCGATTGGGGAAAACATTGTGGAAACGAAGAACATAATGGAGGTGGTCAAACTTGTGGAGAAGGGCGGGTACATTTCGCCGATTCAGGAGAACAGCATGACCATGGCAAGGACCACTCATTAACATTGGGAAAGGAGAACAACTGACCATTTTGAGGGGTTTTGGGCTAATTGACCAATTAACGGTTGACCACTCAATTAACTGGTCCATTAATTAGCCGATTCACTTAATTAGTCGGTGTCCTTTAACTTTGGTCGTCTTTTTGCTCTCAGGTGAGCGTGCGCAGTCGATGCAATTTTGCGCTTATAAGCGACGGATTGCCATCAATGCCGGCACATTTTATATTCGCCAAAAATGCGGCCATTTTGCCAGCATTAGTAAGCCCAAACTACCAAAGTTAATTAAACAGCTATTTCCGCATTTATGCAGAACAGAGCAATAGTGATGAACCGCGACTTTATTCGACGCACTTACCGAAAGTATATGCTGTACGGGTACCGATTTGAGGATGGCGAACGGCCCGCGGAATGCATCGGGTGAAAGAGACTAATTAAAAAATAATTAGTCAAATAATAAGAGAATTAAAAAAAGACACCCGGCTTCAGGAAGGACAAGGCCACTCGTCTGTATGACAAGCAATTCGCAAAACGGAGAGGACGCGGAGAGAATCCGGAGATGAAGCCATTGGGTGAGCGGAGTCAAAGACATTTTGAAATGGCGAAATATCCAAAGAAATGCCATTCGCATCCGACCCTTTGCTATTGAAGAGGCGAAAACCAATAGAAAATGCCAAGTACCGAAGGGAATGCACCCAATTTGGACCTTTTTTGAAGATCTCATCGCAATGTTCGGCATATTTTTCCTTTTCTCCATCGGTTCGTCTCTGTCTATTTTGGCATTTTGCATTGAGACTTCCTATTACAACAAGCAACAACAGCTGATCTACAGACAAAAGCTTCGCATTGTGTTGCTTGGTCCCGTGTTGGCATTTCATTTGGCAATGATCCGAGTTCAGACGTAAAATGGCATTTTAAAAAGCATTGAAAATTGGCATTTCACACAGCGGATTGACCAACAAATCGGAAGAAGGGACCGACGATGGCACGGAGAGGGGAGGGGAAAGGGGGCGGAGGACGACAAATGCAAGCCAAACGGAAGAGCGGACTATTCTATAGAGAGACGGACGAACATTGAGTTAATTGGCTGATAAATTGGTCATTTGATGTGAATAAATTATAAAAAGGCCTTTACTTTTGTTATTTTGGATAGGAACGGCATACCTTAAGTACACCCTGGGAGGTACAGTACTGCAGAGACCAACACCAACAGCACGTGCTGGTGACTGCCACCAATTTATTCCCATTTCTGTTTGGTTAATTAGGGCATAATAATACAGTATGATAAAATGGAGACTGTATTCACCATAAATTATTTTCACCTTTAACCCCAAAAATATGGGATCATATTACATTTTAACGTTATAAATGGTAACATTAACAATTACCTCCTAATCACTTTTTCGTTTATAATTTTCCCTTTTTTAATTGAAAAAGGCCCTTCGACGGTGTTTGTTCAAGGTCATTTTGTGCTTTTTAAAGTTGGGGTGGACGGTTTTCGAAAATGTGGCGTAAATTCTTATAAATTAATTACACTGATTTTCATCGTTCGCATTTTACCACAAAAACCGATATTTACAACAAAATTCACTCCTCTAAAAGGTTTAATTTTCTGTGCGAGATCAACTAATTAGTATTTAATTTAAAAATTGGTCAAATTAAATGCGATTGTGTAATGTGACGGAGTGAGAATTATTTATTGACGTAAAGTGTTCCAATTCGGTAAATTATAACAAAAGCGGGGGGGGGGGGAAAGAACGAAAAATGCAATTCGGATGAACAGTTCGTTTGACAAATTCGAATCTGTGGCCATTTCTAATAAAAGACGGCTTCTGATTGATTGATTAATTAATGAATTAATTGATTAATTAACAATGTGATGTTTGAACTTCCTTCTGTTTGACCTTTGCGCTCATTGGACTTTCTTTTGTCCGGCCTTTCTCTTCTTTTCTTTCCTCAAATACGCAGCGTAAAAGAATTTAATGAAAAGAACGGCGAAAGTCGAATAAAGGAAAATGGCCAAGTACAAATTGCCCATGCTTTGTTGGCACCTAAAGCAAAGAAATGAGCACAGATCTCAGCAAAAGCTTCTTGGAAAAGTGCCGGCCTTGCCCCGTCGAACACTTTCAGCTTAAAAACAGTCGCAGTGATTGCCACCCCAAAAAGCATTTGAGTCGTCTGAACGGTGGTCACAATCATAGCGAACCAACGGGGCAATTTGAAGCCCAAAGAATTGAGGGCGTAATACGAATACATCAGAGAGTGAGCAAAGAAGTTCATGGGCAGAAAGAGCGAAGAGGCGGCCCCAAAGGCAATTGACACCGCTTCCTGTGCCATTGGCAGCAAGCGGAAAGCTGCACGTCTCTCTCACGAACAATCGATGAAAAGGACTGTGGAGGAAGAAGCCAAACGACAAAAATAAAGTAAGCCAGGGACGGATACGATACGACCGGGCGCTAATTGTAGAGGAGCTTTGCGATTGTATTTTATTTTTTAAAAATAATCCATTTAAATTGGCTTTTACTGCTCCATTCCCCCAAGGGATTTCATTTGGCTTGAAAACGCGGCATTTGCCGAGTTTTGGCGATGGAATGGCATTCCCCGGCAGTGATTATTAACATTTATTTTGTTTCAATCTTTGACATTTTATGTATTCTTTCTTTATACATAGTACGTACCTTTCTGACCCTCACATAGATTGTGAATTATTCGGCAAAATGAAAGAAATTGGCACAATGGCAGGAGGGAGGGAAGGGGAATTGGCACAATGGCAGGAGGGAGGGAAGGGGAATTGGCTGGCAAAAAGCGCAACACATTTAAATAGGGAGAGATTTGCAACTAAAAGGCGTCAAATGTCCCTTAACTCACCGACATGAGCCGAATAAATCAGAACGGCCGCGTGGTGATAATAGTGGAGGAAGATTAACCTTCAATTCAAAAAAGCATTGAAAGTTGAAAACGGAAAAATGTATGCTTGGGACACTGACCTTTTCTTGCGCAAAACAATGAAAAGAGTGTCTCCGAATTCGGCAAATTTCGAAAGGAAAAACAGAAACCCCCAAAATGGGCCCGGGCCGCGTGCATTGACCGTGTGGCAAATTGTGAAAGTGAATCCCTCGTATATTAAATTGATGAGCGACTCCTTAACAACGGCTTGGTTTTAATTCTCTAAAATCTGTTTGACCTCTCCCACTCGGATGAATCCACAAATGCTGAAAAGTGCCAATGCCGTGTTCCAAACAAACAGACAATTCCGAAGATCAAACGGCTTTCTGTCACGCATTGTCCATTCAATGGATTTTACCTTTTCAATAATTATATTATTAGTGTTTTAATAAATAAATTGCTCACAATAACATAGTACAAAATGCCAATTGTGATGGTTTGGTGCCAATACTTCTGAAAGTACGCAGTCAAACCCGCCGGGTCCTCAATCCGTTCATAGGGAAATTGAAACCTAAACACCGCGCGAATAATTAATTGGGTAATTAGGGACAAAGGCAAAGGGACCAATCAAAGGCCATTCGATTAAATATTGCCTTTGATTGAGCCGATCACTTCTGGTCAGTCCCTCCACTCACTTGTGTTTGTAGGAAGAGTGCATATTCCTCGTGTTATTTTCATGATACATTTCAAATGAGTTGAAAAGGTTGATCAGCGAAGACATTGTTCACAAAATATTTAAAAAACAAATAAAAAACAAAATAATAATTATCGCACTTTCAAATTAATTGTATTTTTTTTATTTGAAAATTTTAATTGATAATTATCCTAATCTTTATGGAAGCTTGTTTGAAAAATGTCTCCAATTTAAGTATTTATTAAAAAGAAATGAGAATTTAAATTTATAGTCAATTAAAAAATGTTCGCCAATTAACAACTTTTAAATGATCCGACGGCGACAAATTTAAACAAATAAATGCTGCGCAATAATTACTCCTTATCAATGGGTTTATCAGCGGAGAGAATTCAAATTGACGAAGAATGTTCCCAAAAAACATGAATTATTGCGGAGACTGCAAAAAGTCACCGCATTAATTGTTAAACATTTCGGGGGGGGGGGGAACATTTTGCCAAACAAAAAAATGAAAAAATTAAACTGAAATGGCGAAAAATCGAATGTAAATTTTTGGCCATTCCCCCCCCCCCCCGTGGGCTTTCGTTTTTATAAATTCGTTTTTCGCGCAAAATGTCGGCCCACCAAATGGGCCATTAGTGAATGAGCTGAGATGGCGAACGAACTTTTGCTAATTGTATGTTTAATTTACTTAATTTTGTTTGTTTCTTCTGTTTCTATGTGCACGACAAACGGCGGTTGCGCAAAGAGAAAAAGGACAAAGTGTAAATTCATAAATTAACCCCTTGGGGGGGGCAAAGCGCCGGAAGTGCAAATGGCGTAATTGCAAAACAATTTGTACAATATTATGAAAACAAAAATGAAAAATCAAATGGGCACCACGGGGTTTGAACGAAACATTGTAATTGAAAATGATTTTAATAGGCAAAAGAAAAATAAATTTAAATTTAAAAAACGAAAGACAAAAAGAAGAAAATAGCAAAATGGTGAAGAAGACGGTGAAAACTCTTTTATTGTATAATTTCCATTTTGAGACCAGTGGAAAAAGTTCGGAGATGGCAATCCAATTTAATTGATTCGATCATCGGATGGCATTTACCCGAAATCGAAAATTAAACCTCAAAATTCCGAATTTTAAAATGAATTTCTGCCCTCTCTGTCCCCTTTATCCCCTTCCCCCCCCTTTCCCTAATGGACTCTTTCGAGCAAAAGACAAAATCCTCGCTAAGGGAGGAAAATTGCAAAAGTGCAATTGGATTGAAGCTTGAATTTAGATGAAGTCCATATATTCTCTCAATTATAATACTTTCCTATTTATTTTTTTCTGAAAATATTTGCCTTTTTTTTGCTGTTTTTAATGCCTTTTTCACTAATACCAATTAATAAAACCAAAATCTGGTAAGGCCAAAGTCAAAAATTGTTCAAAAATAATCTGAATCAATTTAAAAGGAACTAAAAGCGAAGAAAAATGCAAATTAAGGGTGCGCTTGGCATTTTTCATGAAAAATCAGTACTGAAGTATCTTAATTTTAACCGGGACTCAGTTACCCATCGCCAAAAATGGAGCAAAAAACTAGGAAAGCCCCTAATTTGCATTTTTTTTTTGCTTTTCGAAATAGATTAAGATTGTTTTTAAAAAGTTTTGAGCATGTGCCATCTGATTAATAAATTTCCAAAATTCTTTGAATTGACTAATTGTTCCTCCCCCCCCCTTTTTAATTGCCCTCTCTCTTCCCATTTCTCCCTTTTGTTTTCCCTCTTCTTTTACCATTGCTTTAGCTTACTTTCTTAGATTGGCCTTTTCGAGATTTGATCCGGTGCTTTTGACTCGGTGCAGAAAAGGTGTGACAATTTGCGGGGGGTGGGCAAATGCTTTCATTGCTTTGGTCAATTTGCCGAGTTTTCAAACCGAATGAATGGCGTCGTTTGGTTATTTTAATTTGAATATTTTCTCCACTCTCTGCTGAACTGACCCAATAAAACTGTGCTCGTCAACTGCGGAGTTTAATGGACAGAAAGCGGCCAAAATGACATAAAATGTTGTCTTTGTGCCTAAAATAAATGGCCTTTCTTTGTGCTCAGAGGGAAAGGGCCAATTCGATGGGCCATCCGCCGCCATCGGTCGATCCCCCAATTCTCCCAATTCTCCGCGTCTGTTCATCCTTAGCCCCCCGGGGGATGTTTTGGTTCAGTCAGAATTTGGGGTTGTGGAGACAAAACGGAATGGAAGATTCGATTGTGTGGAAGCGAGACGAAGATTGAGCGATGGGAGCACAGGCACTGCAGGGAGAAGGCGAAACACCACCCAATTGGTCACGCTTCAGTGAAGTGATCACCTATTGATCAGATCGAAAGTCAAATGGAAAAAGGGAGAGAAGCGACCGTAAAGAGAATGATCACGGACAGACTGATCGGCATCAACGGGAGCACCTCAATGCCTGAGGAGGGAGAAACGATCAGAAAAACAATGATCGTTAACCCTTTGGGGGCGTAAATCGGGGAAAGATGACGCCCAGCAGAAGCAGCAGCAGTCTCTGCTCGGCCCACCCCTAGGCCACCAAAGTCACAATTCATTCACCTGAGGGGGGGGGCGGGGGACGTCCTCCCCCCTTCCCAAATAACTCATTCATTCCGCCGACTCTTTCCGTCGCCAGGGGCCCTTTGCTCCATCCCAGCCAAACATTAGCCCTTTTTACATTATTTATCCCTCAAAATAACAATTTGGCCACTTAATTTTTACTCGCCCCAAAAATTTTCTGCAAAATCCGCGAAAAATTTGATAAATTGAGTAAATTGTAATTTTTATTCTGCTGCTCTTTTATTCGTCATTTGAATGGTCGACACTTTTGGCCAACAGTCCAATTCATTGGTCACTTTCTCCGACATTCGTCCCCCTTCCGTTTGTGGCATTTCGCGGCAAAATAACGGCATAAAAAGTGAAACACCGCCCCAAATGTACACTTTGGAAGAAGCACCAATGGCCACAGAGGAACAAACGGGCAAGCAAAAAGGAAGAAGGAATATGGGGAAAAGGAGAAGAAAGGAAAAGAAAAAGAGAAAAAAAGAAATTCGGTATCGGTTAAACTACCGTGGCCTATCCTACTGAATAGTTCAAAATTGATTCGAACTTTTTAGACAAATTCCTCACTTCATTTGTAGGGACATCGACAGTGAATTCGTCGCCCTGCAAAATGCCGAGCAGCGGACGGACCAATGGGTCGAATTTTCATCTGCCAAAAATGGCAAGAAACGGCACCAATACGAACAATAACAACAATAATAGTCATCATAACAATAATAACCAACGGACTGCGAAGCTTTTGATGAGGAAAAAGTGCGTAAATCTTATTAAACTTATTTTATAAGACAATGTAATTGAATATAATTTTTATTAATTATTCAGCCTTCATTTTTAATGCAATTTTAATTAGGGTAAATAATTATTATAAACTTTTATCGTGTCAGGACCAGTCAGCTGTCTGTGTGCATAAAGACCGGATCCATGGCCCAAATTAGAAGGGAAACATGGACCCGAAGGTCGGGTCGTAGACTCGCATACGATCCGTATGCATAAATATTACCATTTGCGATCCATGGATCATTTTGGCGATCCGCGTATCAGAATCCCTATCTACCTCCAATGGATTAGGAGTGATACGCGGATTGGGTGGGAAAAACTTTTTTTCTAAAAAAAAGAATTTCTTTTCGTTAAGACTCCAAGGAACTTTTTTTACACACGACCAAAATAAATGACCTTCCAAAAATCATAATTTTGATTTTGAAAAATATTCTCATTTTAATGTGTATTTTTTTAAATTTTCGACCAAATTTTTTCTTGTTAAAAAGAATATACCTATAATAGGTATATAAATATTTGAGTTAAATTAAATTTTTATAGAAAAAATAAATTTATTTTATGCTTTTAATTTCAATAATCACTCATTTCCCCTATTAATTCCGTTTTTTGCCTTTTCTTTTTGCCATTCATTCGCTTTTCCTTTCCCCTTTCAGGGGACTCCCTTGGCTTTTGGCATCCGCCGTTGTGGTCATTTTTGTGCTGCTTATTCTGTGCGCCTTTCTCCTTTACATTCTTTACGAACACCACGGAATTCACAGCGTAAGGAAAGAATTAAAAAAAAGAATTAAATCAAAAGAATTATTAAATCAAAAGAATTAAATCAAAAGAATTAAATCAAAAGAATTAAATCAAAAGAATTAAATCAAAAGAATTAAATCAAAAGAATTAAATCAAAAGAATATCATATTTTTTTATTAAAGCAAATTTCCGGCACTTTGCCAAATTTGACACGGCACCAATCCCAGAAAATTCATAATTCTGACGAAGAAACAAAAAATGTGCCCAAATGGCCAAAGCAAAACTATCGGACAATGGAAGCGAACTTCAAAAGGGCGGTGGTGCTCAGCGAAAATGGAATGTGCTCGGAAATTGGGAGGCAAAACATTTTCATTGGCTTTTGTTTAAGACTTTTTAACTTTAAATTAATTAATTTTGTTTATTAAATCGATTTAATTAATTAATTATTTTCATTTATTTTTAATTTTCGTTTCATTTATTTCTTAGAAAAGTTCTCCTCCAAGGCGGCAATGCCGTGGACGCGGCACTTTCGGTCGGTTTTTGCGTCGGTGCGCTTAACCCCCACTCGGCTGGGCTCGGCGGTGGCTTTTTGATGACCTATTATCAGCGGTAAGGATATAATAATAATTATATTTAAATGCATTTTATTTGACTAAGCTTTTATGGCAAATGCACAACAATCGACGCCCGCGAGACGGCCCCCGCGCGTACCGCCAAAGACACTTTTGGCAATGGGCCGAAGGAGGACAGTCAATTTGGTAAACAAAACACCACTAACAATTAGCGCTTGACAAATGTTAAATATTTTTTATTCGGGCTACAAATCGGTCGCAACTCCCGGCTTATTACACGGCTTTTGGACGTCTTTCAAACGCTTTGGCAGTGGAAAAATCGCTTGGATGGATTTGCTAATGCCAACTGTTCATTTGCTGACCGATGGTCTCATGCTCATCTATTTGAAAAAACAAAAAAAAACCAATTAAGGATTTCCCGTCTCCAAACTTATGGAAAAGACTTTGGAAACGTACAGCGAGAAAATCATTAACAGCTCCCATTTGGGGATGAGGTGGGCAAAAAAAAGGAAGAGGAGGGCATTTTGATTTTGGGCGGAGGGATTAAAAGCACTTAGAAACCAAACTTTTCCTAAGGAACCACTTCATTAATCCGGCAACCAGCGACCTTTACAAGGAGGGCGAACAGATGAGGGACGGCATTTTGGCCGAGACACTCAAACGATTGGCACTCAGTCACGAGCCGCTTCAGCTGTTTTACAGTGCAAACGGCGAAATTGCCAGAATTATTGCCGAAGAATTTGCAAATAATGGTAAAAATTGGGAACAAAACGTAAAAATTAAATGGATAAAGCAAAGCAATTTTTTAGGTTTGGATTTTGATTTTTTTTATTTTCAATTTTTTGAGGGGGTTTTATCACGCGAAAAGACCTTCACACGTACCGAACTGTTGTGGACGAACAGCCTTTGCTGGTCACGAGCGCGGCCGAGCCCAAATTGGTCTTCTGTGGCGCGAAGCCTTCCTCGAGTTTTGCCATCACTCAGCTGATTTTGGCCGTAATGCTTAGTGAGTGGTGCCGAATTTATTAATTATTTAAAATTTTAATTATTTTTTAGAATTTTATCCCCCCGGAAGCAATGCATCGATCCCTTGGCATTCTGCCGATTATTACCACCGTTTGATCGAATCGCAAAAGCGCGCATTTGCAATTCGACACAAATTAGGCAAAAAGATTTGAAAAGTTTAAAATAAAAATTCAATAAGACATTCTGTAAATTAAAGGCGACGTCAAATTCGACAAAATTTCGGAAGAAATTGCGCTGAATATGAGCAAAAGTGAAATGGTTGACGAAATTGCCAGTGAAATTCAAAGAATGGGCGCGACCAAATGGGCGGATTTTGCCGAATCGACGAAAGAAGCACAATTTTGCATATTTTAAATAATTATAAAAGAATAATTTTTAAGTTTTTCCCTGAAAATAGCGGGGGCACAACGCAAGTGATTGTGGTGGACGCGGATGGAAACGCCGTGTCAATGACCAGCTCAATTAACAAAGCGTAAGTGGTGGCACCAATTGCCAACCGATGGCCAAATAATTGGCCAATCGTTTGGCAATCCGTCAGAATTTGTGCATTATTTTCAGTTTCGGCTCTCTGATCCGATCTCCCCAATTGGGCATCATTTGGAACGATCACATGGACGACTTCAGCCAACCCAACAGAACAAATTATTACGGACTGGCACCTTCAAAGACAAATTTTATTGAACCCGGGAAAAGGCCAATGTCGTCGATGAGTCCGCTGATCGTTTATCACAAAGAGAACAAAAAGGTGGGCACCAGGGGGAAGGAGGGAGAGAGGGAGGGGATACTATCGGAAAGGGATACTGTATCTTCTGGAAAAGAAAACGGTATAGATCCAATTCAAATTTGAATATATATACTCCGTACATGATGTAGTAGAACTTATTTTTTTAAATACTGTATCACTAAACGTAATAAATAAAACAAAGGGGCCAAAATAGGAGAAGCTTCCCCGAGAGGAAGAAAATGGACCAATAGAGGCGACAATTAATCCAATATTATCGAGCATTAGTGGGCGAGAGAAGGGAGTGCCGTAGTTCAGCTGATAGACTAAGAACGCCTTTAACAGGATTCTTACTCAAGGCAAACAACAAATGAAATGAAATGTCAATAAGTCCGTCCGACAAATGATCACATTCGCCCCACAGGTTAAACTCGCGATCGGTGCCAGCGGAGGGACAATGATCCCCACGGCACTGTCCCAAGTGTTGGTCCAACTGTTGGCCTTCAATCACTCCGTGAAGGAGGCCATCGACACGCCACGCGTGCACAACCAATTCACACCTTTTGTCACTGATTTTGAGGAAGAATTTCCCCAAGTAACATTTGATCATTTTAATTTATAATTCAATATTCAGTCCATTCTCCAATCATTGCGTGCCCGGGGGCATAATATGACAACGAACTCGCGCGATTTTAGTGCCTCGGTGCAGGCGGTGCTAACGGACGACGAGGGTAATTTGGTGGCCAACAACGACTTCAGAAAAAGGGTCCATTCGTGCCCCGTGGGATATTAGCGAAATTGGGAAAAGTGCGGGGAAAATAAAGCCAAAAGAACGAATGATTGTTCTTCACTGCACCAAGAATGAACTCATTTTTGAATATAAACAATGATATTTTGCTTTCGTTTTTATATTTCGATATTTCAAAAATATTAATTTGTTAAATTGAAAAAAAAATGTAAAATTTGCAATAATTCAAGTTTATTTAGCTGATTATATGAATCAAATAAATTAATCAAAGCTTGTGTTAGTCAACCCGTGTTACCAAACTTAAACTTTGTTGGGTCGGAAAGTCAAAAGTGAATTTTGTTCAATAAAAATGAAAAATGATCAGTTGGATTGTAACACGGCTAATGTCTTTGTTTTAATAATTCGGTATGCCGAAGGCACCACTGATCACGAATTGATTTGGTCAGGAAAAGCTGTGCACTTCTTCCATGCCGATTTCGCTGGCACTTTCCATCAGTGCCCTGTCCAATATTTGTAATGGCCGTGGGAATTGCAATTCGATCCACATCGGACAGGAAGCTGATTAGCAAGCAATTGACCATTGAAATGGAAGTGTTTGGCAGCGAATGGCACCCATCACTTACTTATGGTTTGCCGTCGGTACTGCTGACCCCAGCCTAAACATTTAAAGTCAGCCAATTAAAAGCAAAAATTAGCAAAAATTACTAATGACCTTTCACGAAACTGATACGACACTGACAAAAAATCTGAAGGCAAATGGAAACATTAAGCAAATTCAAATTGAGAGAAGGGACGGACGGACAGACGTTGAGGGCGTAAAGGGAATTATATCCCCGGAGGGAGGCGTCGTTGAGCAAATCGTCGAACATATTCTTGTCAAAAAGGCAAATGGACTCTAAAAGACGGAAAAAGTAAGCCATCGGATCATTTAAGTCTCTCTTCTCATAATTTGGACATTCGTTCACATTTAAATTGTTTTGTTCACCCGACGATTCGGCCGAATGCGCCGTTTGGCGGCCTTTCATTAATTTGTAAACGGTCGCGAGATGATCTCCGTTTCTCTTGGCAAAGAAAGGGCATTCTGTGAGAAACATTGGCAATTCGCTTAATTGGCCAATGCCTTACGGACAAAAAGGGCAGAATCGCTTAGACATTCCAAGTAAATGTTTTCGTTGCGCTGAAACAATCGAAGGCCTTTGCCTGAGGCAATGAAAAGGGAAAAGCAATTAGTGGCAAAGGGACTTTCTCTGACCAATGGACTGGCGGACATCAGCTTAAGGAACGAAAGAGAAAGGGAATTTTGAGGTTCGTTCGTTGGCACTTACTCACTACCGGATTCCGATTGATGTTGCCGATGATCCCTTCAAAACCCAATTAGTCGTCACCAATTAATTTTAATTCCTTCCCCCGGTTACCCAAACAGTAGCGCGTGTTTTCGTACGATCCGCTAACGCCGCCGTCGATGAACAACCTGCCAATTTTGATCAGAGTTGCCGCTTGCAGTCCTTCAACCCACTCGTTGCTACTTGGCACTCCATTAGCCCCTGCTCACCATCACCCCCCGCCAATTTTTGTATCCCGTTACTTCTCTCCCTAATTGTGTCCCTACCCTTGCCACCATTGAGTCCCTCTCCCTCCTTCATCCCCGCTTCCCCTCCCATCATTTTTCCCTCCTCCTCCCCCATTATTCCATCCCTTTCTCTGCCCTTTCCCCCCTCCCTCACTGGGGTTGTTCGAATTGCGCGTGTTGTCGCCATTCGGCCTTGAACACTTCGCCGACCTTCAAGTGGTGAAAAAATGCAAGAAAATGAATGGTCGGCACCAAATGGGGCAAGACAAAACATTTGCAATTTTTTACTATTACCCTTTCGTTGAGTTCGTAGTAATAAACGAAGCACCAAAAATTTGTTGAGACTGAAACTAATTGGAGACAGTTTAATTATGAAAAAATAAAATAAAATTCGCCCGATTGACCGGAATATGGCGGTTTAACCGTGACATTCGCGCGGATGTCCTCTTCGGTCGGCATAATGTTAAGGGATTTAAGCGAATTTCGCAAAATGCGCAAGTCGTTGTTCTGCTGAATGGAATTTGAGGAGGAAGACGACGCCAATTCGATGATTCCACTAAATTTGCTTAATAACACTCACACAAAAAGAGAAAACGGAATCGAATTTGCACCTCATTTCATATCGTTGTGCCATTTTATGTTTCGTTCAGAGATTGCCGAATTTGTATAAATAGTAGTAATTAAAAAATAATTTGGGTAATTATTTTGTACAGAATAGATATTTTTATTCTAATTAATAATTAGTTTTACTTTTAATTGGAATCAATGAAAGGCAGTTTAATTATTGGAGTTAATTGGAAACAACAGAAAAGAAGAGAAGGGAATAATTAAGCACGAAAATTTAATGAGAATGCAAAATAGTAATTAGTGGGATTAGTGGGATGGAAAATGAAGGGATAGGATCAAAGGGCAGCGGCAATATATCGTAAATCGCATCCCATTTTCCTTTTCCCCATTGCCCCCTCCCTTTTGTCTCTCTCTCCCTCTCTTTCCCTTTGCTCCTTTCTCTCTCCCTCTCTGCTGTTGCTCTTTTTCCACCGCCGCCGCCTTTTCCCGTCCCAATTTCTTTTTCTGTCCTCGTCCAACTCAGAAAAAGAAATTTCCCGCAAAAAGTGAGCGAATGAGAGAAGAGAAGCGGCGAATGCTGTCAATAGAATCCCCCCGGGGTGAGAGCCAAAACAGACACGAGAATGAGAGAGACAATGCGGAGAGAGGAGAGCGAGAAAGACAGACAGAGTGAGGAGAGAAGGGCAAATGCAAGAGAAAGAGGGCAAAGAGAAAGGGAAAAGGCCGGCGAAAGGAAAACGGCAAGAAAATGATTATGCGATTTCGTAGGAAATAAAAGGGAATGGACGAAGGTCGAACGGAGACTATTCAAAAAACAGACCAATAGAAAACAATTAACCAAAGGGCGTTAAACGGTGCCGGAAAATCATGGCACACCCAAAGTGGGTTGATTTTCCAATTAGAGGGATAAAAAAACAAAAGCTAAACTAACTCTTGCAAATAAGGGATCCAGAAATTAGTAGAACCAATTTTTGTCAAAATTAATCGGTAAAAAGAGCAATGGCCTCCTGACTTTTTTTGTTAACAACACGACTTTATTCTCATAAATAAACTCCAATTCACAAAAGAAAATGGAGAGAGAGAGAGAGAATACATATGTGACAAAGGAAAGGAAATGTTTTTGAATTTGGAATTGACAGAAGAGAAAAGAAACGTTTAGCGAAAGCAAAGAAAACGGAGAAAACAAACGAGAAAAGTACAAATAAATAATAAAACAACAGACGGAGGATGATTTAGGTATATGTTAAATCAACACACAAAAGAGAAGGAATTATGCAAAATATTAAAAAAGGAAGCAATTAACTGTGTTAATTAATTAGTAAATGAATGAGTCAATTTACAATGTAATCGCAATAAACACTTAAATAAAAAATGCCAATAAATATCACAAATTAATCGGAATAAATAGGAAATGGAAGAGAAATTGGGAAAATTTGGGACCATATTGTGAAATGAAAATTGAATCGTGTAAAGGAAACTATGGGGGGAGACCATCAAATTGCAGGGTAACAATTGCCATTTTAAGGTCCGTCCCCCAGAAAATGCCAATTTCGAATTCATCCGTCTCCCCCCTTTTCCTTTCTTTGTCCACTCTTTTCCTCAAATTTGGTGGTATTCCATGTGCGCACCAATCTGATCGGACGTTGCATTAATAAAGCGTGGATCGAATGCATTTTCTCTCTCAAAAAGGTTTGGTCGATTATTTATTTCGTCAAATTCCATGCCAAAGTCCGTCTCATTTTGCTGTGTGGGAACAGTTAGGAAATTGTGATCATCGTCGCCTTTTTTGTCCATCGTGTCGAATATTCCGAATCCAAGGCCAAAATGATTTTTGTTGGCACCGCCATTTGTCGGCGCTAAAGCACGAAAAAAAATCGATTAAATTAAGTTATGAAACTAAACCGTTTTCTCCACCGAAATGCGCAATTGTTGTCACTTGGGATTCATCTTTGTCCATTTCAAAATCAAACAAAGTTTCATCGCTAATGCTTCCGTGAAAATTGCGCTGTTCCTCCGAGTTATAAAAAGAATCAGAGAAGAAATTGTTTAATTTATGCGACTGGCAAACTGAAAAATGGGAATTTGTTGGTAGATTTTATTTGTTGAAACCCCAATCAAAAACAACGGCACTTTGGGAGAGCGTTTCCTCCTCCGTCCCATGGCCTCCCCCCGTGTCCATGGTTTGTCCGTGCTGCAATTGCTCCGTCGGTTGTTCCTTCCGTTGTTTCAGTGCCATTGCCGCAGCTGCCTCAAAAGTCATAAACAATGAATGACATTTTGCGAGACAAAAGTACGCACTTTGAACGAAGCTGCCGAGTCCGCTGGGGTAAAGCCCAGCGATTGTTGTCGCTCATTCTGCGCATTTCCCTCAACGCATTGCGCCCCCGGGGGCGCCACGAAATCAATCAAAGTACGAGAAGCACCTGGAACAAATGAGCAGGGTTACGGTCATTTGTAAAACAATTCGACCATTTTGGTGGTGAATGGAAGAGGCGAATTCGGGGTTGTCCATGCGAGCGATGGGCTCATTGGCAGAAAGGAAACGCGAATCCATCTAATTGTAAATCCAAAAACAATCCCTTGCTGATAGGCCGGGTGGTCAAAATTTAAGCCCCCAATCCCGGACAAATTGGCCCACCTTTTTTTGCTGCTGTTGTTCTGCGATCAGCGCCTGTTGCTGCTGAAAGGGTCCATTCGCTTGTCCTCTCATGCCAAGGTGTCGACTATTTGGCGTCACAATTAAACAGACGGAAAGCAAAAGGACAGCCAGGCAAGTGCCTGTCTGGGCATTGCGCTTTGACGATTGTCCAATGGAAGCCTTTGAAAAGAAAGGACAAACGAATGTTTTGCTAATTAGTGTTAATGAGTTAGGTAATTTACACTGAATCGCCCCCGCCCACTAAACCATGGGTAAGTGTGGCTAATTGCAAGTCCTTGTCCAGCACCTGCATGTTGCGCAGTTGTGCCGCAAGCTGTCTGTTTTCCGCCGCCATCACTTCGATTTGCTTTTTCAATTCTCTGTTTTCGCTGTCGCTCATGAAAATGCGTTCCTGCAGGGCCTCAATGTAATCCTAAAAACATCAAAACAATTCAACTGATTCCCTTCTTCAGATTTCGCCTGTTTTTTTCTTCTGCTCGTCTGTGCCGACATTTTATTTCGGATTTTGCGCCGAATTCGCTTCAATTCGCGCTCTTCGGATTTTGTCAATGGGTAAAAATCCGGCAAAGTTACGCCCTCCTAAAATGGGTGCATTATTAGAAGTTAAACGAATTGGTCAGATTCTTTTCATAAAAAACTCACAAGCGAACATTCCGAGCTGTAACTCGGAAAATGCATATGTATTATATACCATTCGATAGAGCCGGGTCGACTTCTATTGTGAATTTTTAATTTTAGCGGTGTTTGGCGCCTAGTTCAATTCAAAAGTTACAGGGCCTCAAAAATCGAATTTTAGACTAAGAGCCCTTTTCCAGCTTTGTTAACTTTCTATTAATTTCCAACCTTAGCATTTATTATTATTTTTGCTTATTTTCACTAAAGAAAAATTATCATACATTTTTTAAGTCTAAAAAATGATTTTTAAATTATTTTAATTATATTATATCTTAATTAAAATTTATTTATTTTCATGTTGGATTTGAACCCGAGCTCCAAAAATGTGAATTTAACCAACTGAGCCACCAATTTTAAGTGAAAACACAGCCAAAATTTCAATTTTTGAGGCCCCATAACTTTTTTATTTTTCCCCAAGCACCGCTAAAATTAAAAATTCACACAGAAGTCGACCCTGCTCTATCCAATGGTATATAATACATATGCATTTTCCGAGTTACAGCTCGGAATGTTCCCTTGTCAGAATAAACATGAAAAAGGGCTGCACAGATTGGCACTTTGAGGAGGGCCAAGGAGGGGAAAGAAACGGCACTCTCAAACCATAACCAAAAATGGACCTTTTTGCACAGTTTGCGTTCCTCGTCGTTCAGAATGACTTTCTTGCATTTTGTAACGGCCATTGCGCCACTCATTGGCATTTGAGTTTCGGTCACCAACGACGGCTCGACTAAAATACTGTTTTTGACCGTAAGGTTTCCGCTGCTCACAGAATTGGATGGGACTCGCCGAAGCCGACCCAACGACATTCATTTTGCGCTGTGTCATCGTTGCGCCTGGTGAAAGACGGCGAAATTGTTGAGGGCCGTTCAAATGGAAATTCCCATCTTGTCGAAATGAATCCAAAGGACTTATCCCTAAATTTAAAAAAAGGATTTGCGATTTCATTAACAAAACTATGCCATAACGAATTTAGCCATTCTCAAAGCATTTCACTAGTTTCTAATAAATAATTTTAGTTTTTTGTGTAAATAGGCCCACAGTTTCTACCGTTTTCAAAAAGGTCTCTCAAAATGAATAAACTTGTCACTTACCATTTGTATCTGCCATTGTGACACTCTGTCTGAATTGCATGTTCGTTTTGGTCTCTACGGATTGATCCAATTGTCCCATTTCATTCACAAATCCCTGAAAAGGGTTCCTTCCATTTAGTTTCAGCATTTTCCAAAACTACCAACTTGGTAATCGATTGTTTCCGCTGACATTTGAAGGCCCGTCTCTCTGTGTTTGGGCGGCGTTGGCGGGGCCGTCGTTGTGACACTGTCCGTCTCGTCGCTATGCAATGGCCAAATGCCTTCGCTGGAATTTGCACAATAAATATTGTGATTGATTAAGTTACTATAATTTGACCGTTAAAAAATGTCGAATGCTTTTTGGTTTACCTTTCTCCACTGTGTTCGTTACCATTTTCGACCATTGCCATGTCATTTTGTCCGATGGAGACGCTGCTCTGCGTTGCCGAGAACATTCCCGAGTCGGGGGACGCGCAGGGGACAGAGCCATAGTCATGGTCATGCAAAACTGCCGTGTGCTGCTGAAAATGTTTACAATTGAAATACAAACATTTATTGTAAAATGTGCTTGCCAAATTCTCTTCTTCAGCGACTTGGGCATAAAGTTCTTCAGTGTCAAGAAACGACTCATCAAAACGTTCTGCTTGAAGGCAACCGCTTTCAACTTCCTCTTTTCTCTAAATACATTTTCTTAGGAATGAAGAAAACATTCAACTGACCAACACGGGCAATTTGCTATCCATCCCATTGTTAATTAAATGACTATCAGCATCAGAAGCATATTCGAAGTAAATATCACCACTCCCCAGCTGATCAAAATCGGAAGTATTCATAGCCGAATAAGAAAAGAAAATAAAAGGAGTCGGCCAAACAGACCGCTGAAAGAAAAGAAATCCGAATTAAAAATTTTATGTACATATGTTGAGGACGACTCGGATGACAAAAAAATGCCACGACGACGAATCGTATGACTAAAGAATGCCACGACGACGACTCTATGACTAAAAAATGCCACGACGACGAATCGTATGACAAAAAATGCCACGACGACGAATCGTATGACAAAAAATGCCACGACGACGACTCGTATGACAAAAAATGCCACGACGACGAATCGTATGACTAAAGAATGCCACGACGACGAATCGTATGACAAAAAATGCCACGACGACGAATCGTATGACAAAAAAATGCCACGACGACGACTCGTATGACAAAAAAATGCCACGACGACGAATCGTATGACAAAAAATGCCACGACGACGAATCGTATGACTAAAGAATGCCACGACGACGACTCGCACAACCAAAAAAATGCCACGACGACGAATCGTATGAATTTTTTGGTTATACGAGTCGTCGTCGTGGCATTTTTTTGGTTGTGCGAGTCGTCGTCGTGGCATTGTGAAGCGATTTTGTGTGTAAAATGTGATTTTTTAAAAACGGGTTTTGACTTTTTTGTTCGAATTCCGGGTTCGGGGTTCGAATTGGGCCCTTTTCATCCTTTTTCTTTGTCCCATCCCTTTAATTGTCAGTGGTCGACCCATTCCCGTCAAATTTTTAAGTGAAATTTACAATATTTTTCATGCTTGTCAAAAGATCTTTTTCCACCAATTTAATAAATTCCCTAAATAGTTATTTGCTTGTTTTTCCTCTTTTTGTCTGCTGATTTACCCCCCCCCCCCATAAATCAGTGATCGTTCGAAGGAATAATCGTAGAAGCGGTTCCCCACTGACTGACCCATTGCGGCGTTGTTGATTTCATTTAGGTCCTCAATTATCTAAGCCTCGAACCGCTGATTGACGCACTAACATTCTCCCCCCCCCTCTTTTTTCCATTTTTTGATTTAAATTTCCCTTTTTTAATGTTGAGGAAAAGCAATTCGATTGGTTCATTTTTGTGATTTAACTTCGGCTTTTATCAACTTTAACCTTGGATTCAGAGAAAAATTTCGGTATAAATTAATTCGAACATGAGGAAATAACCGATCTTTTATTAGTCCTGAATTGGGCCATAGAGAAATGGTTAAAAATGTTAGTTTTTGGAATTTATGAACTGATTTTGTCAAAAAGGGTCAATTTTTGTGGATTTAAGGGGTTTTGAAAGTCCTATTAAATCAGGGCTAGGCGAAAGTTAAAAAAATCCCATTTCTAATAATTTATAGAATAACATTTTGATCGTATTTTTAGGCACTTAATTGTATAAATAGGTACCTAAAATAGGTATAAAAGAGATTCTTCCAACAATTAAGAAAAAATTCCTCCAGATTTCATTGCCTTTTTATCGATCGAAAATTTATTTTTCGGATTGTATTTTATGCATTTTCTTCGCTAAAATTCAAATTTTTCTTCAAAAAGTCAAAAAAATCACGAAAAAAGTCGCAAAAACTCAAAAAAGTCATAAAAATCCCATAAAGTATGCCATTGCGACTCTTTTCGACGACGACAGAGCGTTGGGACGGGCAATACACAGATGGAAAGTGACACGCAATGGGGGACGAACGGCGGCGGAAATGCCATGAGCACAAATGGGGACGGAGACAGAAACTGACGAACACGGCACGGGAAAGGAGGAAATTAGGAGGAAGGAAGAGGAGGAGACGGAGGAGGAAGGAGAGGAGAAGGAGGAGAGGAGGAGGAAGGAGAGGAGAAGGAGGAGGAAGAGGAGAAATGAGAAGGAGGAGGAAGAGGAGAAAATGAGGAGGAGGAGAAGAGGAGGAAGGGGAGGAGAGGAGAAGGAAGAAGAGGAAGAAAATGAGGAGGAGAAGGAGGAAGAAGAGGAGAAATGAGAAGGAGGAGGAAGAAAATAAAACGGTGGAGGAGGAAAGAAGCGAGTTGAAAAGCTAAAAAAGGAAAACCATTTATAAAACATTTTGTACACAGAAAATATGCAAATTCCGAAATAAAAAATTGTGTCGAAGTGGTCAGCGGTGGGCGCGCCGGTCTGGGCCGGTCGGGCATCCGGGCCCGTGTAACCCTATTATAAATTTTTAAATACTAAAATATTTAAAAAGGAACGAAAAGTTGTAAAAATCTTTCACCTTTACCCCAAAAAAGTGAAAGGTTAAAGGGCTAAAAAGATGAAAACGGAACTCAGCCTTGGTGAGAATCACGTTTATTGCCATTGTTATGGCTAAGAATGGACGGCGTTCATCCATTTTTTAAGCGCCAAATGGCCGTCCATCCCAACTAATTGTAAGTTTTGCGCCTTTCGGCAACCATCAGTCCCGCACAGCAATGAACTCAAAACAGACAGAAACATTTGTACTTTCATATACTAATAAAACACAATGAGAAAATTGGAATAAATAAAGAAATGAGTAAATGTATTGTATTATTTATTGCTTAAATTAAATTGAGGAACAAAAATAAAAATACAAATAAAAAAAAATTAAAATTTGAACGGGTGATTTAATGATAAGAGAATATTAACAATCTGTTTGAGAAAGTGTTTTGATTGACAGAAACAGCCGAAGGATTATTTACCTTGAGTGGATTGAATGTGTCCGCTCAATTCGATCCAATCGAATTTTATTTGAATAAGCGCCCAATACCCACGAATAAAATCATTTTAAAACATTTGCGGATTCAAAAGGGTGGCGGACATTGCGCAAACAAAAATTATTGGTCAATAAAATATTTGATTTGGTGGGAAGAGGACGAAAATGAGCAATTTGTTGGGAGTTAATTACTAAAACAGCGAAAAAAAAGTAAAATTAACTTATTAGCTAATCATTCATTAATTAATAATAATGAAAAGAAGCGATATTCGCTTAGACAAAATAAAAATTAAATGCTAACGAAAAAGCCAACCAAAAGCAAAAAAAAAGGCATTCCATTGAATGAGAGGTAATTAAAGGAACAACCGGCTGGGGAGAAGCAGGAAAAGTGGTGTAAGCAGAAGAGAAGGGCTAATAACACAGAAAAAATGTAATAAAATAAGAAAGATAATTTATAAGGACAGGGAAAAGGAGAAGCGAATCGAAAGACAACGAAAGAAAAGAGAACAGAAGGGATCAGCAGAAGAAGAAAAGGAGCAGAGAATGGGAATTGTAAAATGATCAAATATCCTCAAAAGTAAACTGGCAAAAATACTAACCAACCATTCATTTTTGACCTTTACGTACGCAAATTAAGGACACTATGGTCAAAATAAGATTTAGGGGATCTAAAAAAACGCAATATGAATTTTTGAAAATAAAATTTCGTCTTCAAATAAATAAAAATTCCTATTTTTCGTGCGATGACTATTTACTGTTGAACTATAATATATTAGAATTAATTTTATTTAAAAATCACTAAAATATTTAATTTCTGACCAAAATATGTCAATAAAGAAAGAGAGAAAATTAAATCTTCAATTACCCTCAAAGTGCTTATTAATGACAGAACAACAATTGATTCGGAGCCTTTGGGTTATACGATTTGAAAAAAAACCAAAATTCAAATTTTGTATAAAAATCATTCGCTCGGGGGGAAAACGCATTGAATTGAGCACAAGGACATCATCAAATCTAAGGGGGGGGGGAAGAATGAATGAATTGGCGAATGATTCGTTTGATTTGGCGCATGAGAAAATCAATTAGCGAAGAAAAAGCATAAAATGTATAAAAAGGGAGAAGAAAATAGCGAAAAGGGCGACAGGGACAGAAGAAAATAAGCGAAATCGAATTGAGATTAAAAATAAAATTTTACAAAGAAATAATTTCAATTTCTTTTTTTGTTGCCAAAATCTGCCAATTTTCATTCATTGTTAAAAGGGCAATTTCGCCTTTGTTTAAAAATGCAAAAAGATTGATGATATATTTTGGTGAGCATTAAAAATGATGGGTCGTCCGTTTGTTTATGTGCCATAAAGGAAAATGTGTGGATTAGAATTCGAATTCAAACGGATTCAAATTCGACCTTGTACAAATGCATTTTCCATTAAAATTACCATTTGTTTCTGTTTTGAAATGATTTTCATCCGTGAACTCCTCCTGTTCATTGATGCTTTTTTAAATAACGAATCCGCCCCAATTAGGGTTTTTTTGAACTATCGGTGGTTTTTTATAGGACCGAATTATTCATAAAAAAATTATTAAAAAGATTATTTTATTATTTAAATCATATTGTAATCAATTTTAAACGGTAGGGGGTCATTTATGTGTGGCCAACCGTGCCAGGTGATTTCGACCATGATTGATCTCGACAGTGAGTGACTTCGACAGTATCACAAAAAATGTGAATTCACAATCATTGATTTCGACCGTAGCGATTAATTTTTTTTAAAACATTAATTTTTATCCCGCGAAGATTTGGCCTCGTAAAAGCGGACTAACGCCATTTTGCAAATTTTACCACAGCTATGAAAAAATTTGCATCAATAAAAAATGGAAAATAATTATTTAGTCGAAAAAAATGAAAGTAACAAAATACCATAAACAAAAATGAAGAATGGCCTAGCCAAAAGGATAATTTAATTCTTTAGCGAAAGTTATGTAAATAAAGTTTTTTCTCTGTGCGATGAATAATAATACTGTAATAATAACAAAACTTTATTCACTTTCATTTCATAAATGTTTATAAACAACAGATGTTGAGATAAAAGAAATGTTTTGGCCAATTCAAAATCTATGGCAATTTTTGCACATTTTTGCCAAACAAAAGAAATTAAGAATATATTAAAAATATAAAAATTAATAACAAAATAATTCAATGCAGAATTTTTCTATTCTTAAATTAATAAATTTCAAGTACTATTTGTTTGACTTTTCTCTTTTTCGATATATTAATATTCGTTTAAGCTTTTAAAAAATTTTCGGTACTGTTGAAATCACTTGGCACCGTGGCAACTGCGTCTGTGAAAACTTTAAGAAGCCACCATAACTTTTTTCATTAATGGTTAAATCAAACAAACTTGGTATCATTCGCTCCTGAGGGAAATGCAAATTCGATCAAATCAGCAGGGCGATAGAGAAATGTACAAATGTTTAATTTAAATATTTCCTTTTATTTTGATGTACAATAACATAAAAGTAACTTTTTGTTTTGCTGTTTTTTTCTGTGCTTTTCTAATGCTTTTGCTGATCCTTCAGTTCGCTTTTGTGCCATCCGCGGGACTTTCCTCCGACTGCGGCACAGAACAGTCCCACAACCGATAAATGTTTTTCATTGCATTTTTTACGAGTGAACAAATAAAATTCAAATTCAAATAAATATTTTTAATCTGTTACACTTTTTCAGTGATGGTAAATTTTCATTCATTCATTCTTTTTTTTATTTATTTTTGAAGACGCTCAATATGAAATTAACTTAATTTAACTTTCACTTGGCACCTTTTGTTTGATTTGTGTAAAAAATGAAATCAAAATGAACCATCGCTTCGTTCATTCTTTGCATGCTTATAATTTTTAATTGGGCAAAGTGATCACTGGCAATTTGCTTTTCTGTGTGTCTCTGTTTTTTTCTCTTTTTTTACATTTTGTCGATCATTGGGCCGCCTTTCCCGTGAATTTGCAGCAGATATGCCGATTAACCTCCTCGGGGAATTGCTATAATCTTTTTTGAAATTCTAATTCGGCAACTTTGAAAAGTAAGTGCCAGCAGGTGATCACTGAATGCCCCCCCTCATTTTCATTCATTCCGCCGGAGGGCAAAAGTTTCTGTAACAAATGAAAGCGTCAACAGTCAGCAAAAGGGGCGAGGAGCAAATTCTTCACCCCCGCCCACTTTCATCCATCTTTTTGTGGGCCGTCCGTCTTCGACACATTTTAGCTGCCCACCCTTAAGCAATGTTTGGCGACCGATCCCTCCCCCCGCCCATCGAAACGTCGTTTTATTGCCTCTACCGCCCCGCCTAAACACAGTAACGGAAAGTGCGCAGTGGTCAGAATTGGCGGCAATCAATCACAAAGTCCGTCAGCTAATTCCGCGCCGGGAAGACTCCGCGTGCCCTTAGGGCAAATGGCGTAACGACAGAGGAGAACAGAAGCGAACAAACAGCCCTTTCAACTGATTGAGCTGTAAGGCTTTTGCTTTTTTGGGCGAAAAGGGCGAGAGGGGCGGGGGAGGGAAAATTGGGGTGGCGAGGAATGGGGAAGGAATGGGGGAAGGGGGGGGGAGGAAGGCGATCACCGCGGTCCGTCCACCCAGCGCAGTTGGACGATGCTGAAACGATGAAAAGCACAGAGTTGCCCCTCCCCACCTCATTTGCATGCAATTACGGATTACGGATTCATAAGTACGGCGTTTCTGGACCCCTCGTAATTAATTTTTTCGATTTTTCCGTAATTTTGATCAATAAGTTGAATTCTGGAAGTTTTTCGAGATGAATCCACAAGTGCATAATATTTTAAAAATATTAAAAATTAAAATTAAAAAAAAATAATAATTTACTTAATATTATGTGTTAATAATCGAAATAAGACTTTTACACGTCTAATCACTATATATTCTTTGGTATCTCGTCCAATTGGCCTGTGGCCCAGCAGTTGACCCCCGCCCCCCCCCCGCTGGCGATGTAATACGACCCCAACTCTCTCCCCTTCTCCCCTTTTCCCTTTTCTCCCTCCCTTCCGCTCTCTCTCGGCTTAACAAAAGAACATCTCGGCTAATATTCAATGCTTTTTTATTCTAATGGAGGCGTAGCAGTAATTAATTAATTCACTTTCATTCTGGCCACCAATTGGGTTCGCCAATCGTTTTGGTTTTTTAAGTCGGCTCCTTTTTCGCCCTTTTTTATTGATTTTGTTGAGTTTTTCAGTTAATTATAATAATTAATTTTGGTTGTATAAATGCATAAACTTCAAAAATTTATTTAAAACAAATAAATGCCAATCCTAAATGTCGCCCCATCATTGTCCTCCCCCCCCCCCCATTTTCCCCTATTTTTCCCCCTTCGGTGTCCCGTTACATTTTGCATATCCTTTTTTCCTCTTCGTCTTTTGCTTCGTTTCGCCCATCCAATTTTCAATTCACGCGCTTATTGCTATGGAAATAAATAACACTGATGTCTCCCCCGAGGACCGATTTAGGAAAAGCGAAACGATTGATGGTCAATGGAGGGGGGGGGGAATCTCCGGCCGACGGAATAATTCAAATTTCAAATCCGAATCGATTGGGTGGTTTAATAATAAAAACTTTTAAAAAAGATTTAAAAAACCAAATATTTAAAAACTTACACTTCTCAATTGTACGATTAAATACGCTTTTGCCCATTGGCCCTTTTAATGAGGCGACTTGGCCCAATTTTGGGCTCGTATTTGAATGATTCGAGAAAGTAAACAAAAAGTCGCGAGAAGTGACTGACAAATAAAGCCTCCATCCCTCATAAAGTGCACCAATTTATTGCCTTTTTCATTTTTATTTACTTTTTTTATTCATTTTAATAATTCGTTTTGATTTTAAATTGAAGGCAAAGAAAGTATCGTCCGAATGCCAATTACGCAGTGGCGCCATCCCTTCCGGGCGAGTGTGGTGGCCGTGGAGACTTCCGACGAGTTCAATTTGGTCAGTTTATTTGCTAGGGCCGGGCGCGGTCATTGCGACAAAGGCCCCCCCCCCCATTTGCTTAAGAAAAACAAAGGCATAAGGCCCTTTTGTTTATGCCCAACTCGCGCATTAATCCGCCGCGACCCCCAAACTGCCCAAATCCCATTGTCTTCCATCACTCTTCACATTCCTTCTTTTCCATTTCCCAATTCAAAGTGCTCTTCTGACTCATATATTGGCTATGAAATTTCTTTATTAATTATAATTATTCCATTTGTCCAAAAAATTGGAATAATTTATTAAAATGAAACTAAATTAAATCCGATGCAGTAAAGCACTGCTATTACTGGTAGAGTAAAAATTGGGTCAGAATTTTTAGGGACCAAAAAATCCGACTCAAGACCGAGAAATCAAGACTAGCATCTTAAATTTTGATCGAAAAAATCAAATTTTTTCAAGAGGGGGTTAGATGGAGAGAAAATTTTAAAAATTTCAATTCGGATAATTGAAAAAAACATTTTTTCTAATAGATTTTGTGCTTTAGATTGTCTTTGACTAATTTTTTGTTTCTTTTATTGTTTGTGATTTGTAAAAGTAAAAATGATTCAACGGTTAAAAGTTTTAACTAGGGTAGGTCGGGACCGGGAATTTTGGGCAAACCGGGATCGGGACTTTTCGGGTTGAAAAACCGGGACCTTTTAGCTGGGAAAACCGGGAAAAAACCCAGGAATTTCCCGGTCCCGGTCAAAACTGGTCAAAACCGGGACTTAGGTACTCAGTTGTCCGTGTTCAGGTCCCGGTCCCGACCTACCCTAGTTTTAACCATTCCCTTAGGATTTAAATGGTTGGGATTTCCGTTTTTTTAAATCGAGGACTGAAATAGGACACCCAAAAACGGCGATTTCGGGACACAACAGTGCCGGTCAGATTCCCAATTGTGCCCAATCCTAATTTCAAGTATTTGTGGTGATTGTAATGTCCCTTTTCCCCTTAGTTCGGCTTCTCCGCTGATCCCGTCCGCGTCGCCGCTTCGATCCAAACAAATAATAAATTGGCAATGCTTTGGACAAAATTGCACCAACCGCAGCAGCACGGAGACGACCTAAGGCCAAGTCGGAATCGACGACAGAGCCTCGTCGAAGCGCTGAACAACGGAACCATTGAAATACCACGGGTAAAAGGGGAAAAGAAAAGGGGGGAGGGGGGGGCAGCAGAAGTGCCAATGATGGCAATGCCATCAACGGTATTGCATAGCATTTCCCTTTCCTTCTTTAATCTTTCATTTCCATCGGCTAAAATGCCCAAAAAATCCCCAGAGGCTTTCCATCACTTTTTTTTTAATCTTGTCCTTATCATTCATTAACAAAGGATTTCCTTTTTTCCGACAAAGTGAAATCATAAGCAGCAACGGAGGGAAGGGACGATTTTTGGCAGCCTGGAGGACGCGGGGCCCTCCATCACAATTAGGTTGATTGATTGATCAGCTGATGGATTGATTGATTAATTAGCTAATTGATTCGGCCATAAACAATCACGCAGCGGAGGGGGAGAGAAAGGGAGGCGGGTGCCACCTTAACACATGCAGAGGAGGAGCAAAGGAAGAGGAAAGAGTCAGGTGTCAAAATTTCGTTTTCCAAAACACGTTTTTTCACGCAAAGGTGACAGAATTATCTGTAAGAGCTAATAGAGCAGAAAATTATGATGGAAAGAGTAACGGGGGGAAAGTGGAAAATGGAAGAAAATTGAGGAAAGAAAGAAAAGCGGCAAAGGGCGAGGAGAAAAGCTGAAAAGAGTGAAGGAGAAAGGGAGAGAGAGAGACAACGAGTGAGGAAGAAAGTGGAGAAAAAGGGAAAAGAGGAGGGAACTGAATAAGCGCAACATGTCATGCTGTTATGGTGCATCCGTATTTCGTGGGCAACATTTCGCCAATGAATAGGGTGCGGGATGTGGAGTGGAAGAGGCAAAAGGGGGATTAAATGCCACATAAAAGCGGGAGGGGGGGGGGGGGGGAATTTCATAGGGAGCCAAAAAATCACAATAAATGTGGTAAAAATAGATTTTAAATTCCATATTATTGCAAAACTTTAACAATTATTTCCCGAATAATTGGAGACCTAAATCACTTTTTTGCAGGTTAATTTCTCTGCCTTCAGTGTTTTCCGATGTCTGATTAATGCTCTTGCTCCGTTTGATCTTGGAAAAAAGCCAACAGATCAATCAATTAGCGGGTCCGATCGGATTGCCAATCATTCGCCGCAGCGATTAATCCCCCCTTCCCTCCCCTCCGGTCCACCCCCCTTTCCCACTGCCCAATTCCTACCTCCACCAGTTCCAACTCCAATTTGAGACTGCTCTCCGCAACATGCAGCCCATCTCCGTGTTCGTCCTTCGCCCCGGGGACCTTCGAGACCCGCAGCAATTAGCACGTGTGCTAATTCTTTTTTGTTTTGTTTGTTTTTAGTCCGCATTTTTGAGGCGTTAAACAATTGGTGTGGGACTTTGAACATGCGCTGAACAGTTACGGGGCCGAGTCGACCTTCTTTTGGTTGCCCCAATATGAGGACTTTGTGCGATTTTACAGCAGCGAAAACGAGAATGAAGATGAAGCAGAGGTAAAAGAAGCAAATGGCAAATTGGGAAAGTGCCAATAAACAGAGGGAAGAGGGAGAGAGATATGTACGGTAGGAAGGGACCTAAAGTGATCGTGCCCCACCGTATCCAGGCGGACCCTGCGGAGGATCGTCCCCCGGCATTCGCTTACACCGAAATCCCGGCCTTTTTCCGCTCCGCCTCCTACTTCTACCTGAATTCCCTCGTCCACCACAACGAATCCGCGTGTCATGCCAATCGGCCTTCGTTGGTCCGAATTTTACCAATTCAAACATCGCCAAAAGAACAGCGAAAAGTCCGATCAGCACTGATCAGTCGGTTGGACGAAACTTTGGCCGGCCTTGAGATGGCGGACATGGAAGTGTTCGCTTACAGCGACCACACGCCATTCGTGGACCAGGTTCAGTTCAGCAGCACAATGGCATTTTGAAACAATTTTTTGGATGGCAAGGCACTCAATTGGGAAAGGGAACGAATCCCATTCAAATGCTTTTGTCTCCCAATGGCTTTTCCGCTTCAGACAATTTCCATCGATCAGACTGTGCTGGGAAGTGTTGCGGTTGCCCTTCTCTGCACTTGTTTGGTGTGTCTCGTGTTCATTCCCCATTTCCTTAGGTTGGCTTTTCCTTCGCTTTTTGCTCTTTTGTCCCTTTAATTCCCATTCCTTCAGTGTTGTGGCCGCCGTTTTCTCAGTTTTTTCCATTTCATGCGGAATTTTCGGCTTTTTGGCCTTGTGGGGCGTCGATTTGGGTACGCTTTTGGCCTTCGCTGCGTCTCTTTCCCTTGTAATTTCCGCTTCCTTCAGATCCCTTGTCTATGGCTTCTCTTCTTATGGCCATTGGTTTTAGCGTGGATTTTACATGTGCAGTAATTAAAACAATCACCAAAAAAAAATTTAATAAGCGAAATTCGAATGTTTTTTAGCTCACATCAGTTACCATTATTACAAAGCACCTGACGGGGTTTGGCTTTTCCTCCTTTGTTATCACTTTCAGTTTGCTTAAATTTCAGAATGCTCAAATTCGAATGCAACAAGCCCTTTCCGTGATCGGTTGGCCAATGATTCAGGTCCTTCCTTCGGTTGTTTCGGTTGGCCTTTGATGAGTCATCGCTCTCCTTCCCCACCCAAAAACATAAAACCCAATTACTCCTCCCATTTAACCATGCAGCCGCTGACTTTTCATTTGGGACGGTTCAATTGAGCTGCTGTTTCTGTTTGAATGTTTTGTCGGATTTTCAATGCTTCTTCTCACCCTCTCTTCCCCGTTACTTGCGCACCTTTCCCACCCTAAATTCGCTTCTATTCTTTCCTCCCCCCATTCACTCAAAGTCCGTCCGACTGATCACTCTAACTGCTTGGCGCATCAGAGGGGGGGGGGCAGTACTAAATGGGAGGGAGGGGGCGTGTGTTTGTGCAGCATTCGGTTTTTCGATTTTTGTCCTATTTCCCCCAATGCTCTCTCACACAGCGTTAAGATGTACTTTTCCAGTGCACCACCTATTTTGAGAATGTTCTCCCCCGCCGGGGATGGTTGAGGGAGGGACCGGCGGATCAATTCCCGAACTGACCGGCTGCTGTCCGGTCGGTCTCGAGAGTGACTCGCCTTGTCCAACCTTTTGGGCCTCCATTTGTGCACACAAATTGATCTTCGACTCCCCCTCTTCCAATCCAACAATTTGTTTCATCTTTCATTCATTCATTCATCACTATAATAATAATTATTATCCACAATTAATTACCATTTCCCAATCAGTTTGCTGGGTAAATATTCCTCTCGAAGTGATCACTCCGCCGGTGATAACCTTTATTTCGTTTCTTTTTGTTTTATTTTTTCGTTTTGGGCTTTTGCTGTGATTGTTCGTTCCCCCGTGAACAAATTCCCTCCTTCTCTTATCTGAGGGACTCCACCGGCCGACCTTTGCCTCAACAAATTTTGCAAATGTTTTCTTACCATCCATCAATCAATTCACTCATAATTTTTGTTAAATTTTTCATTTTTATTTAAAATTGCTTTTTCCATTGATCAAATGTCCTTCCATTCGAATTGACTTTCCGTTTATACAAATAATTTTGGTCATAAAACGGTTAATAAAAAAAGAATGTCTCAAGCAATAAATTCTTTTCTCCCCCCTCCAAATTTCTTTCTCTTCGCCTTCGGCGTTTTCACTATAAAAGTGTTCGTCGCCCTCCTCCCACTTGATCATTTATTCATTCCGTCGTGCCATTGTCTCTCCCGCGCCGATCTTCGCCTCATTCGCTTCTCCGTTTTCGTTCCTTCGTTTTGTCCGTTTTCGATGGGATTTTCGATTTTCGTTTCGATCACAAAAAAATCAAAGAGAGCGAAATGTGAACATATGGAGCCCATTTATAATTTATTAATTAAACATTTAATTAATGATGGGCTTCTTTTGTGTCCCTTTTTTCCGGCCAGTTTTCCCCAAATTTTTAACATTTTCCCCATTTTTCTTCGTTTTTCCAATTCCTTCCCTCCCCTCCCCTAGGATTCCAACTATTTTTTCGTCGACGACCCTTCCCATTGTTCGCCCCGTCGTCTTTCCCCTCGGCTTCACTTTCGGCAGCCCTTCCGGGAGTGCCCTGCTTCTTCTCCCTCCTCCTCCGCACCTCCGTCCGACCTTCTGCTTCTGTTAGACATGCCTCGGCCGTCGCGACTCCCTCCGCCGCCGGCCCATCTCCGCCCCGGGAAATTCCCGGTCCATCAGGTGGACGATTAATGGGCTGGCATCCAATCGGCACAGCAGCGGTCTCTCCCGCCTTTCTCTGTTGATCAGTCAGCTCAACATCCATTATCAAAAACTCTTCCGTCCAACGAAAAATTCCCGTCGATTATCGAATTGTTGTGACTGTCAATCGATTGGATTAGCATAAAACAAAAAATTAATAGAAACAAAAATCGAATATTAAATTAGTAAATAAATAAGCCATTAATCATTCTCTGATTGACTTATAAATAAGTGAATTTACTTCAATTGTTTCTCAATTCCTTTGATCATTTCCATTTTTTCTGCTGATGTCCGTCTTTTATTTATTTCCGTTTGGCAGGTCGACGCGGACGACTCGCGTCCGCAGCTGAACCAACACAGCGGCGACTGCTGCTCCGCTCCGTCCGCCTTCTCCGCTTCGCATAAGCGTCGTTCGCGCTCTCAGCCGGGCGCACGGAGCCGCGAATTGGCAATAGGAGGACAAAGCAAAGGCCAACCGCAGCACAACCGAACGGAACTGAACGACTTCATCGACGAGGACTGCTGCACGGACGAAGGCGGAACGAAAAAAGCGGAAGCAAAACGGACAACAGAGCGATTGGACTCGTCCGCTTCATCTTCCACTTCCTCGGCATTTGACGACACAAAAGTGGCAAACGGCGGAACCAAAATGTGGGGGGACAAAAAGGAAAAGCAGCAAAAAGGCAAAAAGAGCAGTTGCGGATGTTCAGAGGACAGCGGAGTGAGAAGCAGGTAAAGAAGCAATGAATCTGATTGGAGGAATGCTTCAAAGTATTCAATTAACCAAACTGATCAAAAGCACTCACTCGGCTGGCAGTTTGACCACCACAGCGAGCAGCAGCGACGACGGAGGCGAAGTGAACGGGTGGGGCGTCGCGTGCTGTTCCGCTGCGTCTTCGTCCTTTTCCGGCACCGGCGTTCTTTTCCTTGCCGAAGCGGTCGTCGATTTTCTCCCAAATTTCGTGACTTTGAATTTTCAGGTGTGGGAACATGTCGCAATGCTTCGTGATGAATTGCCTTTCCGTGCCGGAGAGGAAGTTGCCGTGCTCGACTGTCCCTCCCCCCAACTTTGGTACGGCGTTTGCGGCCCGCGCAGCGGATGGTTTCCAGCTTCATATGTGCGGGTAAATGTGCCATTCGGCATTGTTCTTGGGTTCTTCCTTCCCACTCGCCCTCTTTTCGGCACTATCATCCCTTCCCCCCCCCCTCTTCCCCCATTTTGGCATTTTAAATTCCAAGGTTTAGCCCAGGAATAGGGACTTGTGCAAACTTTGTGCTGGTGGTCAATTGGAAGCGTTGCACAAGTTCGACCCTTCCGAAGACTTTCCATCGCCCGAAATGCGTTTGCTGAGACGACGAATTGTGCAGGAACTGATCAGCACTGAGAGGGAATACGTTCGACTGCTGAAGAACCTCGTCCAGGCAAAACATCAGACCGAATGAGCGCATAAGCCCAAAATTAATCCCATTATTCCTTCGTCAAGGGATTTGTGGAACAGTGCCGGCGCCGTCGAGAGTTATTCCCGGAGGAAAGGGTGCAGCGCATTTTCGGCAACTTGGAGCTGATTCTGATGCTGCACTCGCGACTGTTCCGCGAGTTGGAGACGGAGTTGGACGAGAAGGAGCCGGAAAAGAGTGCCGTTGCCAATGTGTTTTTGAGAAATGTGAATTATTTTGGATTTGGATTTCCAATTTATCAAAAGGTTTACGGTGCAGTGCCAACAATTCGGCATTTACACCGATTACTGCAACAATCGCACTTTGTCCTGCACCGAATTGGTCACTTTGGAACAACAACCTCAATTTCTGCACTTCTTCGAGGTGCTTAAACACTTTCTTTTCTGTTCATTTGTTGCTATTCCCAAAGGCGTGCCGTCTTCTCCGCGCAATGCCCGCCCTAAGCCTCGACAGCGTTTTGTTGACCCCCGTCCAGCGCATTTGCCGATATCCCCTCCAATTGCTCGAACTTCTCAAGGCAACGCCCGCGGGACATCCGGACAGGTGCCAACTGAGGACAGTTATAAGCTGACCATTTCACATTTTCGATTGGCTCTCGAATTGGCCCAGCGAACAATGAGACAAGTCGCCGCTCAAGTGAACGACGGAAAGCGACGCGTGGACGCCATCCAAAAGATTTGGCTTTGGCAGAAAAGTGTCCACGGCTTTCGGGTACAATCGGACTTTCTGCTGAACATCTTTTTCTCCTCCCAAAATTCTTAGGGCCCCGATTTGGTGGAGAGTAATCACCGAATGCTTATCAATGGCGAATTGCACTGTCGTGCGCTATGGCGCGCGCAAATGCAATGGGCGAAAAGTGTGCACGCTTATCTGTTCGACCAGACGATTGTGCTGTGCCGAAGGGACGTGCTGAAGAGGCACCAATTGGTGTTTAAGGAGAGAATGGCACTGAACGGAGTCACTGTGCAGGAGCTGCACGACGGAAAAGGTCGGCAGAAGCAGAGACTGCTAATGACCCTCAATTTGAATTCTGTTCGCTAATTACCCCCCCCCCCCCTTTAGAGCCGATCACCGGCGCTTCCCTTAGGAACGCGTTCAAAGTGTCCAGCCAGGCCCGCGACTACGTGTTCAGCTGTCCCGACGCGGCCACAAAAGGCCTTTGGTTGGAGGCGCTTCGCGAAAGGCCGCGGCCACAACCGCCGACGCCGGCAGAACGACGTTTGGCAATGCTAATGTGAAGAAGCAAAGGAAGAAAAGCAGCAAATCAATGAAGACCGAACCGAACGAACCAAAAACAACGAAAACCGACGGAGGGATTTGAATTAATCGGAGAGATTAATCGAATTCATTCGCATTTCATTTTTTATTTTATGCGCTTTCATTCGCCTCGCCTTTCATTCTTTTTGAGTCCATTCCTGTGAACAAAAACAGACATTTTTATTTTTGCCAATAAAATTTCTTTTTCAAAGCTAATTTTTTATGCCTTTTTTAATTTTATTTTGAATTATAATTTGATTTTAAATTAAAAAAATAGCGAATTATTAATAAAAAAAAATATATGAAAATAATCTTATAAAAATGATAGTTCGAATTACTAATTCTCATTTGTGTTATGCAATTTGTGTTCAGTTTTCCCACACGACGGTAATCGATCATCGGGCCCAAAGTTTTGGATTTGCCCAATTCATAGAAAATTTTAAAAAAATACAATCGATTTTACAAAACATTCCATTTAGGTAATTAGTTATCAAATTACGTCGAAATGTCAAAAGAAATTTTTGTTTTCCAATTCATTTGATCGTTTTTTAACAACAGATGTTTTAATCGAATAACAAATTCTTTCTTTACTTTTTTGATCATTAAAAGTGAATTTTTAATGTATTTCTTCTTTCTTTTTTCTGTCCTTTACACATTTTTTGTTTGCTCTTTCAAAGTTTGCTTTTCGCCATTTTCCGTGTCTTTTTAAATTATTTCTCTGCTTACAAAACTTAAAATGATTTGCTTGTACTTTAAAATAAATCATATATGAAAATAAAATAATATTCTTTCATTCTTTTTTCGATGGCTTCTTCCAAAAATGGCACCGATAAAATCCGACCCATTGAAATGGCAAAATGTAAAACGAATTCTCCGCCGGAGGGTGCAAATTGCGTCCCTTCGTTTGATCCGTCCCTTTGTAATGATGATTTGAAACCATTGCAAAGTCAACATTGGAATACTTATAACATTTTCGCTGTTTGGATGACCGGTAATTAACAAAAATTAAAATGAAAAAAGAGAATGAACATTAATTTGTCAGATGTTCACAGTGTGGCCGGTTATCTGACAGCCGGAAGTCTTTTCGCCCTCCGTTTGTCCGGATGGCAAGTAAATGATTATTATTTAAGCTCACAATCAGAATTCAGAATAGTGAGTGCTGTAGTCATTTTCAAATTATTTTTTTCCTTTTAATTACTTTTTTCCTTTTTATGTGCTAATTGCCCTCATCCTCGGAATACTAATTGTCCATTTTTGCTGCAATTGGGTGGCCAAGCCCAGCCAAGTTGCCTTTCTCCGTCTTTTTCACTTCCACTTTTCTTCAACAGGTCACTGGCGTGCCTTACCCGGTCATCAATCGTGCCATTTTCGGCATTCGCGGTGCCAACGTGCCTGCTTTGCTCCGTGGTTCCATTGCCATCGCTTGGTACGGTGTCCAAACTTTCTTGGCTTCCCGTGCCCTTATCGTTGTTTTGCTCAAGTTCTTCCCATCACTGGTCTTCTTGCACAATGTCTTCTTTTTGCTCCTCTCCGTCCATTTCTCCCCGTCATTTTCAGTCCCATGGCTTTGTCGGTCTCTCTCCGCTCGGCTGGTGCTGCTTCGGCTTCATGTCACTTGCCCAAACCGTTCTTTTTTGGATGGGAATGGAGGCCATCAGAAAGTTCATCGACTGGGCCGGCCCGGCGGTGTACGTGGCGATGCTTCTGCTCGCCGTTTATTTGGTTGCTAACGCCGGCGTTCGCAATTTGAGTTTGAACCTCAGCGGTCGGTTGGTGTGGCATTGGCACTTCAAAAACCGAACATAATTTTAAACCGAAGGCGACCCTTTGCCCTTTGTCGACTCTCTCCCGTCAATGTTTTCTGCCGTTGCGTTGGTTGTTTCTTATTTTTCGGGCCCAATGCTTAATTTTGGCGATTTTTCGCGTTATGCCAAATCTTGGAAAGCTGTAAAATTGGGAAATTTTTTAGGTAAAAATTGGGTGAAAAATAAATTTATTGAGTCAATTATTGGTGATTAACCCGCTTCCCTTAGGTTTGCCCATAAATTTCCTTTTCTTCTCTCTGCTCACCGTTCTGATCACTTCTGCCACTTTTCCCGTCTTCGGCCGATTGATCACTGATCCGATCGAAGTTGTTGAGCAAATTGGGAACAGATCATCCTCTGATTGGGTCGGACTGACCGTTGTCTCTGTCGGAGGGGCGACTTTTGTGGTCTGTCAATGCTCAACAAAATGGCAAAAATGAAAAATTAATTAAAAATATTTTCTGTTATAAAAACACAAATTCCTACGCATTCAGATCGCCACAGTTGGCATTAACATTGTGGCCAATTTTATTTCTCCTGCTTTTGATTTTTCAAATTTGGCTCCTAATTATATCTCAAAAAATTATTTAAACCATTTTTAGACTAAAAATGAAAATTTAAAAATTTTAATTTTCCAAATTTCATTTGGAAATCCCACGGTCACTTGCCGACCCCTCCTTTGTTAAGGTATAACAATCCCGCAGCCATTCATTTTGCTCTTGGGATTCTCGGCGCTTTAATTGGGCCTTTGCATGGCATTTTGGTGTCTGGCTATTTCATCGTAAGAGTTTATTTACCCCGCGGGCATTGTAAAATGCCACAAATGAAGGCGAGCAAACAGAAGGTTTGGGTGCCCGATTTGTACAGCAGGGACGTGGACGGGCGCTATTGGTTCAGCAACGGATTCAACCCAAATGCGTTGGGGGCGACTGCCATTGGCGGCGCATTGGCAATTGCCACGGCATTCCATCCCATTTTGACCCTTTTGTAATTGTCTGCTTTTTCAGGTCATTCTGCCAAAAATAAGCACCGCTTTCGGCTCTCTCCACCTCTTCAGTTGGTTCGTCGGCTGTTTTTTCGGCTTTGGCACTTTTACCATTTTGGAATGGGCCAATCCGAAGATAAATTTGACGGGAAATTTGGAAGGAGCGACGGACGGACAAAAACAAAAATAACCCAAATTAAAATATATAAAAATAATATTGCAAATAGTCGAAAAAATATGTATGAAATATATATTATTATTGTATAAAGATGTGAAAAGAATAACTTTCGCTGTCTTATCATTATCAGCAGATATCTGTCACTGCTCCTTCTCTTTTTCATTTAATTTCACATTTTTATTGATTGTTCAGCAATGAATATATTTTTTAATTGAAATAATATATATGATTTTTATTTTTTAAATATATTTTTTTGATAAAATCAAATTAAAAAGTTTTGTTTTCCCATTTTATTATGCCCATTTTAATTGGCCTTGGCAGCCCTTTGCTCGGTTATTAATATTTAAATAATTTGTTAATATATTTTTTTACGTAAAGATATTTCGGCAAATGTTGGGTCAGAATTATTGGACAAATATGGCCTCAAAGAAAACGGCGCTGTGCTAATTGACCAGCAAAACATGGACAAATTTATGCCACTGTAGCAAAATCCAATTAAACACTTTGTCTCCATTAAAAAGGCATTTAAGCGAGGACGAAATTCTCAATTTGGACTCTGTCATTTTTTTACCCGGCGGATCAGCACTTAACACAATTCGCGTGTTCCAATGGGTTTTGAACGGAATCAATGGGCAAAAAAAAGTTTAATGATGCGATTAATCACTTAATTAGCTCATAGTTTCATAAGGCTGATCGTGCAATATTTTTCGGTTCGGTTGGCGATGATTCCGAAGCGGAAATGCTACTCGAGAAGACCGTTGAGACGGGTGTCGAAGCGAAATTCCAACGGATTGAGGGGGTTCGGACCGGGAAATGCTTCTCACTGATTAATGCCACAAATCGGTCAATTAATTAATTTTATTAATTTTAATTGTATTTTTCCCAATTTTAGTTCGCTTTGCGCTTGCCTTGGCGCTGCTTCTCTTTTCTCTTTGGATTTTTTGCATTTGCCCGAAAATGCGAAATTAATCGATACAGCAAAATTTTTTTATTCATCTGTGATTCAAAAAATAAAATAAAACTAATATAATTAAAATTATTAAGGCCCATTTTTTTACGGTTTGCCCCGAGGCAATTAAACATTTGGCCACAAAAGCAAATGAATTGGAGAGGCCTTTTTTATTCAATTTGAGTGCCGATTATATTCCTGGAAAATTCAAAAAGGAATTGAACGAAATTATGCCATTTGTGGACATTCTTTTTGGCAAGTTTTCATTTATCAAATAACAAAATTAACTGATAAACTTTTTTGTTTTATGTTTAAATTTAATAGTTTCCCCCAATTTAGCTAATGAAATGGAAGCATTTGCTTATGCAAAGGCAAATGAACTCAACCCAACTGATCATTTGCATCAAATTGCATTGCTTTTGACAGAAATTAAAAGGAATAAATAATTAATAATTATTTGGATAAGCAATTGTTTTTCTTTTTTGTTTTAGGCCAACAGAGGAAAACGGGGGGGGCGAATTGTGCTGATTACACGAGGGGAAAAGCCGCTAATTGTGGCACAAAATGGGACAATAAAGGAATTTCCTGTCATTTTTGTGGATAAAATTGTGGATACAAATGGGGCGGGAGACGCATTTTGCGGAGGTTTCTTTTTGCGCTGAATTTTGAATGTTTAATCATTTGAATGGCAATTTAAAGGCTTTTTGGCAGCATTCGCCTGTGACTTTTCGCTGGAAAAGTGCGTGAAATTCGCACTGTCCGCGGCTGCCATAATTGTACAGAATTGCGGGTGCACTTTCCCGGAAGAATGGGTCGGCGAATGCCGGGAGCGAAAATGACGACAAATCCAAGAAAGTGCCTAAGGGACACTGAAAATCAATGGCTTAAAAGCAAGGATATTACCAATGTGAATTATGAAATGCCAAATTTAATTCACCGTCTTTTGCAGTATTGCCAAATTGCCCCCCCCCTCCCCCTAAATTAATTAATTAATTAATTATATTTAAGCAAATTGTAAATTCACTTTTGGCAATAATTGAGACAGTTTACTTTATAAATAACATAAAGCAGAAGCTTGAAAAATCATGCCCATTAAACACTGTGCCATTTCGCTTTCGCTATTTGTGCCATTGCAAATGCAAAATTCGGAAGTACAAATCGGCATGTTCGTCCGCTGCTGGCTCCATTTTTTGACTGTTTTTGTTTTTGCGTCTCAAGAAATAGTGATAGACCACCAAAGTGATGATGGCATGGGCGAAGAGAAGCCAAAATGGAAAATGTAATAATTACTATTTTAATTAATTAATTCAGAAAATCGCACCAAAGTGATTGTTTCGTACGTGCGAATGTACACCAAAATGCCAAATTGTTCACGTTTGATTCGAATATAACCCGAAAGGATGTTGAAAATGGAGAAGAAAATGGTGTAGGAGAAGTCCAACGGGAAAATGATACGCATGGTCAAAATGTTTTCATTTGTTTGATAGTTTCTGCTCAGTGAATAGTCCTGCACTTTGTTGGAGCTTTGGAGGGAATAAATTGGTTTTTAAAGACTTAAAATATTCAAAAGTTGGGAAATGATCAAAGCACTTGGGGATTGGCTCAGATTTTCGGGATGAACTCTTTTTACAACTAATTAAATAATTTGTGCTTTGGTGTTCCCCGCTAATTCCTCCTTTTCTTTCCCCCCTTTTTTACAATGCCCGCTTTAGTCGTCGATTCATTCTGATCAAAAAATAATCGGCGATTGAAATGCAAATGACGAGAAGGAGAAAAAAATAATGTGCATATAATAATTCGGTGGCATTGTAACGACCAGTGAGCGTAAAATAAACCTAATTAATAAAGCAATTAAAATGGCAAATAAATGATGTATTAATTAATGAGTTAATTAACAAACAAACCATGGGTTTCTCAAAGGTCGGGTCGATGATTGTGCTGAAGTAAACGTAAACGCAGAAAGCAACCAACAGAGTTGCCTTAACGAATTGGCATATGTCGTCAAATATTTTCCCTTTTTACCACTAAAGCCAAAATGCCAACGGCGAATTTTGTGCTGGCCCTTTCGTAATTGTGAACAAAAAGTGTGGCACGGACCCTTTCGATCATAATGGCAAAATGGAGCATTGGTGAGCCGGCGATGTACAAATAAAAGGGCATTCGGACGGCGTAAACCAACCAAACGGGGGACAAACAGTCGCAAGGGTCGGAGTAAGTCAAGGCGAGGTACTGTAATGGGGAATAGCAGAAATGATCCGGGTAAGATACGGTAATTGAGTGTCGAGCAAATTTAATAAAAGAAATTCCGAATAAAAAAGGCTTTTCGTGTTATTCAATTAACTGACAAAATTCCAAGCAGCCGCAACAACAATTGACCAAACGAAAAGAGCATAGAGCAAAAAAACACTGATCAGAATTATCTAAAAAGGCAGGAATTTACATTTTATTGGTCTGACATAGTAATTCGTTCATTCGTTCATTTACCACCAAATTCGCATGGAGTTTCACCGGATGATTCTTACAGTACCAAAAAATCCTCAACAACAGTACGGTAATGAGGAGTCCGGTTACAGTCTGCACGGCTCTCACAATGTTGTACTGTACGTTGATGACTGATGCTTCAGCAGCCGCACAGTCTTCCAATTCGGTGCCATTTTCTTGGGACAACTCATCGCCGGGGGCGAAATGCATTTGAATGAAAAGAGAAAATTAAATACTAATTTATTTAATTATGTAAAAAGAAAAAAAATGTCCAACTCATAGTGAAAAACATCATTAGAATAACATTTAAAATAATTGACTATTGCTAAATAACTTTTATCATTTAAAAAAATTATAACTCTCAATAGTAAAAAACATTTGAATTAAAATTAAGATTTTTAAGTGCTGTAATCAGTAAAAATTGTCTTTATATGGCCAATGTTTTCATTTGTTAATTCTTCGAAATTACTCGCCGGCACAATTGAAAATTAATTGTGAAGAGAAAATGCCGATTCATGCGCATTGGGTACGATTTGACAGCTTACGGATGACGAATTTTTGGATTCAAAAAACCCAAAAATTTCTTTTTGTTATTTAAATAAATCAAAAAAAAATTTTCAATTCGCAATAAAAAAATTTATTTTGAAATTCAATGGCAAATAGAGAAAATGTGCAAAGGAAGTGATGAAAGGATTTGACAAATGAGCTGAGAATGAGCAAAATTTAATTTTTTAGGCAATTATTTGGGCAAAATGGAAAAAAGGGGCCAAAGTGAAAGGAATGGGCAAAAAAATTCTGTTTTATACAAATTCAATGGTTTTTTTTTTGAAATTCGCCGTTCGTTGGCAATTCGTCAGTTGTTCTTCCGTCTTCGTTTTTCTCAAGTGCCCCCGCCGTAATATGAGGCGGAATGGCTTTGGCTGAAAGTGTGCGCTTTGTCCCCCACTTGCTCTTCCTCCGCAAAAGTCGTCTCTCCGCCGACCATTTCCTCCTCCGTCCGCGTCACTTCGGTGGTCACTCGTCGCTCGACCTCCTCCCGAATTGTGTACTCACTGCTGGCCATTGAGCCAATGTCCTAATTGGGCAGAAGGCTTTTGGGGTTAACAAATGAGTTAAAGGGGGTAATTAATTAGTTAGTGATTAGAGTGATTTATTGTAAATGCTCCGTAATGAGTCCATCCACCGCCACTCGCCTCGTCAAGTCTCGCCCGTGGGATGGTCAGTGCCTGTCCGTACAATGACTCGTCGCTCGCCCGCGTGTCCAACGCATCGAATGCCCTTTTTTTGCCGCCGAGCCATCGCATTCGAGAAAGTGCCCAGAGACAACAGCTGAAAAGAAGGCATTATCATAATAAAAAGGAGAAATGACCAAAGGGCGAGCAGAAGGAAAAGCAATGCCAACAGCAAAGGGAGAAGGAACGGAAGAATGCCACCGGCGGTGCTTTGTGGTTGAAAAATGCCAACGGGCACTGCCGTTGTGCAATTGCGTCCCGGCATTTGCGTGTTTTCATCTGTATAATTGGCGAAGCATCTTAAACAAAAAGGGGAAAAGCAAAGGTTAATTATGATTTAATTGATGAGTTTCATTAATTCCGCCCCCCCCCAATTCCATTTGGCCCACTTGCAAGTGTATCCATGTGCCAAATCGATGCATTCGGCATGCTCTGAACAGTTGTGCAGTCCCGGGAAGAGGCACTCGTTGATGTCCACCTCGAGAAGACAGTAATGGCTTGTCGAAAGCCCCGTGCCAATTCGCTCCGTTTCCGTTGTTTCGTTGCGCAAATCCACAAAGTTTGGCTTGCAGTGACAGAAACACTGAATTTTGTTTATCCTTTCAATTCATTGGCATTGACTTTGCAATTGGCACTTTGTCCTCCAAATTTTCGCCGGTGCTATTCGCCGAACAAAAATTGACACCCGCGCAAAAGTCCGTCACGCATTTGCTACCCGCGACGGCGCCCTTTGGAGAAATGTCTTTGAAGCCGCGGAGGCATTCGCAACGGTACAAATACTCCTTGAAAAGGGACATGAGAATGATGAGTGGGCATCATCTCAATTTAATTACCAAATCAAAGCATTGCGCGTGCTCAGAGCATTCGTTGAGTGTTGTGTTTTCGCATTCGTTGATGCCGTACAACGGCACACAGTCGTGGCCCGGGTTGGCCACCGACATGTCGCGGTACCCATGCGCACATTCGCAGCGGTACGAATTGGGCCCCGTCGCAATGCAAATGCCTTTGGGGTGGCAATCGTTCTAAAAAGGGAAACTGTTGCAAAAAAGAGAATACAGACTCATCCTCTTACCATAAAGCACGGGCCGAACGGACTTGGCATTGGGTTGATGAAAAGGCCACTTTGGCCCACTTGGAAATTGTTACGGTCGATGATCCACCGTACCAAAGTGTTGTACGCCGTCTCCGCCGTTGGGGCTTGGCCAACGCGGAAAAACATTGTGGCATTGTACAGAACGCCTTAATTTAAATTTGAAAAACTCGTAATGACTAAAGTGTTTAATTGGGCTACCCGACTTTTGGGGATTTGCAACTTGGGGATTTTAATAAAACAAAAAAATATTTAAAAATTTAATTTTTTGCCCAAAATTATACAAATTTACGTCTGCTTTAGCCAGAATTAATTCCATTGAAAGAAAAACAAAATAATATTTTTTAATTAACTCTGTTTCGGACTCACCGCGAAGAAATAGCAGAATTATGAGCCCATACTAACCACACCTTTTTCTCAATTTTTATTTAAAACGCCTTCCCAAGGGCCAAAGGGAACAGACATTCTTCAAGCACATTCAAAAAGTTCCAGACGGCTTTGCTGTCTAATTGCGTACAAGAAATGCCGAGACCATCTTTTATGTTTCTTACCTTTCGATTGACTTTGTTCGGTGCTTTAAATTCATTTTTTTTTATGACTCACTTGCAAAGCAAATCTCAGTCCGAAACAGAGTTAATTAAAAAATATTATTTTGTTTTTTCTTTCAATAGAATTAATTCTGGCTAAAGCAGACGTAAATTTGTATAATTTTGGGCAAAAAATTAAATTTTCAAATATTTTTTTGTTTTATTAAAATCCCCAAATGTCGGGTTCCCTAAGTGTTGGATCCCCAAATGTCGTTCGGTCCCAAAAAGTCGGGTCCCCAAGTTGCTAATCCCCAAAAGTCGCACCACGGTTTAATTGATCACCTTGGTCCCACGAGCCATTCAATACGCTCGGCGGAGAAATGTCACGGACTTCGGAGATTACAAAGGCATTTTGGAGCGGAGTTTGGGCGTAACTTTGGCGAACGCCACTCTCAAATGAGGTAACAAATAGCCTGACAATGAGAAAATGCCAGAATAAAATGCCGTTTTTGTTTGATTTCACTTGTAAATTGAGTCTTGGGGGTTGGCAAATGATTCGTTGTATTGCAATTGGTGTTGGTATTTGCGCACGACCCAAACCGGGAAAGTGAATGCGATCACCTAATTGAGCATGGTAATGAGTAGAAATTAAATTAATTAGCACATTCTTTCCCCACCTGTCGGCAAATTTCGTCGGGCCCCGCCCTCTTTTGCCCCGGGGGACAGCCGCACAATTCCTCGCCTATGCAAATTTCGCCCAATTCGGGCCGACATGGCAATCCCCCGCACAGTGCCGTGGTCTTCGGACAAGGACTGAGCAGCTCAATGTCCGTTGCCACTTGGATTTTGCCACCTCCGACGGCACCATTTGTTTTTTGAATGGATTCCTTTAAAACAATTCAAATAATTTTTAAGGAGCATTTAAATCGTTAAATTGCATTTGAAAGTATTAAAAATGTTTGCCCAAAGCTGTAAATTCTTTTGTAAATTTATTATTTATTTTATTTTTATTATTATTAAATCCCATTGCCTGTAATGCGTTCCACAAATCGCATGTGTCCACGCGTCCCTCGAGGCTTGGCCTCGTGCCGACAGTGAAATTCACCAACAATCCATCGTGCCATGTGCTAATTCGTTGTGTTTTAAATTGGCTGCGTCAAATACATTTTCGGCACCTGTTCACCGTTTTCGGGTGTGTTATGTAATTGATTTCGGTCAGAATGTAACGGGGGGCGTATTGTGTGGAACTGACGGCTTTGCCCAGGTCGGGCGAGAAAGTGTTGGCAAAGTCCACGTAGGAAGGACTGCTGCTGGTGCCGTACCTAAGCGGAGGGAATGCCAAAGCGATGAGTTTCAAAATCAGCGATTAGATCACTTTTCAGATCAGCTAATCTGATCAGGGAATTTTAAGTGACCAAATCCCCTTTCAAGTTCATTCTGCTTATATCCCTTGGCAATAAATGCCAAAATCCTTTCATTCATTCCTTTATTTCCTGATGATCCCTTGCCCATTACTCTTCCGTAACTCACTCGCTGCTGCTGTATAGCAATGGCGTGCTCCCTTCGCTGACCAATCGGAAAAGCAGCGAAGTCCGCTCCACCGCTTCGCATTTCTCGCCTTCTTTTGCGCGGCTTTGTCCGGGAAGGCATTTACATTTGGCGCCGCCGACACAGACCTTAGGAAAAGAAAAATGCCATGGCACTCCTCAAGAATGTTTCTGTTGCACCTCTCCGAATTCGGTATTGCAACATTCGTCCCCACATTTTGAGGTACAATTCTCCCTCAATTCCTTTTTCGGTGGTTCCGTTGGTTTTTCGTATCTTTCGCACGTCCGACCAGGCAATTTGCCCACGTCATAAAAGCCGGGCTTGCCTGTAATTTATGGCAATTGAAAGGTGTGCAAAAGCGGCACACATTTGCAGGTGAATCCCTCCTCCAAATCCTCGCAGATGGCATTTTCCTTGTCGCAGTCGTTGTCTTTTTGGTTGGCACATTCGTCGAAACAGCACATCCGGCCTGGTTTTTCCTTTGGCCCTTCGTCCACATAAGGAGGCTTACAAACGCAGGTCTGAAAACCCCCCCAAAATAGATAGGCTTTTAATATTTTTTTTACATATCCATCGGGCAAATCGATGCAATTCGCGTGCGGACTGCAATCATTGATAGCGGAGAATTTGCATTCATTGATCACTGACAATAGTTTAAACAGATAAAAAGAAAATTAAAATGGTTTCTGTTTACATTGTCTGCATGAAGTGCCAGGATTTGCCGGATTCTCATCGCGGAACCCAGGACGGCACACACACTCATAGCCTTCCGTCTGAAGCATTATTCTCGTTTATAGTTTTCATTATTCTCCTTCCCCGCCTTGTCAATACAATCCGCGAATCGGCTGCAATTGTTCTCCGCGGGGTTCAAACATTCGTTCTTCAACAGTTTGCACTTTCTTCCCGGCTTTTCCGGCATCGGCGATTGATCGATGGAATAAGTCGGACATGTGCAATTGTACCCGTCGGCCAATTCCTCGCAAAATGCGATCACATCACAGTCATTCAGCGAACGGTCCATACAGTAATTGACCTTGGCATGTTTTATTGGTTTTGGCAAAAGTGCCGCATTGGCCATACTTTCTCCTGGCAAATTCGGCCCGGCATTCGGCTTTGGTCCACACTTTTGTCCATATATCCGTCCCGACAATGGCAAGTGAACCCTTCCGGGTAGGCATTTGTCTCCTGGCAAATTGCATACTGATGGCAGTCCATTTTGCTTTTGTCCAAACAAATCGGCTGTTTCGGCACACAAAAACGACCCGACTGTTCCTTTTGTGCCAAAATGTTTAATATTTAAGCAGACGAATGCCAAACTGGTGGAGATTTGTCCTCGTAGCCAGCCAAACATTCGCATGTGTAAGAGAGCGTTCCGGTGGGACGACAGCGCGCATAAGTGTGACAGTTGTGAGTGCCGTCTTGGCATGGATTTCCTTGATTTAGTAAATTTTTTGTAAAAATTTAAATTCATTTAGTCGGTTCAGCCCGTCGGGGGGATCCCGCTTTTCCAGTTACGCTCATAATAGGAAGGGGCAAGGGCGTAGCCAGGTCCAGGTACATGTTGATCTCTAACCCCCCCCCCCGAAACACAGTCAAAATCGGGAAGTTTAAAATTTCTTAATAAATTGCATTAAAATTCTCAAAAATTTGAAAAACCCATTGGAAGGTAAAAGTTTTTTCACTTTTTTTGTAAAATTTTTGATCAAATTTTTACCTTGCAAAAAATAGTATTTTTTTGGCGAAAAACGGCTAAAAATTTTGTATTTTGTAAAATACGCCCCCCCCCCTATTTCTTCTGATACCAAAATAAAAAATTTATCTTAATGTTAAGTATTTTTAAAACCACTTTTTACAAAGGTAGTCAAAACTCGACAAAAAAAATTTCGAGAGACAAATAATTTTTACGAAAATAACAAAGAATTAACCAAAAACACCTCCATAAGAAAAAGATTGATTTCTTGGTCCCGCCAACGATCGTAACATTTGCCCACTTGGCGTTTGAATGGGCTGACAGTTTCTGCCCGGGTTGCGCAGTTCGTCCATGTCCTTGAATCCGCTGTTGCATTGGCACGTGTACGAGTCGGCCGTGTCGTGGCAAGTGGCCTTGGGGTGGCACGTGTGCTGTCCCGTCGTACACTCGTCCACCAGCGGACGACAGTCCAACCCCGACTCGTGCTGCGGGTTCGGGGAGAAGTCAATGTAACCGGCCAAGCAGCGGCACACATAGCTAACAAAAGCAAGGCCATATGAGAGCAATAGCAAAAACGGAATGCCAATTTGTTACCCCTCGGGCGTATCGGTGCATTTCGCATGGGGCGAACACTTCGCAATGCCCGAGGAGCATTCGTCGACCAAAGGCGTACAGACACGGCCCGGTTTACGCAACTGCAAAGAGAAATGGAATCAAATTAAGCCATGCTTGTGTGTGCTGCACTTTGTCCTGACTGTTGTCCATGAACCCCGGCAGACAAATGCACAAAAACCCTTCGTCCGTGTCAATGCATTGGGCGTGCGTGTCGCAATCGTTGTCCTCCTTCCGAAGACATTCATTCCGAACTGAACATCAATCATAACATTTATTTTATTTGCAACATTTCAATTCATTTCTTACGGCACACTCCTGTGATCGGATGCCGTTTCTCTCCGCTCACACATTGGCACGTGTAATCGGGCAATTGTGAGGACACGTAACTTATCGGGTTCTCTGAATGAGTGAGTGAATGCGTGTCCACTTTTGTCAATTGCCCCCGGGGGATGGACCGAGAGAAAAATTTTCGAATCGGAAGTCCATCAGAGGCCTTTAGAAAAATTCTGTTCAAAAAAAAATTGAAAATTTCTTTTAATACGAACTGTCTCCCCCCCCCCTCTCTATCTCTCTCTTTCTCTTTCCCTCAGCCCCTTTCTGCTTCTTCTGCTTTCCTACTTGTCTCATATGTCTCTGTGTCGCGGTGCTTCTTTCTGTACGATTGGTCTGTCGCTGGCGGTGCCGTGGGCAACCGAACTTGCTGAACTTGCGGGTGCGACTGCGACTGTTGCGGCGTAGTGCGCAAACACAACTCGCGTTTCCGCAAATCGCACGAATTTGCGTCGGTGGGGTCGCAGGCGCCAGGCAGCAAACATTTGCCTTAATTTTGCATAAAGAATTCAGCAATTATTTTTGCTTAATAATGGTTTTTTCACCTGTCCGTGCACTCAGCATTTTCCCCGCCGGGCATGGCGAGGCGGGCGGCAACGGCACGCGCGACGACACGCACTCGCCAGTTTGGGAGTCGCGCGAAAAGGAAGACGGACAAAGGCAGCGGTGATTGCCCAACGGAGTCCGTTGACAATACTGAAGTTGACAGTTGGAAACCAATTTAAAGGTAGTGATTTCGGGTGGGACTCGCCTCCGGGTAGGGACATGACGTGCTCACTTCCGGGTTGCAAAGGTCGCCTCCGCAGATTTTCGTGAGGGGATTAGCCTGAAAATTGGTTGGGCATTGGCAAGTCGCGCTAAAATTGAAATTGAAATCATTATGAAGTCTTTTTGAATGTGCCCACCTCCCGTCGATGATCACACAAATCTGTCCCAATGCCCTGTCACAGCCCGTCTGAGTGTCGGCATTACAACCGCCGATCGTTTCGTGCGGAGTGTGCGCGGGGGTTGGGCAGGCCAACTTCTGCACCAGGGAACGAAGCCGCATGTCCAACTCTTTGAAGCCCTCCACGAAGAACCATCTATTTTTTGAAGGGGGGATTTGCTCTGAAAATTTACTTTTTCACATCTCTCTCTCTCTCTCTTCTCTCTCTCCCATTCTCTCTTCCCCCATCCTTTTCTCTCTCTCTCTCTTTCTCCCCCTCTCCCCAATCTTTCTCCTCTTTCTCTCTCCTTTTCTCTGTCTCTCTCTCCTTCTCTCTCTCTCTGTGTTCACCTGTTCGGTGATCCGGCAATGTTCTCCAATTCGTTGGACGACACGTGATCAGTCACTCCGATTGCGAATGTATTCACTTGGTGATTTCGCGCAGCGATTGCGGGCTGTGTCACATTGTCTGAATTGCCTTGGCCCGTCCTTTGCTTCTCCGTCTCCCCGTTTCTCGCCTTGGCTTCGTCCGTCCGTTATTACCACTGCCACGCGATTCGCCCCTTCCGAAATTGGCCTCACCCCGCGCCGTTCAGAAAAGCCTTCGGTTACCATGTGTTGGATGGCCGCCCCGGTCCTTAAGCATTTTCGAGTCTTTTCCCCATTTGTTCGCTACCGAGTCAGTCCCGTCAGATATTGCGTCTGATCAACCGCCCGCAGCAGCGACTGTTTGTCCGAATATTGGTTCAGGTTGAACTCGTGCCGAATTTGGTCGGAGTACTGAATTAGGCCAACGCGCGTGTTGTCCAGTCCGATATCAAACAGTTCAATGAACTCTTTGATGAAGCGTAGAACTTCGTTGCGGAACACCTTAATTGAGCGAAACCAATCACAAATTATTAATTCGGCGTTTCTCTGCGCTCACTTGGGACCCAATTGAGCCCGAGCCGTCGATCAGAAATATCAGATCAGTCCTCTGCTTGGGACAGCTCGTCTGCACTGCAATTGAACAATGTGCAGGCCAATCACATCATGCCAAGTTTGGCTTTTCTACCTGTGCAGACTCTGCCCGGGGGCAAATGCGCATTTGAGGACACGTCGACGTAGCCGGCAAAGCATTGGCAACTGTACCCCTGGGGCGTATCGATACAGTCCGCGTTCTCATCGCATGTGTTCAGTGAACGTTCCGCGCATTCGTTACTTGCTAAAATTACATATTTTCAGAGTCAAAGCAAATGGAGTTAGACAGGAAACAGACATTAATTAATTTGAATCATTACGAATTTGAAACGACAATTTTTGCTCATTTTAAATGTTTCCCAAAATCAATTTCTATACAATTAAATTTTATTTTTTAAATTTATTTTTCGTTTTATTTTTATTTTCTTTTCCGTCATTTAAATTTTCTTTTTTTCTTTTGAAGGTAACAACAAATAGTATATTATGCTATTTTTAAAATTGAATATCTTCAATTATTTTAATATTTCAAATAATATTTGTTAATTATTAATCATTTTCCTTTTCCATTTTTTTTTGATTTAATCAAATTGTTCTAAATCAAATTAACCAAAAACGAGTTGTTGCAAACGAAGGGTCCGCCCGTACTAATTAGCGGATGCAAAACCCATCATAATCCCCAATTTGCTAATGGTCCAATTATTTCTAATTCGATTACGTTAGAAAATCAGAACCTTTTGCGGTCTCTTAATACGCACGGCATTTTCATTGTGCATTATTTAATTTGCTTACAATTTACACATTTTCGTCCCGGTCGAAGTCCAAATTGGGAGGAAACGTCGGTGTATCCGGCATTGCAAATGCATTCGAATCCGTCTTTATTGTCCACGCATTTGGCGAACGGCGAACAGTCGTGCCGATCGGCACATTCATTTGACACTTCAGACAAACAAATCACTGCCGTCCTTTCGGCATTTTCATCCCTTTTTCTCACATTGTTTACACTCTCTGCCCGGCGTCACTTTGTCCACGTCGAAAAAGCCGGGTTTACATTGGCACGAGTAGGAGCCGAGCACGTTGATGCAGTTGGCATTCTTGTCACATTCCGGGTCCACCTGATCGTTTGGCTTTCACAATGTGCTCACTCACTGATCGGTCACTTCCCCCCGCCTCGTCGGTCCTAATTAATTCTGCTCATTCACCTGACATGCCGCGACTATTTGGCATTTTCCGTCCACAAATGTCGCCCCTTCGCCACATTGGCAATTGTAATGCCCGGCAGAGTTTTGCTTGCAAATCTTAAAATTTGTAATTTTATTGGTTTAATTTCGATCCATTCACTTGTCCTGCTGGGCATGGATTTGATTGATTCGGGTCGCATTGATTTGTCGGAGTGTCAAATTGTAACTTTTCAAAGGGTTTGTTGCAAATTCGGCCCGGGTATTTGCCAACATTGGCCGACGCGTCAACAAAGCCGGGATTACAAGTGCATGTGTAACTGAAGAGTGAATTTGACACTGATCAAAGTGATTTCCTCCGCCCTTCCCCTTTCACTGACCCTTCTTTGGCATCGGTACAAATGGCATTTTCAGAACAGTCATTTTTGGACCGATCTTCGCACTCGTTCACCGCCACCACACATTTTCGTCCCGGCAGCTGACTGAATGACTCGGAAATGTCCGTATACCCCGGATGGCATCGGCACTCATAACCACCGGCAGTGTCAACGCATGCCGCGTTTTGGTCGCAATCGACGGCTGAAAAGCATTCGTTCCTTTTGCCCCTTCGTTTGTCTGCTCATTTGCCCCTCCTCTGCTGCTCCCTTCCCCACCGTATGTGCTTGGGCTGCCGCATTCGTTCTGCTGCCTTCGGCACACTGTGCCGGGCCTTCCGTTTTGGGGCGACACATCGGCAAATCCCGGCTTACATCGGCAAGAATATCCCTCGGCCTAAACATGTTTTGTCCCTTTTCTTGGCCCATTTTGGCCCCTTCTGTGCCTGATCAATGCATTGGGCATCCGGCGAACATTCGTTGAGTTTTGCGTCTTGGCATTCGTTGATCACCAAACATCGCCCGTCCGGCAGTCGGCCGTACCCTTGCGGACACGCGCATTTGTAAGCGCCGCTCAGAAACAAACACACCGAAAAGGGCAAGAAAAACAGTTTAATGAGTCGAATTGGTCAAGAAAACGGTTCCCGGAAGAAAACCCATTTTCTAATGACTAATGACCAAATCAAAAATGGACTATTAACTATCAGAAGAACAATTCATTAAATAATTAATGGGCAAATCATTCCGATTGATCATTCACCTCGTGTTTTTGTTGGCTACAGCTGAGCGGGTCGTTAACATCACATTCGGGCGGAGTTTGGTAAGCTTATTTGTTAACGCATTGCAATTTGAATTTTCATTTTAATTATAAATATTTTTGTTAATTTTTTACTTGAAATATTTTAATGTTTAATTTAATTAAAAAATTTGCTCACTTTCTCTGTTAAATGCAAAGGAGACACAGAAAAGAAAAGGCAAAAACCGAATTAATAAAAATAATAACTGTGAATCTTTTGAGGGCATTTCTGCTGGTGAATCGAATATTATTATTCTTTGGTGCTATTCAAACATAAAAATTCGCTTATTAAAAGAAAAAAATTAAAAGTTATAATTTATTTGATTATTTTATAAATTTTTGCATATATTTATAAATAATTAACCCTAATGGCCAAGGATTGATCAGTTAATTTACGCATAGCGAATCAACGCCTGAGTTATTTGGCCAACTTTTGTGACTGCAACAAATGAATTAATTAATTGAATGAAAGAATGAATGGTGCTTCTGCTGTTCTGAGCCCGTGGCCCTTTCCGTCCGTTTCTTTCTTTGGTCGGCCAATCTCTGCCGACAAAAGGGAATTATGTCAATCGTTTGCGCAGAAATGAGGACACGCATTCAGTTGGTGAGAATTTGGAATTAATTGTGCAAGTGACAACAAAACTCAGCTTGGGAAAAATAATAAATGGTAAAAAAGTTACAATTTGCTGATTCAAATTTTATGTGTTAAGTAAGCAAAAAAGTAATAATTAGATTCGCAGCAGAAGAAAAGGCAAAGAATGCGAAGGACTTAATTGATAATTGAAAACAAAAAGCATAAAAGGAGGAGAGATTTTAAGAGATTAAGCACAAAATTAAAAGCATTTGAACGGATAAAAAGGAAAAATATAAGAAAGCAAAAAAGAAAAGAAATGGCCAAAACATTGACAACACAAAATGCGCATTTAGGAGCAAGCAGAGTTTGCCTAATATGGGAAGAAATGAACGGATGAGTGAATTTGGGAAGGCAAAGAGAGGGGGCGGGGAGAAAAGGAGGAGGAGGAGGAGAGAAAGAGGGAGAGGGGGGGGAGGAAAATGGATAAAACGGGGAGAAAAGGGGGAAAATGGACAAAGCGACAGAGGAAAGATGATGGAAGAACGGAAGAAAGAGAAGAAAAACCAACAACTCATTAACGGATGAATTAGGGAATGTTAAGAGGGCCAATTAGAAGCAATTGGTACAAATGGCAGCGGCGGTTATGGCGGTTTGGGAGAATTTGTGGTGATGAAGACGAAAATTGGAGGAATGGACGCGAAAGGTGTAATAAATGGCAAAAGGAAATTTGAGTGAGTAATCATTTGTTGATCACTGATTATGGAATGCGAACAAAACAAAACGCTGTACGAAACCGAATGTCATTCAGCGCCAATGTTGACAAATGATCGGTGTTAAAATTGGCACAATTTGTTCTGACTCATCCATTAATTGCCGTGTATTTATTTCGCCTCTTAATTGTCCTTTAATTTTCCCATTGTTTTTTTCACTGTTGTGAACTCCGAAATGGAAAACCCTTGAAAATATTAATATTTTTCTTATTTATTATAATTTTCCTTTGATCTTCTGATGGGACATTTGTCATTTGAATGTTTGTGAAGAGAAAAGAAAACTTGAAGATTTGCAATTAATTACCAAATGAAAAAATAAATACAAATGAAAAAACACAACACTAATTAAAGTCATTTGTGATTTGGCCAACAAAATAAATTTTTATTTTTCAAATCTGACAGATAATAAATGTGTGTGTTCGTTTTGTCGGAATGCTTACATAAATGTGTGTTGATGGGAACTTGGAAATGAATATAATCAAACGCTGATCAGCGGGGACGAAGAAAAAGCGCAGTGGGCAAATTTTGGGAGGGAATGCGCAAAACGCAATCGCATTTTTGGGGGAATTGGGGGGGGGGGGGTTTGGCCACCGCCCCCCCCCTTTTTTGGTCGGTCCCTTCGTTTACGTCGCCCCAATCCCCGCGGGTGTCCGTCCGTCCGTTGTGTCTCTTTTGGCCGGGGATGAAAGTGTTTTGGCGGGGGACTGGTTTTCAAACAGAGGAGAGAAGAGAATTTGATGTGAATGATTGCGGGGCGATTTGAAAAGAAAGGGATGTCCTTTTTAGGGGTTTAAAACGACGAAAATTCGCGAAACCCCGCAAAATACGCCCCCCCCCTTGGCCACCCCACCACCGCATTTTTGTCACAATGTCCTAATGGTGGTCAAATTAGGCCAGGGTTTCATTTCACAGCAAATGTGCCAAAACACAGTGAAAACATAATTCGGAAAAAACAATTAAATAATCAGAAAGTTGTTGACCGAAAATTTCAGTTTCAAATTAAACTTTGATTAAAAGAATTTCAAAATAAAAGGTGTTATCTGATTATCATAACTACAGCTTCTTATTCGGTCGATCATCACCTAAAAGCGGGCCAAAAACATCTTTTGCCAAGGCGAAGTTCACCAATCCGTGCCGATTATGGTACATTCGGTGGAATGCCTTTTACGAGTCCTCCGGAGAGAATTTCAATGAAATTTCGGGCAACGCTTAATAAAAATCAATTGTTGAATCATTTATTAGTGTTATTTGACCAATGACCATCGAAATCAAAATTCATCGATCATTCGGTATTTCATGTAGCAGCAGAGTTCAATTTTTGTCTGCCATTCCATCCAAAGTGTATGAAGCTTTGTCAGTGACACAAATGACACAGCAAAAGCAATGAAACATTTTAAAATTAAAGGGAGGAAAATTTAATTTAAAAGGTTACGGAAATTAGGGTAATTAATAACTAACGGAGAATGCACAAATAAATAAAAGGACACTGAGCAAAAGTTTATTCATATATTTTAAAATGGAATTCAACACAAATCTGCCGAAGAAACAAAAAATGAGAGAATTGCAGCGATAATTAATTAATTAATTGACCATAATCAACAATGTTATGCATTTTATTATGAAACTTAAGTTTATTATATATGTACATATATTCTCTTTTTACTAGTTATTTTAAAAATATTTAATTCCGTTTTATTATGCAACAATATTTTCTGCCGGTGTAAAAATGTTCCGCAAATTCGCCCTCAGTCCGGCAATTAAACCAAAGACTCCAATGGTGACAAGTGTCCAATTGTCAAGGAGAAGCCAAAAAGTTTGACGAATTCTGTGCCGTTGTAAATGAATGGGCAGAAAAACGAGAAGGTCGAGAAGAGCGGGGAAAATCAGTGCCAAAAGCATTCCAGCGGTGGCACCAACCAACGGAATGATATTCTCCAATTCAGGCACAGCGAGGCCAATTAGCACTTGGAAGTAAGGAGGGGGTAATTAATTGAACGAGCAATTAAAGGCAATTAAAAGGAAGACAATGGCACCACTCACTGGAGACGGTGACGAGCGCGGCACGGAAGAGCAATTCAATGCCGACCATATTTTTGTGATCATTCTCATTATTAACCCCAAAATTTGGACATAAATTGCGCAGAAATTTGACAAATTCGGGCCACAGCATTTCCACCACGACGTACATTTGAATAGCAAAACCGAAAAACATAACCAAAGTGAAAAGCAAGCGGACGATCACAAATTGGCTAAATCATTTAGAATTAATAAGCACATTTCGCCAATTTGGCATTTGGTCGAACATTTCATTTTGTGGCAGATTTTGCGTAATGCTCCCCTTCACTTGAGAGCCGTAAGTGATGTAACCGAGAACGCCGGAGGCGGAATATACGGCAGTGACTACGGTCATGCCAACGGACAGAATGCCAAAGAAACCGACCATTTGTGACGGTTTTTTCAAACGATTTTCAAGCGGAAGAACCTAAAAAACATATAAAAGTGAGTGTTTTTAATTGTTTATTTTGATTAAAAATGATTTTCATGTTTTTCAATTCTCTGTTTACCATCGCTTGTCCTTCGTACGAATATAAAACGGCACCGCACGCGGCCATTACGCCGTCAAAATTTGTATTTGAGGGAAAGTCGGACAAATTTTGGTGTTTTGCTCGGAAGAGATACTAAAGAAAGAATATTTAATATTTACATATAAATATATATATATATATAATTTGAAGAGTTTGCCTGGAAAATAAAAGTGAGCGCGGCAATACAAAAGACATTGCCAATGGAACTGAGCACGGCAATGGCACGAAGAGAACGGACAAAAGTGATCAGAACCATGGGCACAAAGATGGAGAACATCCAGATGTATTTCGGATAAGTGAAGGAAGGGAATTCAAAGTCGACAAACTTAAAAATTCACACTTTCTTGAAAAGTGATCAGTGCCCGATTATTTGGCCACTTTTGGACGACCAATTACCGATCACTTTGTCATTTTTGGGGTAATCAGTGACTGATTATTTGGACATTTTGGGAGTGGATGATCAGTGGTTTTCCACTGTCACTTTTGGATGATCAGCAGTGATTAAACAATTGGCCATTTGAGTCGACCAATTCGATGGGTGATCAGTGAATGGTTACTCACTTCTTTTATGTGATTTGCACAAAAAACGTAAAAAACACTGCAAATTCCAATCTGTAGAGCAATAATTGAGCTGTTCACAACAATCCTTAAAATAATTTTTGAGTAAAATGCCAATGATTTGTTTTGACTTCGCCGTCCGATTGTACGGCCGAAGGACGGAAAATGAATTTGAGAAAGTTTCATATGTAACACTTCCGTAGCTTAAAAATGAATTTCCTTTTCTAAAATTAGTGATAAATTAAAATTATGATAAAAAAGGAAATGAACTCTTTGGAAAGTCTCTGCGAACATTTCACCAATTTGTGCATGCAATGCCAATTCAAAAAGCCGAGCACAACCACCAGCGCAAGTCCAGTCTGAAAAGGACAGTTTCGGCTTATTCGTTCCCTTTTTTGCGCCGTCACTTGCCCATAGTCCGGCTTGTCTGAAGGCCAATGGCAGCGAAAGACAGCCCGGCCCGATCATTCCCTTCAGAAAATTGATCAGAATCTCCGCGTAGCTTAAAATGAGTGATTCGTTTCAATCAATTTTCGTTTTGACATTTTGCCCATACGAAAGTCCGTTTTTGCGTTCTCCATTTGCTGAGAAGGTCGAGTTGCGGCTTTTATTGCTGATGCTCTCAATTTCGTCTTCAATCGACGAATGCTCAGCCGAAGTTGCAGCATTTACCGTAATGTTGTTACTTATTACCGTAAGACCAGAACTTTTCTTTTCATTGTCATTATTATGGTTATTATTATTGTTATTATGCGCCACCATATTAATTTGTAAGCTGATTTAATCACAAAAAGGTATAAAGTGGCAAATAAAATTGAAACTCAACAGCAATTAGCCCATAAGCAACAATTCCGGGAAAAGATTCTGCTAAAAATGGAAAACAAAATGAGCAACGAATGCATTAAAAGGGCAATTGTCATTTGCTTATTTAGTAATTTTGTACACTCATTAATTAATTATTAATTAGTTAATTTGCTGTTTACTCCTTCCATTCACTGATTCGTTCCTCAGTCTGTGCCTCCCCCACATTTTGTTGGGGTGGGCTAATAAATGACTGATCACTTGACAATCACTTTTATAAATTGGAAAAAAGGAACCGCAACGGAATAATGAGAGGGAGGAGGAAGAGGGAGGGGGGATGAATGATGATGTGATGATGATGATAATGATGATGATGATGATGATATGATAATGTGATGAATGTGTCTCTCTTCTGTGCTAATGATGCGATGGATGTGTGGAGGTGCGGTGCATTGATCAGTTACGGACATAAAAAACAAAAAGAATATCTAATTAAAGTATAATTATGATCATTAAAAAGATAGGAATTCCATTTGGGAATTTTCCCAACTATTTTTAGAGATAAATTTATGAGCTGAATAAATGACCGAGTAAAAAGGAAAAATTGCAATCAAAAGACAAATATTTTAATAATAATTATTAATTGAATTCTTAATTATTATTAGCCATTGTTTTTGTATTAATTGCATTTATCCGATAGAATGGAACAAATCATTTCAAAGTGAAAAAAACAACAATTTTAAATATAAATTTTAAATTGATGGATTTACAATGGCTTCGAATTAAGAAAATATTTTAGGCAAAAGCATTGCGGAAAAAAGGGATTTGGAGATTGAATGAGACTGACTGAGTTTAAAGGCCAAAAAGCATTTTGGCCCAATTTGCCCCCTCCCCGCCATTCACTCACCGCGGAAAGAATGGCCCAACCGAACAAATTGTTCGCTGACGAATTATTTGCTCAATTGAAGAGCTTTATGTTTTATGAAAGTTACGTACAAATGGTTAAATATTTAAGTATAAGAAGATTTATTTAAATACCAAAGCAAAAATAGTTTTTTTTTTAGAATTCTGTCAAAAATTGGCCCTTTGACAAATTTATAAAATCAAATGCCAAATTGCTCAATTAAAGTCAATGTTTGTTCAGATTCTTACGACATTTAAACTGTCCAAACATCGTAAAATCCGTGCGATTTTTTCAATGTAAAATCACAAACAAAAAGAATCTTTTTTTCAAGGAAGCACAAATCATGGGGGGAGAAGGAGGGTTTGTCAGCAACAGAAGAAAAAAAGGTGAAAAAAAGAAAAACGGAAAAGAAAAGAAACGAAATAATTGGAAAAATAATTAATTAAAATAATAATTTATTAATTAAATGGTAATGAGACGAAATCCCGCCACTAAAAATAGCAAAAAGGCCAATTAATTACCTCAAACCTCAGAAACAAAATTCATTAAAACAAATAGAGACCAGCAGTTAAAAGTTCAATTTTTCTGCTTTTTATTAATAAACAAATAAAAAAATAAATAACAATAATGGACATGTATAATAAGTATTCCATATTTTTATAGTCTTTCCTGCCAATTTGTGCCATTGTTTATCGCCATGTTTTGGCTTTGAGTGTCAATTCCAAACTGTCCAGGTCCAGGTCAAACTCTAGCTAAGACATTCAAAAAATGAAAATAAAAAAGTGATGTTAAACAAAATAATAAAACGCTTAAAGCGAAGAAAATCACGCGAACTCCAAAGGCGTCGGCACCATCAAACAGCTGATGTTTGGTCATTCACAGTACGTTATCGTAATGCCGAGAAAAGGGGCTGCTCCATCCGAACAGAGACAGTGTCGGAAATGATGGTAAACGCACATGAAATTATATCAGGCAACAATGGCAGGGCATTTCTGAAAAATTGAGTTGGATTGATCACTTTTAATTAGTTGAGTTAGATCGGAATTTTGGGAAAAACGGAATATAAAACGGAATGGGGAAGGAAAACTGCTGGCTGACACGGGACCATGTTTTTTACTGCTTCTTTCACAAATTTCTCACTTTCCTCAGTTGATTTTCTGAGTTGAAATTTCGATGGATGTACCGTCCCATCACTTTTGTTTTTTCGGTTGATTGCTTCTAATAATCTAGTGGATTAAAATATTTTCCATTCCATCTTTTTTCTTTGGCGGAATTTCGAATCATTTTGGCTTAGGCCGAATTTTGACGGGCAAAGAACGCATTTTATTATCATATTGAAAAAAAGAAAACCTTCGAATGGCGTGCGACACGCGACTTTTCAATTCACCTGCCTTTTTTAATTGCCTTTTCTTTTTTGTACTTTAAAAACTGAACACCTGCTGCTTGTTGCTTACACTGTTCGACAATAATTGCCTTAATTACAAATTTTTTGCCATTTGTTCGCCCTTCGCGCAGTAATTAATTTACACTTTGCCTGTGCCATTCATTTTTTAAATTTTTTGGTGAATGGAACCGCACACAAAATTCGAATAATTTGTTTTAAAATAAAATATTCTTTTTTTAAAGATGAATTCCACGATTTCAGCGGATGATTATTCAAATATTGAACAATTTGCTTTACTCTCTCACTATGGGGACTGGGTCGTTTTGGCGCCAGGGTCGTTTTGGCGCCCACGTTTTGGCGCCAGGGTCGTTTTGGCGCCCACGTTTTGGCGCGAAGCCAAAAATTAAAAAAGGTAAAAATTTGATCAAAAATCAGATCACTCCTTCATTCGATTTGTCGCATCGAGACTAATCGAATGATATATATAATTTATAGTAGAGTGCCACGGGACCGGGACCTGGTAGCGGACAACTGAGTACAACTGAGTACCAAGGTCCCGGTTTTGACCGGGACCGGGACTAGTCCCGGTTTTTTCCCGGGTTTCCCAGCCAAAAATTCCCGGTTTTTCAACCCGAAAAGGTCCCGGTCCCGGGTTTGCCCAAAATTCCCGGTCCCGTGGCACTCTAATTTATAGGGAACCGCCCACTTCGGCGCCGGCCTTTTCGGCGCCGTTGCTAACAACTTTTTTCCTGATCAACCAAATTAAAAATTTTTGTTATCATTCGATAGCTCTTCAGATTCTCTATTAGCCTGTAAAATTTCAAAAAATTTCGTCAGTTTACAAAAAAGTTATGGCCAAAAAACCTCAAAAATTAACTTTTTCTTGGCTTTTTCGGCGCCGCGTGGCATAACTTTTTTATTTTTGAATCATTCATTTCTATTTTTACATGTAAATATAGAGCACACATAGAGCTTTCAAATGATGCCAGATTGGCTAAAGCTAACTGACAAATAAAAAAGTTATAGCATTTCAAAATTTGCGGCGCCGAAATGGTCCGCGCCGAAGTGACCCCGACCCTAATTTATATGAAAAATCAAAATTGGTAGTATTCTTCAATTTTACCAAAAAAAAAATTTATGGGGTTGGGAATTTTTTTTTGAAAATTAGAGTAAGCCCATTGGAAGGTAAAATTTTTTCAATTTTTTTGTAAAATTTTTGATCAAAAATTTACCCTTTTAAGGTATATGGCTTGGCGCCAAAATGTGGGCGCCAAAACGACCCTGGCGCCAAAACGTCGGCGCCAAAACGTGGGCGCCAAAATGACCCTTTCCCACCAAGAGTGCTCTCTCTGAATGTTTTCGAATTTGTCTCCCATATTTTCTTCGACTGTCCTTTCGCTGCGTTGAACTTTTTTTTCAGTTTTAACACTTCAATTTTGCATTAAATTTAAAATTCATTTTATTGTATCAAAGCAGTTATATTTTCATCAAAGCAATTATTAATCAATTCAAAAATAATTAATTAATTAGTTCATTCCTTTTTGTGGTTAAGTTCGCTTTGAAGTTTTGCTTGAAGACTTTTTGACGGGTCAATTCGTTTCGACAGATGGTGGAGTTTGGCAAACTCGTGCCACAATGGCTCCCATATTTTTTCGCAATTACCTTGCCCATGTTTTAGTCATTGAACGTTTAATGGCCACTCTGTGAGCTAAAAATTATGAAAGACGGTGCAATTGGCATTTCAGTGCCATTTGGTTTAGTTTTGTGGTAAAAAAATTAATTTAAATTAAACATTTAAAAGTTAATGAAATAAAAACAAATTTATTTTATACTTTTTAAACTCAGATGGGGCTTACAACTCTGAACATGCTTCACACCAGGGATGGCATTCCGAGGCCCAAAAATTTTCGGAAATCGGAATTCCGAGGCCCAAAAATTTTCGGAAATCGGAATTCCGAGGCCCAAAAACGTCGGAAATCGGAAGTCGGAAATTTTTCAAAAAACAAAAAATAATAAAAAATTTTCTAAATATTTTAATAGGCTAAATTTTAAATTCTTAACCAAGTAAAAGGTGACTCAAAAATTTTTTGATCTATTTAAATACATATTTGCTTTAAAAAATTATTCAATGATTTTCATCAAAAATTTTACCTTTTTTGCTGCGCGTTTTTTCAAAATTTTTGAAAACATGGCGGGGGAGGTCCGGCGGTGCCGATAGGCGCCGCCGGGGAAAATTTTATAATTTTTAATTCAAATACTTAACAAATTTTGTCCAAAAAATGACCAAATTTAGCGATTTGAGGCAAAAATTTCTCAAGAAAAATAAGATTTTTAGGGTCCAGCGGTGCCGATAGGCACCGCCGGGAAATTTTTGAAAATTTCAGTGCAATTTATTAACAAAATTTGTAAAAAATTGTTAATTTTTGAAAAAAAATTTCCGAAAATTTCCGACTTTTTATCAAAAATTTCGGAAGTCGGAATTCCGACGTCCAAAATTTTTTCGGAAATCGGAATTCCGACCCCAAAAATGTCGGAAGTCGGAAATCGGAATTCCGTGCCATCCCTGCTTCACACCACTTCCCAGCAAGTGGACTTTCTTGTTTGGCTCACTTTTGGCTTTGTGTTGGCTTTGGCACTGATTTAATTATTTGTAATTTATTTTACAAATTTTGAAATTCTTTTATTCGCAGCTTTTTGCTTTTTTATGGAAGCTCAACATCCAAAATTACCAGCGCAAATGGTCCAAAATTCAAAATTTGTCAGAGCGATATCAGGTGAACCGCACCAGCGGCAGAAGCCCAAATGCTTTCTGATCAGTCACTGATCAATGTTTGGTGGTCGATTTGCGCTTTTACCTCTCCGAAAATGTGAGGACCACCAAGCAAATGCTGGTTCCGCTGCTGCTCCATCTGATCAATCTTTGCCTCAGCTCCGCTGTCACGACAATTGCGTTTTACCGCCCCTTCGCCAACAATTTTTGTTACGATTTCTTAGGCCAATTCATTTTCACCGCTGTGTCCGCCTCCAATTTTTTGATCGAACTCACAATGATTCTGTTGGGAGAAATATCCCTTTGTGTTTTGCAAAATTTTGCTTTTAGTTTTCATCCGTTTTTGCGCCGAAGATTTGGGAAAGCAATTGAAAAAATGCGGAACGCACACAAATGTTGGCGAAGTGTTGGCCATGCGAACAATCGAATTGGGACGACGACGGGGGAAAGGGACAGCGGAGAACAGCAAATGGTCATTTTGGTGAATTTGCACGGGGAAAAGCTGAGGACTGAGCCGATAGCCAAACGGAACACTTCGAAGTGATGAGAAAGGCGTGGGAAGAGATGGACTAGGGTTGCTCCCCGTCCCCGAACTCCCCGGTCCCCGATATTTTGGGCCTATTCCCCGCCCCGACCCCCGACATGTCGCTCCCCGAGGTCCCCGGCCCCCGACTTTTTGCCCCCCGACTCCCCGACACTAATTCGGGGATCCCGAGCATTGTTAAAATTTAAAAAGTTAATTCAACAACGAAGAGGGGAAAGGTTGAAAATTTATGAAATTTTGAACAATTTTCTTAATATTAATTATTAATATTCCGAAAAACTTTTCGGCGCCTAACGAATTTCGCTTTTTATTCTGGTACACACACAACACACAGACATATACATAATACACAACATTATGATAGTACAGATTTCAATGATGGATCTGATCAGATCGTCATTTCTTCTCGTTGTTAGGCGCGCATGAAATTGCCGCACACGGGACAGTTGGTGTTGTAATTGAGCCAGCGGTACAGGCACCTTGAGGGGAGATAATGATAAGTTGCATTAATCCGAAATCACCATGTCAAAATTGGGATTCTATGCCCCAAAAAATCCAAAAATTTTCCACCAAAGAATTTCTAGAAAATCATGGCCAGGAAAACTCGACATTCAGACTTGTTCGAACTCGGGGACCCATGGGTTGGTTCTAAATTGATCGAAATTAGCCCCTCCTCCACCTGCGGTGAAATTCATGCACACAGCCCATGGTCACACGCGTCATGGAGCTCACATTGCCCAGGCACATCATGCACTTCTTTCGTGCGATCGCATTGCGTGCCTGAAAAATTGTTGGAAAATTTAAAATGAGCAATTTTAATCAATTAGTTAATTAATTGCCCCCCCCCACGCGCTTCACTCACATGTCCGGCTCGTCCAATTGCGGCACGCGCAACCATGGCATTTCGACGATTGATTTTGATGCTCCGTGCTCGCGCTGCTGATGCCCTTGTCCTGGCCGTTGTTGCTCTGACCATCCTTGAAAAAGCGCACAAAATTTATTTCATTTTAAAAAATGAAACAAAAAAAAACTGACGGGAATTAAGCAAGATGAAGATTCGACCGATGGGGGAAAGAATGGAAGTGAATGCAATTGAATGAATGGATGCATTTGGTGGGGAATTCAGCGCTTAAATACGGAGAAAATTTCATAAATTTGTCAGTCATTTTTCAAAAAAGTATAAATTGTAGAAATTTTTAGGATTTTTTGCATTTTTTTTTTGTTTGAATTCATCAAATTCACTCTTCCGCTCTGTCCATTTCTACTGCATTTTACGCGTCCAATCAAAAGTACGCGTCCAATTGACTTTTACGCGTCCAATCAAAATTTTCCTATATCGAACATCCTTTTGACATAAGGTACCAACCATTGCAAAAAGAAATAATAATTTAAATATTAAAACGTAACACCAAGAGAAATAAAAAATTACTAATTAATTTTTTATGGGGGTATACGTAATTTGCAGCAGCAATTTGAGCATCGTTGGGTTAACCATCGCTTGTTCTTGAAAAATTGTGACATTATGCAGGCGCTGCCTTTCCGAAAGCGACCAAATGGACATTTTTATGTAATTCGAAGGCGCGATTCTGCACAAAAAGTTTTCCATCGCGGACGGATAGAGCCTTAAAAGCACAATTTGGAAACCCCAGGTTTAAAGGCCAAGTTGGACTCACTCTTACTGGCGCTAACGAAATCAGATGATTAAAGTGAAAAAAGGAAGATTTAAGAGCAGTTAAAAAGAAAAAATGGTTTTTTTTTGGGTTAAAAAAAAATTTGGCCATTCCCCGATCAGGGTCCCCGATCCCCGACAATTGAGCTCCTCCCCGCCCCGACCCCCGACTTTGGCATTTTAATTCGCCAATACATTAAAGTTCAAAGAAAAAAATTTTAATCCTCTATTCTCAAGCTCGAGATTACCATGTACCTAAATTTAGTCCCGTTACGAGATTTGAAAATATATAAACCGGGCAGAAAAAAATTAAAGAAAGAAAGTAGGGTTACATGGGTCCGGGTATTTGGGCAAAAACCGGGTCCGGGTACCAGAAAATCCGGGTCCAAGTTTTTCAACCCGGTCCAGGTATCGAGTTTAACCAGGTTCTGAAAAAATCTTTCAAATTAATTTTTTTTCATGAAAAAAAGCTTATATGTTAAAAATATTATAAAATATATTCATGAAAAATATTTACTTTATGAATAATTGGGAAAAACGGAGATTTAAAATGAATTCAATCGAAGCCATGCCAAGGGCGTAGCCAGGACCTTCGTTTCGGGGGGGGGGGGCAACTCAAAAATGTGTTCAGGTTTATTAACAAAAAAACACCAAATTTTGTGATTTTTAGCCAATTTATTTACAGTTTATACAAAAAATGTTCAATTTTAAAAGGATTATAAGGTTAAATTCTTCAAAATTATTTATTTGGATATTATAAAAAATATATGAAATTTTGTAAATTTTTATTTATTAAGAGACAATTATTTTATTTAAAAAGTTTTGAGCTTTCTTTACGTAATGATCTCGTTTTTAAAGTAAATATTAATTAAATTTTCTTTCCTCCAACTTTGCTCAATAATTTGATCCAGAACCCGATTCCTACCAGTGTGTTTTCGGACCCGGTTGGACCCGGATCTACCAGGTCGGGTATCCGGTATTGGATTTTCAAAAAGTCGGGTCAGGGTACCGGGTCCGGGTCTTGAAAAAGCCGGGTATCCGGGTCTGGATCCGGTCGGGTACCCGGACCCGTGTAACCCTAAAAGAAAGAAAACAAAAAAATGAAATTAAAAAAACGCTACGCCAGGAATTTATATGAAAAGTCACTTTTTTTTGTCCCGGGATTCCCGGCACGGCGGGGTTCCGGTCTCGTCGGTGCTCTAATTTTTAGGCAGAATACCTAAGTAAGGCTGGAAATGATGTTTCACAAAGTTTGAAAAAAAAAATTCCAGCTCGTGTGTAGTTTAGGCCCCATACACAAAAATTTTTACATTTCAGAATAAAAGAAGCCAATCTATAGGTTTTAGGGGTCGCTGATCGCGAATTCGGCATCCATTTCGGCCAATTCCAAATCCCGGACCCGAATTCGAACAAGAAGTCGAAAAATTAAAATTTTTAAATTTTCATTTTTAGTCTAAAAATGGTTTAAATAATTTTTAATTGAAGCACTGGTTACTTTCAGTTCGATTCACGATCAGCGACCATGAAAACCTATAGATTGGCATATTTATTCCTAAATATAAAAAAATATATTTGTGTATGGCTAAACTGCACAAGAGCCAAAATTCCTTATTCAGTTCAGAAAAACATTTTATTGTTAGTTGTTAGCATAAGGACTAACAGACTGCAAATTTCAAAATATTTTGATCACGAAAACATTTATAAAAAAAATTCGTCGTTTCTTTTCTTTTTTGTAAAACTTGAAAACGTAAAATTATTTAAATTTTTTAATTTAAAAGACGCCAATTGTTTTAAAAAGATTAGATAGAGTTGCGGAATATGTAAATTTCCTTAGGTTTTTGTATTCTATGGCGGAACAGCAAGAAAACCAACAAATGGAAAAGGCTAGCGAAGATAGCAATAGTCAAAATAATGAAATTGCTGATCAAAGTCGTGAGAATCGAATTAGTGCACGAAGTCGAGACAAACAGAAAAGAGAGCCGAAAGAAAACGCGGAAGGAGATGACAATGTCAGGGGACAAAGGAACAACGAAGACCAACGGACAAAGCAGCGACAGGTTTGGCATAATTTTTTAAACATTCTTTGTGTCAAGACACAATTTTTAATCTAAGGGCCCAACAAGACAATGGACAAGGCAAAGGCCGCAACACCAACAAAACCATTTGGACACCACCGATGATTCGTCCGCGAACATTTCCTCCCGAAGAGGCGAAGGCAGTGGACGAAACACACCGACCAATGTTCAGCAGCAGCACAGAGGACTGGGCTTTGCTGAGGTCTCTTTGTTTTCAAAAAATATTGGCCTACGTTGACTATAAATTTTTGGGTATTTGGTTGATTCGCTTAATTCGAATATGCGTAAATATTCGACACAAATGTCTGGGACCGATGACTCATTTATCATTTTAATTCTGTGCTTAATTAATCTCTCTCTTAGCATCGGGGCGGACCGCGTCAAAATTATGGTCAGTGGAGCACACGACAAATGAGTGAAGGTGGACAAATGGGAGGAACGTACAAACGAATTGCTAAGGTTTCTCAACATAGAGTTTTTATGGGTTAATTTCTAAAATATTCCACAAGCAACGTTTTGACCACGCCGGCGTGCCAATGTCGGGCCAAGTCAGTGACTGTCTCATCTGTTGCCAACGCTCCGATGTGTACGGCGTCGGTGAATGTTTGCACCCGGTGAGTATTTTGGGAGGAAAAGCGTCAAAATACTAATACAAAAACTTTATTTTGTTGGTATTTTGAAATCCTTTCTTCTCCATACATTTGGTTTAAAGAAAACTTTTGCAATTCCCTCTCGCTTAGATTTGCATGGAATGTGCGCTTCGTATGCGAATTGGCAGCGATTCTCGACAGTGTCCCCAATGTCGTGCCGAAATTTCTACGGTTCCCTTTTTAATTCGTCATTTTGTTAATTTTGGCCTTCAGCTTTTCTTCGTCACTGTTGCGCCCGGTATGCAAATGGCGCCTCGCATTCCCACCCAAACCTTGGACCACCCGGAAGGCCAAAAGTTCGGATTTAAGTTCGAGTCCTATTATGTGATTGAATGTTTCAACGCATACATGGCCAACCGTTGCTTCAAATGCTCCAATGGGTAAGTTGAGAACGAAGTTTCTGTATAAAAGCACATTTCAATACTAAATTTATGAGTGCCATTTCATACAATCTCTTGATCCAACATTTATAGCATCGAAAAAGTCGACTTTCCGACTTTTGCCGAATTGCGAGCGCATATGAGCCAAGTATGTTTAATGCATTTTCTGTCCAATGTTTGATTATTAAACAAATTCAGGTCCACCAATTGTCCTTTTGTCATATTTGCTGTGATAATTTGAATGTTTGTTTTAAATATTCCTATTGAAAACACATTCTTTTACCACTTTTTCAGGTGCTTACCAAGGATAGGCGGGTTTACACCAGAGACCAACTGCAACGGCACATGGCTGGCAGACTTCACGGGGAGGCGGACGGCTTTCGTGGTCCGTTCAAAATTAATACTTTATGTTTAGTTTTTACATAATTTTTGAATTTCTCATCCAGGGCATCCAACATGTCAATTCTGTGAACAACGCTTTTACGACGATGAGCAGCAGTACCGCCATCTGAGAAAGGATCACTATTTTTGCCAATTTTGTGACCAGGACGGACTTGAGCAGAATGTTTTTTATAGGTCTCACACAAACTTACAATTAGTATTTATGGAATGTTTCGCACTTTCCAGAAATCAGCACCAGCTGAACCAGCACAATCGGAAGGTGCACCACCCGTGCACTGACCCAGACTGTCTTCATGTGGGCATTGTGTTTCGGACTGATACCGAACTGGACGTGCACAGGGCTAAACACCATCGAGTTGGCGGTGGCAGTCGAGCAATTCCACTGGACATTCAATTTTCGAGGAGCGGTTTCACTCGCGGCGGTGCGCCGTCGAGGGGCACCGCTGAGGGTGGAGGCGAAGAAGCATCGACCGAGGAGCAGCTGAGGCGAGTATTATTTGGTTTGGTTGTCAATTCATTTCTTCCAGGCTTCCCCCGCCCGCCCTCTCTCACAATCAGCCGGCGGTGGTCAGTCGATTTGTTCCAAGCGCTCAGCATCAAAATACGCGTCGAGTCATTCCTTCCGCCTTAACTTCTTCACACAATCAGACCAGCACCGATTTCCCTGGCCTTCCGACCGTTCCCCCACCAATTCTTCAGCCTTACGGGGCTCCGCCCGGGTGGGCCCCGCCGCCTCCGTCCCAACAAGTCAAATGAAGCAATTTACAAACAAAATAATTAACAAACTGTCCCTAATCATATTAGAAGGTCCGCTTGCTTTCGGCCTCAACGGGCGCTTCCCAATTGTCGCTTCATTCCCGTGAACAGTTCCCAATTCTCAGCGGTGCTTCTTCCTCCACAGCCCAACAACAACAAAATAATATTTGGGGACAAAAAGCGACGACTGATTTGGTGGGAAGTGAAACCAAGGCAAAAGCAAATGCCTAAATTCAGTTTAAAAACAAACCCGAGCAATTGCGGACGAAAAAAGAAGAGCCAAAGCGATCAAAAGTCATTCCGCCCCCGGACATTTGGCCTGAAGGAATGCAAGAGCAACTGAAGGCGCGGGAGTTGGGATTGCCCGACCCGCATCCGATTGTGCCGCCGCATTGGCTAAATCCACCCAAAAAGGAAAAAAAGAAAAAGGTGGAAGGGCAAAGGAACCAAAAATGTATAAATTTTAACTCGTTTTGACAGACGAAAACTGTTCCAATTGCTCAAATGGTGGCCAATAAAATTGCAGCGGAAAGTGCAAAATTGACCCTTTCTTCGACCAAATTCAACACATTGCTAGAACTAGGCAACTCAATTGAGGAAGGAGGAGGAGCGAGGAGATGGGAAAATTCGAAGAAAGTCCAAAAGACGTTGGACAATTGTTGGGACTCTGAGGATGGCGGTGAATTCGCTCACTAAGGCATTAGCATTTCCGCCTTTTGCAGCAGGTCATGTTAAATTGACACCATCGGACAGTGGCGACCCGGGCTTCATGCGCATTGAGTTGAGCTCAAAACTTCGACTCGTCGGCCAAACATCGAAAGATGCCGAGGAAAAGGAAGACGAAGTGGTAAAAAGGAGGCGATGAATTCAAAACCGTTTAACTGCTAATTACAGCCGAGAAGTGTTTCTGAGCCCAAAATTGGGACCGGCAATGAAGGAATTGCCAACTCGGCCGCCCCCTCCTGCTCTAAGTTTAGCACATTGGCCGAACTCGCAAATTCCCTCGCGAAAGAGGACAAAGATGGAAATACGCATTGATTATATATAGATAATGGAGTGAAGAAGATGTGTTGATTTCATTGTTGATCATTTTGAAAACATTTAATTTATTCTATTGCGTTGGTGCCAAAATTGTGCAACATTTGATATATGTTGATAATTAAATGTGTAGAGACAAACCCATCCCTTTCAATGCATGTTAGAAGCTTTAAACAGTGTCTCATTTTATACCTATTTCGAATCAGCAGAAAAAATCATTTTGAAAATTAATTCCAATCCCTCGTCTTCCCCCCCCCCCCTAATATTCCATTGTGATCGTTTTTGTTTGCAAATATTCGTTCAATGCTTCTTCCCCCAAGTCCTTGCCGAACCCGGACTGTTTGAAGCCGCCGAACGGCGCGGCGACGTCAGTCTTCTGATAAGTGTTCAGAAACACTGTTCCGCAACGGAGTTGACGCGCCACACGAAGCGCACGGGGAATATCACTGCTGAATTAGCATATGTCATCAAATGGGGGGAGATTCGGCACATATTAACTACGCTTACCTGAACACTCCGCCGGCCAAGCCGAATTCGGTGCGATTTGCCCGCTCGACGACCAATTCGGTGTCTCTGAACAAAAGCTGGCACTAAAGATTGGCAGCACTTGGTATTGCCATCGCACCTTTCGTCGAACTTGGAAATAACCATCACCGGTCCGAATGACTCCTCGCTGGCCGCATGGTTGGCATCGTCCACCTTTCAATTCCAAATTTCCACCTTTCAATTCCAAATTTGGCACTGTCCCTTTTTTCCACTTACAAATTTGGCATTCTTTTTTTTTGTCGTTTTGTCTCACCTCAGTGAGTACGGTCGGCTCGAAGAATAATCCTTCGCGTTCGCATCTTTTCCCACCGTGTGCTAATTTGGCGCCGTCCCCCACCGCCTTCTCGACATATTTTTGCAGCGATTGGAGGTGCGCCAAATGATTTTGGGGGCCGTGTTGGGTGCGTCTGTCCAACGGATGGCCAATTACAATTTTCGAAGTCTCTTAATTGGCCATCCCAATGATTATTTTAATTGCTTGCCCATTAGCCCACTTTCGACAACTTTTCGCACAAATTCGTCATGGATTCGCTCCTCCACAAATAGTCGGCCCGCGGCGATGCAATTTTCGCCTTTGTTGAAAAACACCGCGTCCATTGCTTTTCGCGCCGCTTTGTCCACGTCGACGTCACTGAAAATGATCAGTGGCGATTTCCCGCCAAGCTCCAGCGACACTTTCTTCACGTTTGACTTGGCACAACTGAAAAAGCGAAATGTAAGCAGAGAAAAGGAAAATGGGAAAACCCATTAAATAAACAGCGACTAATTAATTACCAGGACATAATATGCGCCCCAATTTCTGTTGAGCCGGTGAAGCCCAACTTTCTGATCCGAGGATGGTCAGAAATTGCCTGGCCAATCTCCGAGCCGGTGCCGGTCACAATGTTAATTACCTAATTAATTTTTCAATTTTTGTATTCCCTCCGTTAATTACCCCCGGGGGGAACCCTGCTCGATGGCTGAGTTCGGCAAATTTTAACGCCGTCAACGGTGACACTTGGGCCGGCTTGTGAACAACGGTATTCCCCGCGGCGAGGCAGGCGGCCATCTTCCAGGAGAGCATCATTAGTGGGTAATTCCACGGAGTGATCAGTCCTAAGCGAAAAACAAATTTGCTAAATTAGCGTCAAATTTACAATTACACTACCAACAACACCGATGGGTTCGCGAATGGTGGCGCATAAATTGAAATTGGGGCGCGACTCGCTGATCGGAATGACTTTTCCGTGTATTTTGTCGCACCATCCAGCAAAGTATCGCCACACATCGATGCTCATGCCGACGTGCGTTTTAAGTGCCAAAGTGTAAACGGCGCCGCTGTCGATGGATTCGATGGTGGCCAACTCAGTCCGATGTTGATCCATTAGATCAGCGAGTCTGACAGTTTTCCTCGGTCAACCTGTCCTTTTCTTGTCGTTTCACCTGTAAAGGATTTTCCCACGTTCTCGTGCCGAAATGCGTGACCATTCGCCGTGGTAAAATGCCTCTTCGGCACATCGCACTGCAAAGTCAACATCGCCGGCATCTCCCTGAACGGCATTTTTAAATTTTAAGTTTGGCGCTGTTCGCCAACTTTTGGCACTGTGCATATTGACTTTTCGTTGCTCGGGTCGATGGTTTGCATTCGTCGTGCCGAATTGCTCTCACAGAATTTGCCATTGATGTACATTTGCGTGGGCACGCATATTTTTGTGCCGTTAAACTCCGATTCAAACTGAATTTTGATTTGAATAGCATTGAGTTGCTTCATTTGTTTTGCTTTACCTTTTCAAATTCCAATCTCTCCAAATCTTCTCCCCTAATTTTGCGTATTATTGCGATTAGAAAGTCACCGAATTGGGAGTTCATGAAAATCTAAAAAAATAAAAATAAATTTGGTAATTTCAATTCCGAGATGACTTCGCCGTTTCGCATCTCAACGCCACAAACTGTGCGAACTTCTTCCACAAGTCGCGTCACGTCGGCGCTGGTCGCCCCGGCGTCGAAAAAATTCATTTGGTCGTCGATTTGATCGGACGCCGAGAAATTCAAAATGCCTCGCCAAATATTCTTAATTTATTTGTTAGTTTTTATTTAACTAAATAATCAGTGCCTTCAACGATGGCACCATTTCCTTCTCCTCTTTGCTCATTTCCAATTTTTCCTCCGCAATTTCTTCCACCATTCCATAATTTGCTGCTTTAATTGTCCGACCGTCATTCATTCGCATTGTGTCTACGTTTACCTATTAGTTTTTTTGTATTTTTATAATTATTTTATTTTTTTACAAATTTTCCATCCGCCGTTCTCAACAGAATGCCCCGGGGGTGTGCCCAAAGTTTGCCCCCGGGCACTTCTTCCGCCGGCACTTCGCGCGCCGTCGCCGGTGGTTCGATTCTTTTCCACAATGACGAGCCGAACAAGGTGACTTTTTCTCCATTAAGACGAGTCCACGCCTAACTCAAAATCAGAATATTTGCTAAATTCGAACAAACCCCCGGCACGGAATCATTCCCTCTGATAAAATTGTGCAATTGGCGTTGAGTGCCAATTTTGGACCACACAATTTCTGCCAATTCGGGCTTTGCCGTAATGAACGGTTCATAGGAAGCGCCTTCCGTCGGTTGAGGGATTTTTGGCGCTTTTTCGGCAGCGATTAAATTCACTGATTCGACCTCAAATTATGTGAATAAAATGCAAAATTATTCATTTTACAGGAAAACACAATACAGTATGCAGCACTAAATTAACTTTTTGTTTTGTTATGCAAATGCAAATTATGTGTTAAATGCCAATTCGAAAAATGCCGACCATCGCTTTGACCCCCTCGGGGAACAAAAAGCGTTTGTAAAGAGTGTTCAAAGTGTCGGTCTCTTCCACGGCACACTTCCGCTGCAGCAGAATTGGCCCCGTGTCCAATCCTTCGTCCGCCCAAAACACCGTTAGCCCCGCCTCTTCGTCTCCTTCGATCAAAGTCCAATTGATGGCCGAAGCACCTCTGAACAATTCCAAATTCAAAAAAGGAAAACGGGTAAATTAAATAAAATAAATTGCCTATGCTTTGGCAGAATCGACGGATGGTAAATGATGGTTTTGTGCCTGGGAAAGTCCATCACTTCCTGCGGAATGAATTGGGTACAAAAAGCGACGACATTCACTTCGGCCGCGTACTTTTTGTACTCGTTGAAAAGCTAAACCATTCAATGATTCTTTTCCATTTGTGCTTTTCCTCCCAATTTTCACCTCATTTTCCAACTCAAATTTGCCCGTTTCTTTGTTTTTTCTTCGCCAACTTTTTGTTTTCAGAATTGGCTTTTTGTGTTTCTCGGCCTCCAGGGCTTAAAATTTAATTAAATTCTTTTTACTTTAAAATATTTTTGTTTTTTCTTACCTAGTAAATCAGCCCGGCCATTTTTGTCCAATTCCGTGCACACCAAAACAATGTCATGCCCCGAACTGATCAATTGACGGCACACTTCCGCCCCAAATGCTTGTTTTCCGATCAGACAGATTTTCATTTCAAATTCAAAATGGGTGAAACAAAATTGTGGTCTATTAGGTAATTAAAAAAAGGCAATTTGTAATTTCATATCAGTGGGCAAAGGAATTTTGTCATTTCGGCGGGGGTCGACACGAGTGGAGAGGGAGAGAGAGAAGACCGGTTCAGCACCCCCAAATTCACTGGGAAAAGCATTCGCACGAATCCGAAAGAGTCGGGTATCCACTAACAGAGAGATGCGTTCTTTTCTTTTGAGGCAATCCAAACAGTGCTCGACTCGTACAGTGCCAATGACCAAGTGCAGTTGGACATCGTTTCCACGGGGGTTGGGCCGTTGAATGAATCTGAATTGGAGTTGGCCGCTGAAACGAAGGCGCATATTTTCTGCTTCAACAACAACGCATCTCAACGACTGTCAATGATGGCCAAAGACTTGAAAGTTCCGCTCCACCAATTCAACGTCATCTACAGTTTGGTCGCCCATCTAAAGGTGGTCCATAATATATTTTCAAAAATTATCATTCTTAACACAAATTTATTCAATTTCTTCTCGACAATTAAATGAATACTTCTCGATTCCCCCCGCCCGCGGTGAATGTTTCTCAAAATGCTTCTCAATTTGCCAGCGATGAACAAAATTAAACAATTTTTATTAAATTTAACAATCATTTTCAATAATTTGATCTCAAATAAAAAACCGTCAGAAATCATTTTTATTATTCCGCTTTAATTATTGATGAGGTGGTGAATTGACCATACATTATACCCATAAATATGTAATAAAAGTCTGCAATAAACGAGAAATGATGAACTCTTCTCTTGATCAGTGATCAGTCTTTCTGATCAGTTTCGTCCTCTCTTCCTTCCGCCTCCCCTTTGTCTTTGTCCTCCGTCCATCCGTCGTCCCTTCCGTCGCGTCTCGGCCGAATTGGCAATTCGTCCCAATTTGGCCTTTGTCCGGACAATTTGCGCAACCGCTCGACATCGAAGTGAATTCGGTTCAAAAGGCTCACGGAGACTTGATGACAAGTGACCAAATGCCGTTTCATATTGCCTTTGTACAAAGTGACGAATTGACACCAGCGGCACTGATACCTTACAAAAGAGCAAGGGATTTGTAGAAACAACTCATTAAACGACAATTAATTACGGATTGGAAGGGTCCACGGAGGCAGGCGAAAGGCAAATGCCGCCGTTGTTTTGCTGGTCGATCGCCGCATCGTTCACTGAATTGGCAATTTTGTTAAGCCTTTGGCATTGGCTAATGTGGCGGCGAATGTCCCCTTTGAGGCGGGGGAAAGAGCGATTGCCTGGCAATTAGTGAATGAATTACGCAATTAGTAAGCAAAAAAAGACACTCACAGAACGGACAAATTGGGTTGGTCAACGGTTGGGGGGAGAGGGAACGCTCGGCCGACTGATGGCACAGAATTGGCCCAGCGGAACAAATAGAAAGCGACTGTTTTTTAAATGATTAATTGTCTTCCATTAGCTCTTCTTCCCATTCATTGTTCTTTGTCCCACCTTTTCCTTTTCCTCCATTTCATTGGCATTTTCTTCGTCCTCCGATTGCGCCAATTTTCCGTTTTTTTCGTTGTCTCTTTCGCATTGATTCGTTTCTTTGTCCACTGACTCCAAACATTTTTCGCTCGTCGTTCCGTCGTCCGTTGAAAACGGCGAATTTTGATGCAAAAAATTGGGCCGATTTTGAGGGACCGAAGGGAGAAAAAGAGGCGAAGAGGAAAAGCCGAAAGGGGGACACTCGGAGAAGGACGGGTCAAAAGCGAAGAGATCGGCGGAAGGGACACAGAGAAAAGGGGGCGACGCCGCGGGGGGCGGAGGCATTCGAGTCAAAAGGAACTGAACGATTGCAATGGAGTTGCAGATAATTGCCATTCATTTACAATATTTAATTGTTCCATTTAGCATTTTCACACCTTTCCCTTTCTTTTTTCATTTTCACTCACAAATTCCCTTTTCTCCTCGCCCTCTTCCACAACAATTGTCTCTCCGTTGTTTCTACACTCTTCCGCGCTTCTCAGCTGCCCATCTCCGCCTTTTTCTGTTCCGTCTTCCCAAAATGTGCCGTTCATTTCATTCGCTGCCGAAGGCGAAGAAAGAAATTTGTGAAGCATTCGCACGTTTTATTGGAAATAATTTAGTAAAAATAAATTAAAATAAATTTATTCATTTTTATGACCCCTCCAATTAAAATTCTTTTTCCATCTGAGAATTTGAGCGGTGGGGCGAGGGGTGGGAGTGGGCGATCGGTGACGGCAGCGAAGCGCCGATTGGAAAACTGAAATTTGTGGATAGCGGGTAAAAATGCAATTTTTTGCATGGAGAATAAAGCGCACATTTCAAAGGCATTTGGAGAATAGTCAATGAATATGTATATCGATTTGAACGCAGCAGTAGGTCGTCATGATGAGCAGAAGAAGAAGGGGCGGAGGAGGGGACGGACTCTTTCGACTCATTCAATCATAATTTGAATTGGAACAATGGCATTGAGAGGGCATTCGATTGGTTGATAGTTTTGTTGGTATTTGAATTTCATGGTTTATTGCAGGGATGGCACGGAATTCCGTTTTCTAATTTCTAATTTCCTACATCTTGGGGTTGGAAACAAAAATTTTTGGGACTCGGAATGTCATCCATATTTGTTGGTCGTTAATTGTCCAATTTGATGAGGGAGAGGGTGGGACAGAATGCCATGGTTGGATCAGCGGAACATTCGAAAATGATAAAATTTCGAATCAGCAGACGGAAACGGACGAATGCATCGAAATTGGTGGACAAGCGATGGCCAGCGCAACAGATTATGCCATTTTCGTTTGTTAAAAGTGGCCAATTTGAATTTCCCTTGTTTTGTTTCGCTTTTTCATGTGTCTTTTTCCCTCTTTTCGCTATTTAATTTTAAATTTTTTTTCCATCGCTTTTTTCCCATTTTTTCTTTCTTTTCTGTCGCCACGTGCGCAAGTCCAATCGATCGTTCGCTTTTGCCTCCGTTTGTGCTGAATTTGAGGACGAATGAAAGCAAATAATATGGGGGGAGAAGTGAAGGGATGGGCTGAAATTATTCAATTCGTTGGCTGACAAAAGGCGCAATCAATGCGAAGCAATGCTTTGGCCTCGCTCAATGCTTAAATGTAAAGCGAAAAGTGTCCATTTTGACAGATTTTACGTTGTTTAAGCAATTCCAATTCCCAATGTGCCCTTAAGGCACGACGGCTGAGAATGGCACTGTTTCAAATTGTGCCAATTCCCAATTACATCCACCACTTCCCCTACCGACAGCTGATCATCGTCAAATGCATGCTCATTGTGCGTTTCTTCATAATTGTTCCCTAATGGCTTCGTCCATGTTCAGCTCTGTGCCGTGTTTCAGTGCATTTTGTGGTGGGATCATCGCCAGTCGCTGTCTCCCGCCTCTTCCGTCGCTTCGTCTCTCCCCTCGTCCCCTCCGCCACTTTCCTCAACCATTAATTCGTTTCCTTCGGTCCGTTCCTTCCCCTCTCAATATCCATCCCCCCCCCCTTAAGCTTTCATCTTCGGCTTCAACTTCCGCCCGATGGGCCCCCATTTGCAATTTGCTGTCCCTTCTTTTCACCGCAATCGCCGCTTGGTTTATGCTGCAAAAGTTCTTCTGGGCCAAATTGGTGCTCTTTTTGCGAAGCTTCTCCTCAATGCTTTGATTGTCCTTTTGTGCTTTTCAGGACATTTGCCTGTCCTTGGCCAGCCTCGGCTTCTCCTTCCTCTCCCTGCTCTTCTCTTCCCACTTTTACATCGTCGATGCCCAATTGCCCGGCCTTCTCTTCGCGGTCTCTCCCCCTTTAATTTCCCCCTAATTCGACCATTCTCCAGTTGCTGAACAGTCTTATGCTTTACCTTCAGTCCTTCTCCGTTCTGACGGCGGTAAAATACGCAAAAAATTGTGTCAGCAATTTGTTCATCAAAGATTGGGGTGCCGCTGAGTTCTCTTACATGGAAGTGCGCGAGTTGGAGTCCGATTTTTGAGCCTTTTTATTATATTTTTGTATATTTATTTTTATACATTTTTGACCAAAAAATGATTAAAATATGAGTTGAATTTACCCACCAATTAAAAGAAGTCGAAAGAATTTTTATTCAAATAAATTAAAAAGGACGATTAATTTTTGGCTTTTAATTGCCTTCATTTTATGAATAAATTGGAATAAAATGCAATTTAATTTATCATTGGTAAGAATAAAAGCGCAGTCGAAAAATATTAATTGGGAAATTATAAATCCAAAAATAAATAATTAAATTTAATAATAGCGAGTGGTGTCCCCCTTAAAATCAATTGCCGAAAGTTTCTCGAAAATGCTCTTTTCGTCCTTATATTCGGCTTGTTCAGCTTCGCAATTCGCCTGTGTAATTAATTAAATGTTTAATTCATTAATTACCCCTTAATGAATTGATTAACTCGCCTTTGCCCGGTGTAAAAATTGTTTTTGCGCTGCTCCGACATTTTCCCCAAAGCCTTTCCAAATTTCCATCACATTTTCTTGGAGGGCACGCCCAAAACAAAAAGTCAATTGCCTAAATGAATCTCAGACGCCAATTAATTATTTAATCACCTAATTACCACGGCTTAGTTTTGCTCCCGGTTTGTCCCCCGATTTTATTTATTGCGTTTAAATTATTTGTCGCTACAATTGCATTTTGACCTCCGGAAAGAAAGCCGACACCTGAAAAGGAATGTTTTTCTTTGTTCTTTTATTTTAAGTAGATCGATGCCATTCACTGCCACAGGCAAAGTCCGTCTCAGAGTCAGCAGAGTCATTTCGGCAATTCGCTCGGGGGGACACGGCACGGGGGAACACAGCCCGGGAGTGACCATATTCGTTTTGAGCACAATGCCCTCCAAGTAAACGTTGTGCTCGGCCAAGGCACTGAAAACGTGCGCGAGCACTTGCTGAGTCGCCTTAATTGGCCAATTGGAAATGGCAATGTTTTTGCTTCATTGTCCAGCTTTCCCTCAATTATTCCCTCTCTTCCATTTCACTCGCCTGTTGGCATTTCTCAATGCCGTGAGTGCCTTCACAGCTTAAGTCCGGCTCCACAATGGGCACCAGCCCAAAACGTTGGCAGGTCACCGCAAAACGGGCCATTACCTTTAAATGTTTTTCGAATGGTTTAAAAGCAATCTGCGAAACCATCGCATTTTGCTCAAGTGCCCATTTGGAAGGTGTTCGTTGCGAAATGCGATAAGCACAACGAAACTTCGCAAAAGAGCAGCCCCCCTTTTTGTACTCAGCGCAACGCGCGGCCAATCCGTCGAGGCCTAATAATTGTAATTATTAATGATCATTTAGGGTAATAATTCATAATCCCTCCCTTTTCCCCACCTTGCGTGATTGTCTCCCCTTTCCAACTTTTGTTGCTCTTCTCAATGTCTTCCGTTGGCATTGGGAACAGCGGAATTGTGTCCTCGTCAACTTTAACCCCCACAGCGATGCCCGTCCGTCTGAGAAGGTCCACCAGCTGATCGCCTTGATCAGTCATTTGCCGATAAGTCTAACAATTAGGCAGGGAATTAGAATAATTTGAAATTAATCTCCAATAATTGGTTCTGCCAATCCGAAAACTTTGACAGATTAAAAGGAGGGCGACACTTCATCCTGAACAATGACTGCGCTAATGTGCTTGTGAATATTGGGAGTGGTGAACAACAATTGTCGAAAGCGACGGCGATTCTCTGCGGAATTTTCCATGCCAAAAAGGGTCAATCGCGAGTCGAGAGCAACTGAAAAGGCAAGTAATCAAAGGTGTGTGTGGTGTATTACTCATTACCGTCCGAATTTGCCATAATTAGCTAATTACCCCCCCCCCCTCCTCTCCGCCCCCATTCATTCGACCTGCCGGGTCGTCCGCTGCCAAAATGCCTTTGCCCGGCTGAAGCATTCTCGCCACGATATCGCGCAGTTCGCACTCATTTTTCTCACTCAATTCGAAAGTCATTCCCATCGTTTGCTCCTCCTCTTCATCTTTGTTCTTTTGTCCATTTTTTAACTCCATTGAATTTTCTTTCAAAGTCATTTGAAATTTGAATTTGAATTAAATGAATAAATCGAATCACTTAATTATTGCATTATTTTTGCACCAATCGACAGAATAATAATAATAATATAATATAATAATAATCAATGAGTGCTAATTTTTGTTACTGAAAAAAAGAGGAGAAGATTAGAAGAAAGATTTTTTATTAAATAGGTGGGATTTTGATCGAAATTTTTAAATTAATTTTTAAATATTCTTTGATTTAGTGAAGGGTCAAATGGGAAAAACAAAAGCAAAATGCAAGAAAATGAAAAGGGCAGGATTTCTGTGCTTTTCCCCAAACCCAAAACCCACTGATAGTCGAAACTGTCCAACAATTGGATGACCAAATTGCGTCCGTCCGGGTCCTTTTCACGTGCATAACAGCCGAAGGATAGGACAAATGATCGAACGGGCGATCAGTGCCCCCACCGCTCCCTTCCCCCCCCCGCCACAGCCGCCGCTTAGTCCGACAAAACAAATGCTTAAATATTATATTATTAACTATTACCAGAGAGAAACACCAGAAAATGGCTGATGAGAGCAATAAAAAGGACAAAACTCACAGAATAATTAATTCACTAATGCATAATTAATTATATATTTATTATTTGCATGTTTTATCCGTCCAAAATCACTTCTTTTTTTAATTCAAAATAGCATTGTGAGAATCGCTTTCGTCCCAATTTGGGTCGTTAAATAATGTAAGGAAGAAGCTGGCTGGGCGGTTAAAACGCGGAAAGCGGGGGTTGATAAGATCCATAAAAGAAAGGGCGGATGTGCCTCGGTAGCTTAATGGTAGAGCTGCCCACGGAAAGGGTGCATGAGTGGGTTCGATTCCCACCCGAGGTTTAACATTTTGCCCATTTCTTATTATAATTGCAATTTATAATTCGCAAATGTGCTTAATGAGGACAACTCCAAAGTCGAAATTCGTCGTTTTTCAAAATCCGAATCCGTCCCCTCGACGACAACAGAAGTGCCGCTTTTTAACTTAACCTCGTCAAATGCAATAAACTTCCCGATTTTTGTGCTGTGAATTGGCTGAACTGCTTGAACTAAGCATTTAAATTCTATGCCGGATGTGAAGATGATAATATTTTGCCGAAAGGGTGAAAAAAAGAACACTAAACAAAAAGATAATTAATGCAATAAATGATCAAATTTTGCGAGAAGTTTTCTTAGTCGGTTGAAATTTGTATAATATTGTTGAAATGACCAGCCAACTTTCTTTTTACACTCATTAAAATTTATTTGCCCAAATACACAAAATACAATAATTAAATAATAAACAATTAAAAAATAACAATAATTAAAATTCGTAGTTTCAAATTCCTCTCTCTCCCCCAAAAGATTATAATTATTATTTTCTTCGTCCTTTTTTTCTTATCAATGGGCCAGTCTTTGATTTTGGGCTTTGCAAATGAACGGAGAGGGAACTCCGATCATTTGAATCTGACAAAGGCCAAACGCAGTAAATGGCCAAATTGTGGCTGCTTTCCCTCGCCTTTGGCATTGGCATCGCCCCCTTTCTTTTTGCCGTGCCCCTCCAAAAGGCCAAAGGGACGACGCGAAAATGGTTGGCCGAACACATGGACGAAGTGATCAGCGAAATGGACTTGGCCAAAGCATACGGAGCACGTAAGATTTTGTGAAAAGTTTTATGTATAATTTTACGCAAATAAAAAGCGTACGATTTGGTCGAACAAACGCTTAACAAACGGCGGAAAATGCTGCGAAAAACGGCGAAGGGAACGAGCAGAAACATTGGGCCCAAAAATGCGAAGGATGCCGCGTACGACCACAAAATGATACGGCACAAAATATTTCCGATGGCAGCCGCTTCTTATGGGGACACGGAAAATGTGAAGAATTGCATTCGGAACACTTTTCGAAATGCCACGGTTTTTAAAAGTGGAGGAAATCAACAGAAATTTCAAATTCAGTTGTACCGTAATTCGGTGGTACAGTGTAACGGTAAGGCTTATGAATTGTGTTCGGCATTTACGGCAGTGTCCCATGAGGACAAAGCGATCATTTTGTCATTTCGGTATTACAAAATGAATTGTGTCGGAAATATCCAAATTGACGTTTTAGTGGGACGGACACGGGATATCAATTAATTGAAGAAACGATTCAAATTGCACTTTTCAAACGATCCCAATCACCTGACGAAGAATGGGGGAAAGTAAGCAGAAAATGAGACAAACAAAGCACAAATCGCAAAATTCGGAAGGTTGGAAGTTATTTCCTGAAGATTTTCAATCAGCTCGTCGAAGAGGGAAAAATCATCGATGATTTGGCCAAATTAGTGAACACGTACAACAACTACGAGCTTTGGGTACGATTTTAGGAAACTAAGAAATTTGAAATGTCTTTTGAGGTGACCGGACATTCTTTGGGTGGCGCAATGGCTGCCATTGCCAGTGCCACCATTGTTGACGCGAAACTGATCAGTGCGCAGCGACTAAAACTGGTCACATTTGGACAGCCGAGGACGGGCAATGGCGAATGGGCGACAGCGATGGATCAAAAAGTGGGCAATTAAAATGAAAAACACAAACAATGGACTGATCGGATGGACAACGCTGATCAGTTGAACTGCAAATGAAAGCAAATAAGCATCGAATACTGATCAGCAGGGCTTCTTTTTTTATGTAAATACATGTTTTTTTCCTGGATCTCCATAGCCTAATTAACACTTTCTTTTTTGTGTTTGCGAATAAAAATCGGGACTTTTATTTACATATTTTTACATATTCTGAGCTTAATATACAGATTTACATATTTTGGGGTTTTTGTACATATTTGGTACATATTTTGGACTTTTTAGCATTTTTTTGTGCCTATTTTACTTTTTACGATGAATTTTTATACAAAAAATAAGCATTTTAAAAATTTTATTTACATATTTTAGTACATAGTTGGAGGTTTTAGTACATATTTCATACATATTTTAGCATTTTTTTATACATATTTTATTTACATATTTCGCGATTTTTCTTACATAAAAAAAGAAACCCTGCTGATCAGCACTGAACTGTTATTAACTTTTGATTTCCCTCCAAAATCGTATTAATTAATCGCCCCTGGCAAAGGTCGGCCCCTTCAATTACCGCGTCGTGAACAACCGCGACTTGGTGCCGCATATGCCGCCCCTTTGGTTCGAAGGGTACCGCCACCATATGACTGAAGTGGGACATTCGGCAAAATGACTTTAAAAACAAATGCTAAGGTTTTCTATAACAACGCAAAGAACAAAACCGAGGAATTTGTCATCTGCGCGGATGAAGCCGAATCGGAGGAATGTGCGGGAAAATATTGGTAAGCAAAGAAAGGCACAATTGGAAAACAATTTCAAAAAATGTGCCAAAACTGTTGTTCAGGTTCTACAATGTTCGGGACCATTTGAATTATTTTGGGAAATCGGTGTCCGAATGGGGAGAGAAGGGATGTGCCAACTGACAGAAAAGGACAAAAAAGAATGAATGAATTGTGCAATTAATAATTCACTAATTGTAGTAGCAAAATAATAATCCAAAATATTTTTTAATTTTTTATTATTATTATCCGAAGAATGAAACTTAAAAAATATATTAAATTTTAAGGGCTCTTTTTGATTTGAGTGGGCCATTCTCAACTGAACATCTGCCAAATGATCCCAAAAAATGATCATCCAATGCTTTATCCCCTGCTTCCCCCCCCTTTTGTCCTCTGTTTTTTCGATTTGTTTCTCAGTTTTTTCTTTTCCTTTTCTTTTGCTTCCCCCGCATTCTTTCGCGCATTTATTTATTTTTGAGCTTTTCTCTATGACAATGGAATTGGCCGAGTAATTCCAACTTTTGTCACCGATTATTTAACCAAAAAATAAAAAACTTTTCTCCTCTCTCTGCCGATTTCGCTGCTTTTTCTCCCCGCCCTTTCTTCGCCCATTCTTTCAGTGAATGTCTTTCATCGGACAGTCCATCAACCGCAAAACGACGAAGTCTGTGAAAGCTTTTCAAATATATTTTCTTAAATTTGTTTTTTTGGATATTTTAGCCCTGTGCTTTTGTGAATTTTTGAAATGGCACCTCCAAAGAATGGCACACCCAAAGAGAATCGCTTTATGCGAAGGCTAAGAAAAATGCTCAAAGCGGCGAAAAAACTGTACAGAGATTGGCACATCAATCACTTGGCACCGATTGGGTTCATCGGCATTTATATGTTTGTCGGTGCCGTCTTTTTTTGGCTGGCCGAAAAAAACGCCGAGCTTAACGAAATAGCCAAAAGGTGAAACACGATGGATTTTAACCTAAGAACCTTTCTCGAATTAGAAAAGAAATTTATTGGTCGATTCGATCGGAGGGAATTTCGAACATCGAATCGGTGGTCGGAGTGAATTGGATGAGCAAAGAGAGGCGCACGCGGCTGTCCCAATTGGTCGACTCTTTGTTCTCGCAGTTGGACGAATTGGCCGGCGCGGGGGAGGCGCAGCCCCAATGGAATTTTATGGCGGCGATGTGAGTGCAAAGTGCCGTCGATATAGCATTTGCAAATGAGTCTCGACAGGTACTTTTCTGGCACTTTGTTCACCACGATCGGATACGGGGACATCGCCTGCGAGACGGCCATCGGCCGAATCGGCACAATAATTTATTCGGTGATCGGTCAGACTAATCAACGATTAATTGCCCAATTAATAAATGCCTTTTGCTTATTTTGCCAATTTTCAGGCATTCCGCTGACATTGATCACTTTGAACGAATTGGGTAAATTTCTGTACAAATGCATCAACGAAATAATGGCCGTCGTTTCTAATCGGTGGAATGTGTGCATTAAACCCCTTTTATTTTGCCGGTGTTTTCGGCGCCATGCCAAAATTCCGCTGGATCTTCCGCCTACGCCAATGTCTCCGTCTCTGAGACAGGCACTCAATTAAAAGAAAATTAAATATTTTGGTAAATTTAAATTTAGGCACAAAAGGAATACGAACGGAAGACAACACATTTCTTCAAGGATCAGAGAATTGCGCAAAAGGATCTCATCTTTGACTACGATTTGAAGTCAATGTCCGAGGACAAAAAGTTTTCCGAGTCGAGCGCCGGGGGGGACAATTTGACGATGGACGCGGAGAAAGGCGCCTTTCTGACGGCCGAAGGTCAATTGAGGGAAAACGAAGCCAAAACGGCAATTGGATGATTAAATAGTTGTTCAAATTCAATGGCATTTTCCGTTGAGTTGGCTCCACCAAAAGGGAACATTCGCAGCAACAATTGGGCATTTTGGGCGACGATGCGCCGCGAATGCACGTCCTCGTCGCCATTTTCTTCACCGTTTCGTGGCTTTTCTTTTGCGCCGCGCTTTTTGCACACGTCGAAGTGGGAAAAATAAGAAAGCAAATGCAATAAATGTTTAAAAATTCAAAAATAAAGAATTGGACCTATAGCGAATCGCTGTATTTTGTGTGCATTTCTCTGCTCACCGTCGGACTTGGCGATGTGAAAGTGTCGCACAGAGAGTAAAAAAAAGACAATGCCAATTTAAATAAAATAAAATATAATTTAAAATTAAAATTGAAATTGAAATAATAATAATAATTGTCAGATATATGGTGCTGTTCTTCGCTTTTATGATGATCGGTCTTTCACTTGTTTCGATGTGTATTAATGTTATTCAAAATTCAATTGAAGACTTTTACAAAAGACTTCTGATGCAAATGCTCGAAAAAGGTTCAAAATCGCTAATTTTGGCTCTATTTTTTTGAATTTTTCCTATGGCATTTCGACTTTTTCAAACTTCACAGGCGATCCGAATTCCCTGCGCAACAATCGTTTGGCCAAATTTTTGTTGCCGTTTCTGAGCAAAGAGAAAAAAGCATTTATGATGCATCAACTTCAAGAAGAAGCACAACGGAACGGCATGGAAATGCCACCGATTTTTGACAATTTGGACCAAATTTTTGAAAAGGTAACAATCGATGGAAAAGTGCCGAAAACGGCTTCATTTCATTGGCATTGGCATTTTTGCGCCTTTAGCCACGGAAAGAGTCTGAACCAAAAGCGCAAGAGCCGGATATTTTAATCGATGCCATGTCCAGTCAAATGGCCAACAGAACGGACCAATCGCACGAGCAGCTAATGTCCTCACTAATGGTCAGGCAATTAAAATGAGCTGTTTAATTGTTTTCGTCATTAGCTCCCTTTCAATTTGCACGTTCGACGCGACAGTTTCCAATTGGAGCCCGAATTGATGAGGCTAATTCCGTTCATTGACAAGGAGTTAAAGCCGGAGGAGGAGGAAAATCTGACAAAACTGAAGCTGCACTCGGTGATTAACGGATCAACAAAAAGTGAGGGAGAAGAGGAAGAAGAGCAGGAAGAGGTGATTGATGAAGAAGAGGGAGAGGAGGAGGAGGAAAAAGCGAAAGAGGAGGAGGAAGAAAGGGAAAAATAAGAGAGAGAGAGAGAGAGAAAGAAGAAAATTGGAGGAGTTCTTTAGCTACACACAAAATTTCAAAAAAAAATTGATCCTAAAAATTTTTAAAGTATTTATGGTCATAATTTTCAAACATTGCATACAAATAAAAACGGCTCTAGTGCAGTTTTAAAGCAACAGACAAAAAAATTATTCATGAATACCATATACTCAAAAAGCTACGTTTCGTTTTTTCTTGTAGATTTTTCCTTCTTATTGTCAGTATTTGCTCTTGCTTGTACACACCGTTTCAGTTTTTTGCCTCCCAATTCAAAAAAGATTTGCATGTGTGGCTCAGTGGATTTTGTAAGATAGTAAAGAGACAAAGGGCGGAGTTCGAGTCCGTTGTGCAACATGAATATTTTTATTTATTTTTGTCCAAAATATTAAAAAAATGAATTGGGAATTATTTAGAGAGAGAGAGGGAGAGAGAGAGAGAAGATAAAGAGAGGACGAAGGGGATGGAAAGAAAACGGAAGAGAGGAGAAAAGAGCAATTTGAAAATGGTTGAATTGAATTCGATGGAAATTATTTGAGTTTCCATCGTCACCATTCACTGCATGCGATTGGATTAAATGACCTCATTGTTGTTCATAAATACTGCTTTTCCGATTAAAAAATCAGTCTTTTGTAAATTTAATTGTTTTTGGCCTTGCCAATTATTATTGGCCATTTTAATGTGACAAGGTTTTACATAATCCTTTTGAAAAATCCAAAAAATTATTAAAGGTAACCCTAAAAATCGACTTTTTTTTAAAAAAAGGGATACCAAAAATTGATTTTAAAATGTTAAAATGTTATTCTAAGGCTCATTAGTTCATTTTATGGTTGGCCGGTGAAATGGAAAATAAAGGGGAACGAACATTTGAATTGCAGCGGCAAAAAATGGGAGAAAAAAAGGGAGGGGACAAAGCAAAATGCAAATGGGGGACAAAAGATGGGAAAACATTTTCCAAATCGGATAAATTGGATAAAAAGCGAGGGAAAGTGAAAATGATGAAGAGGATTTGTCTAATCTGATCAAAGATGGCCCGGGAGTGATTCTCTCCCCATTTCAGTGCCCTTCTGTCCCCAATCTGTGCTTTCTGTTCGGTTGGGCCTTCCCTGCTGATGTCCCTTCCCATTTGTCCACTTTCGTCGCCAAAAAATGGACCACAATATTTTTTTTCAAAAAATTTTTAAATTATGGGTTACGGATTACGGAAATTAGGCTTTTTCATATCCCCATAATTATGGATTTAGTCCAGAAGCCCTATTTTCGACACTTTCATTACGCAAATATCAATAAAATTGTGGTTTTCTATGGATTTCATAATTTAAGTTTGGATCAATGGACGGAGGACAAAGCCAATCAATCAAAAGGCATTTCATTCATATCAGCGGGGCTTTTCACGCCAATTGCTGCTTTTCCGCACATTTTTTTGATGTTTATTCACTTTGGCCTTTCTTTTTCGCGAAATTTCGTCGTCACAATGATTCGCTTCCAATTATAAATTCCATTTTCATTTGATTTTTCATGGCTAATTTTAAAATAAGTCAATAAAAGATCAAATGAATTTATTTTCAAAATAAATTTAAAATAAAATAATTATTTTCGTTGATGAATGCCTTGAAGAAATTGTTAGGCGGTGGAGGGAAAAAGAATGGCAAAAGGGAAGAGGAGAAGCAAAGGGACAACAGCGAGGACGAAGGCGAACACATCGCCACGGACTTCGACAAAACATTCGAAGAAGCGGCCAAAAAGACATCGGCGACGGTGCCACAGATCATCGAATACCGTAAAGCAATGACTAATTAAGAGTTAATTATTAAATGAATTATTTAAAGTTAACCCGTAATGAAGCAACACTTAACCCCCCCCCCCCGGCACAGGCGGAAGTCCGTCGAGAACGAACCGATCGAAAAGTCCGTCGCCCTATCAGTGTCGAATTACCACACAGCAGCAACAGCCCAAGCAGCAACAGCATCCCATCAAAAAAGTGTCCAGTGCCGTTGCAAATCGCACGTCAGAGCTTTGTCGCGATTTTTGTTTTGAATTTTTATTTTAGACCCACGCGAATTCGAAAAGGTTCGGCACCCGGCGCCTATAAACTTTTGGGCGATGCGAAAAGCGCAACGCCGGAGAAAGATTTAATGAGACGGAAAATGACAGAGTCGCAGCAAAAACGAGTGAGAAAAGGGAAAATGGGGGGGGGATTAAAAATAAAATTAATAAATTAACAGGCAAAAGACATTGTGGAGTCATTGGATTGGATAAAGCCTGCCGAAGAGAGTACAAATCCAATCATTGCGAAGATGGAATCAATGCAAGTCAATTAAAATTGGGGGGTGGCGGAGAAAGGACACACGCTAATCACGGATCGACTGCTGATCAGTTTATGTATGCTTCACTGATCAGCTGATCGATGTGTGTTTCGATGATCAGCTAAATTGGATGAACTGCTGGTGCCGATCGTACGCTTTTGTGCTTTAGCTGTCCTCAAGTGCATTTGTGCGAAATGATTTCGCTGCCCCGTGCCGATCAATGGGCCATTGCCGTAATCCCCCAAAGGCAATTGACACCGCTTCCTGTGCCATTGGCAGCAAGCGGAAAGCTGCACGTCTCTCTCACGAACAATCGATGAAAAGGACTGTGGAGGAAGAAGCCAAACGACAAAAATAAAGTAAGCCAGGGACGGATACGATACGACCGGGCGCTAATTGTAGAGGAGCTTTGCGATTGTATTTTATTTTTTAAAAATAATCCATTTAAATTGGCTTTTACTGCTCCATTCCCCCAAGGGATTTCATTTGGCTTGAAAACGCGGCATTTGCCGAGTTTTGGCGATGGAATGGCATTCCCCGGCAGTGATTATTAACATTTATTTTGTTTCAATCTTTGACATTTTATGTATTCTTTCTTTATACATAGTACGTACCTTTCTGACCCTCACATAGATTGTGAATTATTCGGCAAAATGAAAGAAAATAACAAAAGGAAATTCACCAATAGAAAAAAGTTGGAAAAGAAAAATGGCACAAAAATAGCAAAAAGAAAAAAGAAAACTAACGAAACACTGTAAGGAAAGAAAAAAGAGACAAAGTGTAAGTGCACGGAAAGTGAGGAGAGCGCAGAGAAAGAGAGGAGATTTTTAAGACGAATACAATTTTTTAAAAAAAAATTTTGCTGGCGCCTTCGGCATCATTGGAGGCCCATAAAACCCTTAAAAATGATCCACAAATGAATTTTTTGGATAAATTAAAAATTTTCAACAAAAATATCAGGCTTTCCCCGGCTTGCCTATCGGCACTGCCTTCCCCCCAGCCCGCAGAAAAAATATTAATTAATGCGAAAAGTTTTAACCGAATTTCCATTGCCATTTCTCATCCCCCACTTTCCCCCCCTTTTCCGCTTTTTGTGCCATCATTTTCCGTCATTCTCGTCCTCCATCTCTGCTGCTGACAATTACTGCTGTTTTTGGTTCTGCTGCTGTCTCTAAACCATTCTTTTTCCTTTTCTTCTTTCTCCGATTCGTTTTCGTCCTTTGTTTTTGCCTTCCGCTGTAATTCGGGAGAAAATCCCACCTAAATTCGGCATCATTAATTACCATTACCATTTGCATTTGGCAAAATGTTCACCGCTATTTTGATCGGCTGCACTTTCTGTTGCGTTGGCCCTATTCGCAGTGCGTCTTTAAACGACACTTTCCGTGCCGTCCTCCCTTTGGTGCCGCCCGTTGCTTCTTTTCCATCTCCCGCCTTCGTTTTTGTTATGTGACTGCTGTCCGTCGTCGATTGAGTGGAGGAACCTTCGGCGGAAGTGCCGTTGGCGGTGGCACCCGACTTTTGGAAGGGAATGGCAGCGTAAACAACGGGTAGAACAACCAATCCGTGGACCAGGCCTAACACCACAACGAGCAGCACAACTTTGACGAACACCTGAACAAACAGTGAAATTGCTAAGCAATATGAAAACCGGGATGTCCTCCCTACCTGAACCATGTAAGCGTGGATCAGTACCAAAATCATCAACGAAAGCACCGTCGAAAGCGCGGCCTGCAGCATGGGCCAAGCGATGGAACTGAGCGCGTGCCGAAGCCGTTCTCGGCTGTCCTCAATCTCGCCTTTGTAATAATGGAAGCTGATGTGAGCCACGAAGTCCACGGACAGTCCAATGGCCATCAAACTAAAAAATGTGGGGAGATGAAACAGAGAATATTCATAAATATACGTTGTGGTCATGGAAATGGGGTCCAAGTCGATGCTCCAATAAAAGAGCAGTCCGAACACGCCCAAATTGATGGACAAAACGCAGGCGGTGCCGGGCAAAATGGTGCTGATGGAAGGAGTGAACATCACCAAAACGAAAGTCATGCAGAGAAGGGCGAACGCAACTGCAAAAAGATGGATAAACAAAAAGACATTCGTTACAATAAGGCCGACTCGCCGGTTTGTATTG
>CP049707.1:13047342-13087368 GCA_004148225.2 Heterodera glycines | reverse complement strand
AAAAATGCAAAGAATAAGAAAAAGTCGGCGAGATGGGCTTATGTTGTAATGTTGGACAGGTTGTTTTTGTGGGAAAGAAGAAGCGACGATTATTCATTTATTTGTTGAAATGATTAAACGCATTATGCAACAAAAAGATAAAACCAAAAAAGCAAACGAGATTAATTTGGACGAGGGGGAGGCAAGGGAAATGGCATTAATTAGTGGGATGGGAAGAGGTAATTACCATAACATTAAGGGCAAACAAGGATATAGAGCCCGGACGAGACCAGGATTACAATGGAATTTTACCGGACTCCTTTTTTTGTGGGGATGAGGGAAAGACCGTGACCGGGAATCTCGGAAAGCAATTGAAAAAATGAATAAATGACCTTTATTCAAAGTTAACTTAGCTAATGGTGAATAAGAGTAATGTTTGGCTTCTCTGCTGTGTTTGGCAGTTCAATGAGAGAATGGATTTGTGAATTAATGGGGGGGGGGGGGGTGTCGCAACGCAACGACAACAAACCGATGGACAGACGACCAAATGACCGCCGTCGACACAACGCCAAACATTTCCTTTTTCAACGGATCCTTCGAATTTCTCTCCTTTTCTCCGCATTCTCTGTCTTCGCTTCTTCTTCTTCTTCTCCTCCATTTGCTGCTGATCTCCTGAAACTGCAAATGGATGTGCGAATGTAAAAAATGGGTCAATCGTCGGTCGCATCGCCAAAAGTGCGGGCGAAGGGGCGGCAAAGACTTAACGATGGACGCTTAAAACAGAGCATTTTCAATTTCACATTGAAAGCATGAAAAGGGAAAAAAGGGAAATGAATTGAAAAAGTGTCAGCTAATAGGGAGAAATTGGCAACCAAAAATGTTGATGATCGCTTGGCACTTCCGACTTCCGTTACGAGAGTGCCACTTAAAAATATATTAATAAAAAATAATTAATTTCTCACATTTTGCTTGCAACGCATCTTTTTTCGAATTCACCTCATATTTACTTCATCTACAGTTGGAAGCCGAATCGGAGATTAGTGAAATCAATGAAAGAATATCTAAAACATTTTAACCATCTTTTAAAAAAGAATATAAAAAACATAAAACACTAAAATTGATGGAAAAGTATTTGAAAAATTTTTTTCAAAAAGAATCACTTTTTGTAGCGCCAAATTTTCTTACATATTTAGGCTTCTGATTGAAATTCTCTTTTACCAATCAACCGATTCCTCAGATTTGCTCAAATGTTGAAAATATAAAATGGAGCTGGGTTTTTCAATATATTATTGGATGAGTGTGCTGATTTGTGAGTGTTGACCATCCCTCCCACCCGCTTCTCATTCCCAATTTTCCCCTCTTCCGTTGCTCAATTTACTTTATTTTTTTCATTTCAGTCCAAATGTGTCCCATTTGCGATTTCCCCTCCCCCATTTTCGTCTCCGATCAGTCCGACCAATTCCCCCGCCCCATTTTCTTTCATCCCTAAATATGTCTCGCAAATGTTTCTTTGTTTGCTCTGTTTCCGGGTTTTTTTCTGTCCGATCGGTCCAACACTTTCAAATTGAGTTGAGAAATGAATGAATGGACAGTTCTGCTATTTATGTAATTGGTCGTCCCTCCGTCTCCGATTATTCTTTCATTCATTCGCTCCATTAGTACCTCCGTTCACTCAGATTGACTTCCCTTCCGATGTGCTCCTCTTCTCTCACCAGTGTCCATCTGTCCGTCCTTTTGGTCCTTGCCAAGTCAGTACTGTGCCAATGGGGCGGCGGTGGGATGGAAAGCGGCGGCGGAATGCCCGACGGCGGTAATTAGCACAGTTTGAGTTTGGCATTTGATTGACTTTCAGCGATGGGCGGTGGTGGAATGATGGGCGGAGGTGGCGGTGATATGGGGGGTCGATGAGTATGGGCGGCGGCGGCGGAGATATGAGCGGAATGGGCGGCGGAATGATGGGCGGAGGTGGCGGAATGATGGGAGGCGGTGACATGAGTGGGGGCGGCGGAATGGGATACGGTAAGTGGCAAAGGCTTTATAACGGTGCAATCCGTTCGTCCGATTTTAATTTTAAACCAATTCTTCGTCCAACTCGTCTCCATTTGAAGGTGGTGGAATGGGCGGCGGGGGCGGTATGCCCATGGGCGGTGGGGGCGGCGGCATGGGAATGGGCGGGGGCGGCGGAATGCCAATGGAAGGCGGAGGGATGGACGGCGGCATGGGCGGATTTGGAGGCGGAGGAGGTGCAGCAAAGCCTATCCTTACCCAAATTAACTAAGAAAATACAAACAGGTTATGGTTCGAATATGGGCGGAGGTGCGTCGGGCGGCAATTACGGCGCATCAAAGGGCAACTTCAACCCTCAAGGTAAACACCGATCGGACATAATTAGCCCATTTTGGGCTGCCCAATTCACCACCGGCCACTTAGCCTCATTCAGAAATGTTGGACCCGTCTGGCCAACTTCCGCCCATTCAAATTCCGCCGTATTCGGCCGAAGAAGGTGAGGAGAAAAACGTAAAGGCCAACATTCGTCCGTTGCACCGATGAGAAACGGAAAAAGAACTCTGCGCGTAATAATTTATTATCACTTTTGAAAGATTGACAAAAGCAAATCGAAGAATTAATGTTTATTTAATTGTCACAAATAAATAAATTTTTATAAATTAAAAAATGCAAATTATTTGGAATTATTTTTTATGTTAACACTTTCGTCGCTGCTTCTCCTTCTTGACCCCGTCTTAAGCATGAAATGCCAAATCGTCGGCTCTTTGTTTGAAAGTGCCAAAGCCAGTCGCTCCTTGGAGCAGCGGAGGAAAACTGAAATTAAAACATTCAAATGTTTCCAACTTTGCTAAACCCTCTGTTTTGTTCCGTTCCGCCGGCCTTTTTAATTATCGGAATGGTCAAATCATTGAGCAGTCCATGGCGTTGGCCGAGCAAAATTATGGCCGAAGAGACATTGTCGGGCTTAAATGGACATGAGATAGAGAAGAAGCTTCTCCGAGAGGAAGATAATGGATTAATTGAGCGACAATTGACACAGTGCCGGTAATTAAACTGATAAACATTTTTACGCGGTTCAAAGCCTGCCCGCCCCACAGTTTTTCAATAAAGGCTTCCCAAACTCATTCATTCAATATTAGGGTCATTTATACCCATCGTTCATTAATTTGGCAATTATTTATCCGATTAATTATTTTTCACTGACCGCCTCCGACAGTACGTCCACGCAGTCCTCCACCATCAGCAGACCGGTACGGTCGTTGGCCATGTTTTTGAACATGTGCATCATATTCTGAGAGAAAAAGAAAGAATTATCCCACAAAATTTGGATAAAATGATTTGATTTCGAGGGTACTGAACCGTAACCGTAATTTGATCATTTTTAGGCAAAGTTTCTTAAAAAATCCCCTTATTCTGATTTTGGCCTCAAAATGCCCCTAAAACTTTGATGTTTTGACAATCATTCTGATTGAAGTTTTTTCTGCTGGCACCCCTGCCTTAGAGGCATTTTAAATGAATTTCCGAAACTTCGAAAATTTAAAAGATTCACTTCGTTGTGCGGTGCCTTCGCTCCGCTCACCAAAAGAACATCCACGCTGAAAATGGCAATGTTTTCGGTTAAAATCACGTAAAATCCAAATGACTTCGCCAAATTTTCTTTGAGTCGGTCAGTGAAATCGCTTCGGTGTCCGAAACTGTACAAATAACGGCTCAAATTGCGTTGGTTCATCACCGACTTCAGCAAGTCCACGTAATGCTTTTGGGTTTGGTCCAAATTGTGCTACAATGGATATGCTTTTCACTTAGTTTAATAAGCATGGGAATGACGTGCATTTCCAAAACGGTGAGTCAGCAAATAATTCCACGCCGAATGAGTCATTTCGCCGTCTTCGAGACGCAACCCGGCGAACTTAGTTTTGTAAAGGGCAGGTTTATATATTAAGTATTTGGTGAAAATGCTCACAATCTCTTTGATGTTTTCGACAATTCCGTGGGTTGTCGAAGTGCAATGGATCAACACCAACCCCCGGACCATCGACGGAAAATCCAACTGAAACACACTGATTAAATAATGTATTTGGTGGCATTGTTCGAATTTCCTTTCTCGGGATATGCAAAAGTCAATGAATGTAGCGAAACAATTTCATAAAATTTGCACTACTCGAGATGATGGACCACCAATTTGACTAAAAAGCTTTGTTACAGCGAATCGACAACAAATGTCCGCGCCGGCGCCTTCGCCCATTGCAAAACAATGAGAGATTTTGAAATGGCGCAGCACTTGCACCATGGCATGGCCGAGCTGACCCATCGACGGGAAACTGCTGAATGTGAGAGGTGGAGGACATTCATTTGTAAAAAAGCATAAAAAAGCTCACCTTCCGGCGAAAATCGGCGCCTCGGGCTCTTGGCCAGGCACACAAATATGGAGGAAAAGGGAACGGCCGCGGAGGGGTGCCATCGAAGGACTGTTGACGAAGTCGACAAAACTCAGGTGGTTTTTGCCCACGTCGTGGACAGTTAAAATGACCTTAAAGGGCAAAAGGTCCAATCGGAGAAATTAAAGAACAGAGAAAATTAGTGTGGTGATTTGACCCCGGAAATTTTAGCAGACCTCGCTGCAGGATTTGAACTCAAAAATTTTTGCTGGACGGGATCCTGAGGGATTAATCCCGCAAATCCCGTATTTAAAATTTGCGGGATCCCGTGCGGAGTGCGGAATTTTGGAACTTCTAAAAGAAATTTAGACTATTTTATGGTGCTTTTCACTTCTGCGCGCGCGCTTTTCAAAAAACTTATTGGGGAACAGGAACTCAATTTTTTTTTTTTTTGCTGGACGGGACCCAGCGGGATTGATCCCGCAAATCCCGCGCCGGGCTCTAGTGGTGTTAATCGTTCAAAAAGATAATTGTTAATTCATTTCGACCATTTTCCCTTCCAAGTTGTCCAAATTGCCCTGCACGAGCACAAGCAAATTGCATTTTCGACGTTCGACCGATGCCGTGTAAAGGCCACTGAGGGCGGAGAGATAGTCGAAATGTTTCCACTGAAAGGCCAATTCATTCAATTTAATTCGTTTTTTAAATCACTCAATTTTAAATACCACTCTCTATTTTTGAACCTCAATTTCCACAATGTGTTCTGAACAGCAACCGCTCATTTTGTCTTCCGCTGCCGAATTGGCAGAAGAATCTCCACCAAAAGTTTGCTTATCCATCGGAAAATTGAATATTAAAAGCTAACCAAAAGGGACAAATTGCCGAATTATGACGAAAAATTGAAAAATCAAAATCAAAAAATTAAAGCGAAACGAACGAATTTTAAGCCGGGGGAAAAAGGGGCAAAAGCAAAAAGCAAAAATAACAAATAATAAAAATATTCACTGGGGAGTGTGGTGTTTACGTCGAGAAATGGTAAACAAAAAGCGGAAAATAACAGCGGCAGCAGCCAAAGGGAAAGAGAATCTTTTGGGAATACAAAAATAATTTCTGTCGAATTAAAAGTAAAAATATTATTTAATTAATTTAATTAATTAATTTTAATTTCGCAAAATCAAAGGCAGCAGAGGAAAAGAAAAGAATTTGAATTTCTACCAGTAATTAATTACATGTTTTATTTAAATCAGAAGCAGTTCTAAATATGAAAACAAAAGTTAATTTAATTTAATCCATTTTTAATTGTTTTTTTCAATTTAATTTTATTTATTTTTTTTGTAATTATTTGGATATTTTGACAATGTCAGCGATGAAAACAGTCTCGACTTTCTCCTCCGTAGTCATTCCCAAGTTCCAACACTCCGACCGAGAAAAGCCCCGACGGGCGATGGCCTTCGTAGACGACTCCGTCCGGTACACTTATCTGAACGAACATTGTGTTGTCCAATTGTTTTTTGGTCCTCTGTTTCTTGGCACCGACTGATATTTTTCGTTGGCATGGCAAAATGTCGTTGCAGTCGTGGTAAATGTTCACTTTCGGCTCAATTTTGCTAATTTCGTTGGTTGAGCCGTAAATGGCGAAATGTCCGTTTTGGTCGGTGTATCCTTTGGCCAACAGATCGTCGAAGCCAAACAGACCTTGGGAAAACGAACGAAATGCCAAGGCAAAAGCAAACAATAGCCAAAAATGAACCGTCGTCGTCGTACAATTTGACGAGAATTCCCGCGGCCGGGGCGCTGTTACAGAGCAATTTGCCAGTGACCCAAAAGTGAATTTAAAACAAAGCATAAAAAGAAGCGTACCCCGACGGACTGAGTTCTTCCCAAATGAAACAAAGGCCAAATAATTTGGCAATTCGTTGCAAAAGAAAGGAAAAATAAGGCAATTGCCAACTTTGAAAACATTCTCAATTCTGAACTTGCTTATTTTGTTGAGTTTCTGTTCCCACGGAATTATTTTTCAAAGGGCCACGAATATTTTTGCTTACAAAAAAAGGAATTAGGAAGAAAATTTAAATGTGGGAGAAATATATGAAAATGAATGGACGGACGGACTTTTTGGCCGATTCATTCGCATTTTATACAAAATAAATTCGAATTGAAAAGCGAATTTTGAAAAGGAATTGGCAAAACCTTTTCAGAAGGAGGCGAACAAAAAGGACAACAGAACGACCGACCACTTGAGCAGCGATTTGAGGGGAATTGAAAATTGGGAAAATTGGTAATGAAAGTGATGTGAATGAGTGAGTGCATTGTTGTGGATTGAACTGGTTTTCCACTTCCAAATTGCAAATTTTCTTTCTTAAAATGCTGCCGATGGCAAAGGAATTACTGTAATTCTGGCCCGCGGAATATAATTCTGTACTTTGTCCTAAATCAGTCTGTAAATTTAAAACTTGTGATGTTACCACGTCTCTTCCCTTCTTTCCTTACAGTATTCCCTTACCATAAATTTACTTCGCATTTTTGCGCTGGTGGACAAAAGTCTTCTGAATAAGCACCAAAATTGGTCAGTTCTTTTTCAATATTCTGTTGAATGAACCGACTGACCTTTGGCAAAACACACTTTTTACTTTAAAAAAAATTTTCTTCAATAAATTTTTGCAATTGTTCGTGAGGAAAGCGAAGAGTTAATTAAGAGTCGACAAAATATGTGATGGAAAAAGTCGTTTGTCAAACATAAAATGATAGCAAATTCCACCTAAAATTTTATAAATTCCAATCTATCCCAATTTTTTGTGCTGATCAAAAAAGTCCAAACACTGACGGACTAAAATTATTTACCTTATTTCAACGATGTCCCTCTTCCTCCTAATCTTTTTTCGGTACTTTACGGTTATCTGTGTCCAGATTTTCAAAAATTTTTTATTGAAATAAACTTGTTTTAGGGGTTTTCAGGGTCGGAGAAACCGATTCTGGCATATGTTTTGACCCAATTCGAACCCCGAACCCGGAATTCGAACAAAAAAGTCAAAACCCGTTTTTAAAAAAAATCACATTTTACACACAAAATCGCTTCACAATGCCACGACGACGAATCGTATGACTAAAAAATGCCACGACGACGAATCGTATGAATTTTTTGGTTATACGATTCGTCGTCGTGGCATTTTTTAGTCATACGATTCGTCGTCGTGGCATTGTGAAGCGATTTTGTGTGTAAAATGTGATTTTTTTTTAAAAACGGGTTTTGACTTTTTTGTTCGAATTCCGGGTTCGGGGTTCGAATTGGGCCCTTTTTTCATCCTTTTTCTTTGTCCCATCCCTTTAATTGTCAGTGGTCGACCCATTCCCGATCAAATTTTTAAGTGAAATTTACAATATTTTTCATGCTTGTCAAAAGATCTTTTTCCACCAATTTAATAAATTCCCTAAATAGTTATTTGCTTGTTTTTCCTCTTTTTGTCTGCTGATTTACCCCCCCCCCCCCATAAATCAGTGATCGTTCGAAGGAATAATCGTAGAAGCGGTTCCCCCCACTGACTGACCCATTGCGGCGTTGTTGATTTCATTTAGGTCCTCAATTATCAAAGCCTCGAACCGCTGATTGACGCACTAACATTCTCCCCCCCCCTCTCTTTCCCACCCCTACCCCCTGACCCCCCCCCTCTTTTTTTTAAATTTACCTTTTTTAATTTTCTGGTGAATTGTTTATGTACAAATTAAATTCAACCCCTAAACGAATTAAGCGGAAAGTGAAAAGACAAACTCCGCCAATTTGAGATCAGAGACACTAAACGTTCGAATGATCAAACTCAAAGAGAATTAACTGCCCTTTTACGATAAAAGGGAATGAAAGAGAATTTATTGTGGGCGAACTCACTTTGTTTTCAATTGCTTCGTTCTATTTATTAAACTTAAATAATCGTAATTCTATTTTAGAGCAGAAATATTCGCCCATTTGACAAAATGTCCAGAAATAAAACCAATTGTCCGTACAATTCATCTGAATTTTGTCCGAATCCTTCCGCACTTAACGGCGTTTCCGTTTCAGTCCCCAAATGTTCGGCAAGCGCGCAAAAAGACAAAAAGTTAAAAGACACGTGGACGGACAAACTGAAAATGTTCATTTTCGCGACAGTCGCCATTTTATGTACGGACAAAAAAACAAATAATTTCATTTTTTGGCATTAAAAAGACTAAATGTTCATTTGTCAGTGCTTCTGCTACTGATTGGGATTGTGGTCGCTGCCATTGCGACTCTTTTCGACGACGACAGAGCGTTGGGACGGGCAATACACAGATGGAAAGTGACACGCAATGGGGGGACGAACGGCGGCGGAAATGCCATGAGCACAAATGGGGACGGAGACAGAAACTGACGAACACGGCACGGGAAAGGAGGAAATTAGGAGGAAGGAAGAGGAGGAGACGGAGGAGAAAGGAGAGGAGAAGGAGGAGGAGGAGAGGAGGAGGAGGAGAGGAGGAGGAAGGAGAGGAGAAGGAGGAGGAAGAGGAGAAATGAGAAGGAGGAGGAAAGAAGCGAGTTGAAAAGCTAAAAAAGGAAAACCATTTATAAAACATTTTGTACACAGAAAATATGCAAATTCCGAAATAAAAAAAATTGTGTCGAAGTGGTCAGCGGTGGGCGCGCCGTGGAAAATTTAGAAAAATTTTGCACCATTTCGCAAGAAAATTTTATATTGTGGCGCTTTGAGAGCGGTAAAAAACTAGATTGTTTAGTGAAATTGGTAAAGAAATTTTATATAAATTTCATAGAATTTTTTCCCACCCTCTTATTCCCGCTTTGATCACGTATGCTTGGCGTCGCGGGAAAAAATGGAAAAAAAATCAAAACTTAGATTTATGAGTAGTTTTTGGACTTAAGATACAAAAAGAAAAATTAAATGTCTCCCTGCTGCTCCCCGGCTGAACAACGCATATCGATGTCAGGGAATAGGCCGAAAAGGGTCGGGAATCGGAAAGGGATTGGGACGGGGCTGAACCCTAAAAATAAGAATTATTTGATTTAATTTACGGTCCCCCCCCCATCCCCCCCCCTTTTTCCCCTTTTTTACCCAATTTAGCTTATGCTCCTCCAACCTGCGGGGATTTGTTCTGCTTTTTGTTTTCTCAGCTTATCACTCCCTTTTGGCTTCTCTCTTATTCGTCATTAAACAGAACCAAACTTTACTTATTTTGTTAGCTTTTCTTTTCCTTTTAATTTTTTCTTTTGCTTTTGCTCATTCATTTTGCTTCAATTTCCTCCCATTTTTTGCCAAATGTTTTCCATTGGCTTTCTTTTCCTCCGATTTTTACTCTTCGTCATTTTCATGCGATCTTTCGTTCATCCTCAGGCTTCTTGTGACAACCGTAATCTTTTACATTTCCCTAAATACTGTGGTTTTGGAAATCCAAAATGGCGAACCGAAAAGCATAAAATTTATCCACAATTTTATTTTGTTAAATTATTTTTGTATATTTTTCTAATTATGAAAGATTACTTAAGTGCCACTTATAATCAATCAGCTTTGTTTGGTTCATTTCCCATTTGTTCAGCTTGTCTCGACTCCGATTGTCCCATTGTCAATGGTCTTCAATTAATGTGTGCAAATTCTTGCTGTAAGAAAAGATAAATAACTAATCTGTACTTATTGCTGTTTTAAATTGGATTGATTGAATGTTCATTTTGCCTTTGGATTCATTTGTCTTTGTTCCTTGAAGGTGCTGAACCCACGACCACCACCAGCACCACATCAACATCAACCAGTACTCCGACCAGCACTTCAACATCGACATCAACAAGTGCGTTGTAGGAAAATCTGTTCAAAACATTTGGATTTTTAATGCTAATTAAAAGGGCTGACTAAGTAAGGCCTACCAACGAAGACAGAATCACGGCCAGCAGGAATTTGAAAATGCCTTGTCACTTTCTCAAGCATTGGTCGTGTTTAGGCACTTCGACTTCGTCGTCAACTTCAACATCGACCAGTACTTCGACCAGCACTTCAACCTCAGCATCAACAAGTTCGTTGTAGGAAAATGTTCAAAACATTTGAATTTTAATGCTAATTAATCACTACCCATGAATTTGAAAAAATGGCTTGTCACTTTCTCAAGCATTGGTCATGTTTAGGCACTTCGACCTCGTCGTCAACTTCGACCTCGATCAGCACCACTCTGTCGACGACAACGCAAAGCTGCACGGACGAGGCGGGCACTGTGCCGTGTTCCTTTTACAGGACGCGGTGCGCAATGCTTCGAAATTGGCTAATACAACACTGCAAGGCCATGTGCGGATTTTGCTGAATGAGCAGCAATCAGTCGGAAGCGGAGAAGGAACAATTGTGGGACGGCACTGACAAAATTTTGCGGCACTTTTTCACTTTTTACATTTCTGTATAAATCAGTGACCAAGGACATCGGACGGACGGATCAAACATTTATTTTCCCCACTCCCCCTTATTTTATTGCGGGGAACACTCAAAAAGGCAGCTGAATTGTGATAATCCCTCTGTCCCTCTGCTCTCTCCCATCCTCACACTCTGTCCGTCTGCTTCTTTCTCTGCTTTCTCCTCACTCTTTTGCACTTTTCCACTCTCTCCTCAACTATTTCTTGAATTGTTACGCTGCAAGAAACAACGAATTGCTAATCCCCAACATAGGCTTCTCCCCCCCCCCCCTCCCCCGCTTCTTAATTGAATCTCTCTTCCCGCCTATGCAAATCGCTCGCCAGCGGCGATTCTCCCCGATCAAATCACAACAATCACTCTCACTCTTTCTCATTTTGCCATTGGGCTTTTGCATGGAAAAGCCAAATGCATTCGGTGAGTTTGTTGTTTTGTTGTCCCTCCCCCTCCGTCTCCTTTTTCTTTTTGGCCATTTTGCTCGCTTTCTGCCAATTCGGATTTCTGTTGATGTCCATCAGTGGGGAGATGGTTGCATTGTATAAGTATGAATCCCGGGCAGATTGGGATCCCGTCGTGAAATCCCGGCCGAACCGTGAGTTATATCTTGGTAATCCTATCCCGGCCTGGTTCCCATCCCGATTTTTTCAAAATTCCGGACACTAATATTTAGCATGTCTTCCATCAACAGGTCTCAATTATGTCTTGCCACCTTCTTCCATGTCCCCCCCCCCCGCCTTTTCAGTCCCAACCTTTCCTATCACTTTCGCACAGTGTTTTTTTGCGCAGTGTGTCAAAATGCTTTGCTTTTTATCATTTCATTGGCTCTGACTTTTTGCCTTTTCCATGGCTTCGACACCCCAAAAAGGCACTTTTTACGGATTGCCCCCCCCAACCTGTCCTCCTCCCTCCCTCCCCGCGCCTTTTGGTCCTTTCTGTTGCGCAAATTCCATTATCGCCCTCGGGGGAAGCAACAGACCAAAACGGCGACCACCGATCAGCAAAAAAGAAAAGGTATGTACAGACAATGATTGGAAAGCAATTTCATCCACCCGGGGCTCTCTCCCATTAGTGCGTTTAATATCCATCCCTTTTCCCCTTTTTCCCTTTTTTCCCCTTTTCGCTCCCCCCCCTCACTATTATTTAATTCTGTTACCCTCTCTCTCCCTGCGATTTCCGTCGTGGTGACTTTGGTCCACATTCAGTGATTAGGTGCTGATCACTCCCCCCCATTAGCTGTCCCCTGTCGATCCCCTTTATTTATCCACTAAAATTCCTTGTCTGAGATACCCCCCCTCTCCTCACCGCCAACTAACCAGTTTGGACAATGTGCTCATCCACCGATTCATCGGCCACCAACAATCATTCAACGCCCTTCGCTTCCATTAGCCTTTAACACTTAAACTTTAGTGACTTTCACGGGTAATTTGGGTTTTTCGGCTGGTGGCCAATTAAGAAGAGAAAATAAAAGTGCATTCATTTTCCTCGGTTTCTTCCGCTCCTTTGTTTATCTGCTGATGCTTTTGTTGTGCTTTATTCCTTTTCCATTTCCATTTCATTTTTTTCTTTTTTTTCCATTTTCTTTTGCTCCTTTTTTTGTACAGTTCCAATGCGATTGGTGGACACACTCTTTTCGCTTTCGCTTCTGATCAAAGCAACCGATCGCCTCGCCCTGTCATTTCGCTGCTTCTCCTTTCCTCCGTCCTCCTTATCAATCATTTTTATGCCTATCCGATCCGAATTCCTTCTTTATCTTCTCTCTTCCATCTGTGCATCATAATTTATGACACCTTTTCGCTTCATGGCCAATCATCGGCTTACAATTAGCCAATTTGCTTCTCCATCGCAAATATTGATCAGCTGATGGCGCGCGATGCATCGCTTCTCATTCATTGCATTTCCTTTAGCCTCAATTGTGCCCATCGCTTCGTTCATTCTTTGCATGCTTATAATTTTTAATTGGGCAAAGTGATCACTGGCAATTTGCTTTTCTGTGTGTCTCTGTTTTTTTCTCTTTTTTTACATTTTGTCGATCATTGGGCCGCCTTTCCCGTGAATTTGCAGCAGATATGCCGATTAACCTCCTCGGGGAATTGCTATAATCTTTTTTGAAATTCTAATTCGGCAACTTTGAAAAGTAAGTGCCAGCAGGTGATCACTGAATGCCCCCCCTTAAATGTTTTTACTTTTTTAAATTCTTTCCGTCCCATTTTCTCTCACCGTCCGTCCCTTTCATTTTTCGCTTTTTCACAAAATTCTCTCCCCGCCTGTTCTCTGCTGTGTTTTTTCCCTTTGCTTCTTCCTCGGCTAATCCGGCTTTAATTCCTTCTAGCAAAAGATAATTGACGCCGGCAAAAAGCGATTGGTGGCGGAGGAAAGAGCAATTTTAGAGAATATGCCGGCATCGATACTGAAATGAATGGTGGGGGAGGAGAGGAGGGGGAGGGGAGGGAGTGGTCAAAAATCAAGGTGATCAGAGCGTGAAACTAATGATCAGAAACAAAAAGATTACAGGGAAAGAGATAAGAGAGAGAGAGAGAGAAAGTGAAAGGAAGAGAAAGGAAAAGAGAAAAGAGAGAGAGAGAGAGAGAGAGAGATGGATGGAGAGGAAAAGATTTGGAGGGAGATGAGTGAGTATGAATATCCAATCAGAAGGCTAGCTAGCCTCGTTTTAAATTAAATTTGGTTTCTATTTAAAATGCTTTCCATTTTCGCATCCATTACAAATGCTTTCCTTCCTTTCCCCGTAAGTCCGTCGGTCGGCCGTGGTGTTTTGCTTTTGCCTTGGGCATTTGTTAGTTGCGCTGTGATTTTCGGCGTTTGGGCATTTGGCTTGCCTGACGCAGCTCAAGCGGAACATCCGACTTTTGTCCTCCATTTGAGTGAAAGGTGCTCGAAGCGGAGGAATTGACAATGCTTCTGTGCTCATTCTCGTCTCGACAAAAAGATAAGCATGAGAAGCATTTGTCCGATTGTCCCCCCTTTCTCCCTCTCCCCCCCCCCTCTCTCCTCCCATTCCAATCAGTGCCCATGCCCAATTATAATTTTATTAGCCCCCCCCCTAACCCAATTATGCTTTTGCATGCGAATGTCCGTCCTCCGTCTCTCTGCCAACCAAATTCCTCAACTCGGACCGACCCTTCGCTGCCTGACTGACCCTTATGAGTTGTTAATTATCGGACTTTGTTTTTGTATTTTCTTTGGCCTTTCTGTCCAAAATCCATAATTAGCGCCCTTTTCCAATGTCCTCGGCCTTAGATTAATCAAAATCATGCATTGTCTTTGCTTTCTTAATTTACTACGCCCCCGCCCCCCGAAGATATTAGCTCAATTTGATTTTATGTCCCTATTCGTTAGCCTGGCCAAAAAAGGAGAAAACTGGTTCGATTGTCAGCAGATAAAGCGAAAATTGGAGAAGAAGTGGATGGTCCCCTCTCAGATCGCTTCATTCGGAGACGATTTTCCTTATTGAACACATTAAGTGATTTTGGTTTGGTTTAAAGCCTTCGCTTATTGATTGGCTTTTTCAAACTCTCAATTTCCTGCAATTCCCTCGCCTCCAAAGATGCGCCACCCGACGCATCTGATCGAGCTGAGCTTCAGCCGACTTGGCTTCCAAATTGGTGCCCTTTCTTTGCCTCTCGCCTTTGCCATTTTCAACATTTCCTTAAGGCAAACACCCAAAAATGATAATCGCCGGCGGCATTCTGTTCGCCATTCTGTCCAGCATTGGTTTGCTGCGATTTGAGGAAGAGAATAATGTGCGGACGGAATATTCGCCACTGAACGCGCCCAGCAAAAAGGAGTACCAAGTGGCCAAGCAGTTCTTGAGACAGGCAAACGACTGACCAAGCAAATGCCGACATAAACAAAAAGTAGTTCAGAACGGCACTTTGGACCCATGTTACATAATGAGCAGAGCAAAAGACGACGGCAATTTGTTACGGGACGAGTACCGGTGGTTGCTGTACAACATGACGAAATCTCTTCAGCAAGAGGCATAAAATGATTTAAGACAGCCCCTCCCCCCCTACACCCCGGGACGTATCCGGGGGGGGGGGGGGGGCATGAGTATACGGTGTACGTACTCACTCCCACCCAGGAGTTTCTTAAGAAAAACAAAGGCATAAGGCCAAAATCCTCAATCCTGGGTATGCAATTACCCGGCGTCAATTAATTGACTTTCCTTTCTCTAAAAACTTTCCTCGCGCGATCAAACCCAATTCCATCTTTAATTCCTAATTTTCCATTGAAAGGTTCGCGTGGTGAGCGGAGGACGCGCGTATGGGTACAGGGATCTGTGTGAGCCGTACTGCGAGATGAACACCGCCTTTTTGGCCTTTTTGAAAGTGTACGACCCGACGCAGCCCTTGACGCACACTTACCCCGCCATGGAATTGTTCGGCACCCGCGCATTCATCGGTAAATGACACCTTAATTAAGTCAGCATAAGCAATTACCTCCACCCCAGGAAACAATGTGTACGGTGTGACGTTGAAGAATTTGAGCGCGGATTTGTTCTCAATTGGCCCCGATCAAACGGCAGACAATTCGTCGTCGACAACGGAAGAAGAAAAGGCACTTTTGACGGCACTTTCGGTGGCGGGAGAAGGCAAAAGGGCATATCGACAACAGCAGCAGAAAAACATCAAACTTTTGGAGGCATTCACCACAGCGGTGCTGACAAACACAAAACAAATGAAAAGCGATTCCAATTTTGCTTAAGGTAATGCCATTTTATTTGGTTGCCGATTACAAAGACAACGAATTACTCGTCAAATGGCAAAAAGGTGGTGGAATGTTGGAAATGTTTTTATGTTTCTATTTTTAAGCGGCGGTTGAACTGTTCGAACGGCCACAGTACTCGCGACTTTTAAAGGTACTGTAGTTTGTGGATTTGTCAGTGCACATTTTGTGAATGAATATGCAATTTCAAATAGACTGGGATGACAGGCGACAATATGGTCACGGCAGAAGTGCGTCGGATGGGCCTCGAAACGGCGCCGCTTCTGCTCGGGTCGGTGGTGGCAATGATTGTGAGTGAAATGCCAAGTCAAATCAAATGCCGACCAATCGGCCGTTGTGCCATCCAACCAATGCTTCTTTCCTCTCCAGGTGTTCGTCCTTTGCACTCTGGTCCGCGTCCGAAAAGCCGAGAATCGATTTTGGGAAGCGTTTGTCGGCTGTTTGGTCCCTCTGATGGCAATGGCAATTTTCGGCATTTTCTGCTGGTTCATTTGCCTTCCCTCTTCAGTCCTCCTCCATCGGTCTGATGTCTTTGGCCGGGTGGCGTTTCCAATCCATAATCGTCGCAGCGCTTTTTCTCGTGCTGTCCGTTGGTGTTGATGACATCTTTATTTTGGTTGGTCATGAACATTTTTGTGTGTTTTTTGTGCTTTTCCTTTTCAGATGCGTGCTTGGCAACGGAGCAACGAATTGTTTACCATTGCTGAACGGATGGCTCAGTGCCTGGAGGACGCGGGGCCCTCCATCACAATTAGGTTGATTGATTGATCAGCTGATTGATTAATTAGCTAATTGATTCGGCCATAAACAATCACCTCTGCTGACTAATTACTGATTTTTCGTCAGTTGTGCTTTTATTCGCTCCTTTTCAGCTCTCTCACCAATATTATTTCTTTCATCATCGGCGCCTTCTCCGATACGCCAGCCGTCAGAACATTTTGCATATTTTCGGCCATTGCCATTTCGATTTGTTCGTTTTTTCTTTTTTAATTTTATTTGTCTTTGTGATGATCACTGATCGGTCTATGCTCTGATCACTCACTCCCTTTGCCTTTCTAAGGTTGGCTCTACCAATTGGTGTTTCTTTCGGCAGTGCTCGCATTTAGCGAAGGACGGAGACAAAAAAAGGCCGACAAAGGCATTTTAAAGGGAACAAAGAATGAAAACGAACAAAAAGTTGGAAAGAAATGGAAAAAAACAACTGAGAAATTTGACGACAATTCAGGAATTTTGCACGATGGCATCTTATGGTGAACATTTCCATCGAATAATTATCGAATTTTGGGCTTATGCCGTCACCAAATGGTTGACAAGGTGAACAATGGGAACAGAACATTCGTGGCATTCCTTGCGAATTCCTTTGCCGAATCACTCTCTTTAAATACAAACTGAAAAGTCCCGTCTTTTCCTCTGCTCCTTCGCATTTAAAATTGACTTTACTTATTAGGTTCGTTCTGACTTTGTTTATGTTCGTCTACTTCGTCATTTCTTGGCTGGGCATCCAACTTTTGCAGTCGAACATTTCCATTGATAAGGCACACTTTTGCAATGATTAAATTGACTAATTAGCAAATTGATTGTCAGATGGCACTGCCCAATTCCTACCTCCACCAGTTCCAACTCCAATTTGAGACTGCTCTCCGCAACATGCAGCCCATCTCCGTGTTCGTCCTTCGCCCCGGGGACCTTCGAGACCCGCAGCAATTAGCACGTGTGCTAATTCTTTTTTGTTTTGTTTGTTTTTAGTCCGCATTTTTGAGGCGTTAAACAATTGGTGTGGGACTTTGAACATGCGCTGAACAGTTACGGGGCCGAGTCGACCTTCTTTTGGTTGCCCCAATATGAGGACTTTGTGCGATTTTACAGCAGCGAAAACGAGAATGAAGATGAAGCAGAGGTAAAAGAAGCAAATGGCAAATTGGGAAAGTGCCAATAAACAGAGGGAAGAGGGAGAGAGATATGTACGGTAGGAAGGGACCTAAAGTGATCGTGCCCCACCGTATCCAGGCGGACCCTGCGGAGGATCGTCCCCCGGCATTCGCTTACACCGAAATCCCGGCCTTTTTCCGCTCCGCCTCCTACTTCTACCTGAATTCCCTCGTCCACCACAACGAATCCGCGTGTCATGCCAATCAACCCGAGTGCATCAGCGGTTTCTTCTTCGTCACTAATTTCCATCGTGTCATCAAATACCACGAATTGGTGCCGACAGTGCGCGAGTGGCGACGCATTGCGCAACATTACGCGGACATGGAAGTGTTCGCTTACAGCGACCACACGCCATTCGTGGACCAGGTTCAGTTCAGCAGCACAATGGCATTTTGAAACAATTTTTTGGATGGCAAGGCACTCAATTGGGAAAGGGAACGAATCCCATTCAAATGCTTTTGTCTCCCAATGGCTTTTCCGCTTCAGACAATTTCCATCGATCAGACTGTGCTGGGAAGTGTTGCGGTTGCCCTTCTCTGCACTTGTTTGGTGTGTCTCGTGTTCATTCCCCATTTCCTTAGGTTGGCTTTTCCTTCGCTTTTTGCTCTTTTGTCCCTTTAATTCCCATTCCTTCAGTGTTGTGGCCGCCGTTTTCTCAGTTTTTTCCATTTCATGCGGAATTTTCGGCTTTTTGGCCTTGTGGGGCGTCGATTTGGGTACGCTTTTGGCCTTCGCTGCGTCTCTTTCCCTTGTAATTTCCGCTTCCTTCAGATCCCTTGTCTATGGCTTCTCTTCTTATGGCCATTGGTTTTAGCGTGGATTTTACATGTGCAGTAATTAAAACAATCACCAAAAAAATATTTAATAAGCGAAATTCGAATGTTTTTTAGCTCACATCAGTTACCATTATTACAAAGCACCTGACGGGGTTTGGCTTTTCCTCCTTTGTTATCACTTTCAGTTTGCTTAAATTTCAGAATGCTCAAATTCGAATGCAACAAGCCCTTTCCGTGATCGGTTGGCCAATGATTCAGGTCCTTCCTTCGGTTGTTTCGGTTGGCCTTTGATGAGTCATCGCTCTCCTTCCCCACCCAAAAACATAAAACCCAATTACTCCTCCCATTTAACCATGGTCAGGTCGGCCTTTCCACCATCGTTGCACTGCTCCCGCTGCTCCTCAAACAGTCTTATTTGGCCATGGTTTTTCTAAAGGCATTTTCGCCTTTCCGTCGGGGATCGATTGTCCTCTTTTTAGACCATTGTGGTGGTCGTTTGTCTCGGCATGTTCCACGGTTTGGTCATTCTTCCGGCCGTTCTCACCGCTCTTCCCTCCGCTTCCATCGGCGACAACAAAAGCTCTTCCTACTCTTCTTCCTCCTCTCCTCCTTCCCACTCCTCGGCGCATCGTCGAGAATCTTCGCGGTCGGCACAATCTTCGAGTGAATCATTCGCCGCCTCGTCAGATGGCGGAATCGGAAGTGAAGAAACCGGCAGTTCGACGAGCAACACAAGTTTAGAAGGCGACAACGAATCCGAGAAGGGGAGGAAGAAGCCGACGAATAAAACTGCAGAAAAACGGAAGGAAAACAGTCAAAACGGCACGCGGACGGACACTGAGACAAGCAAAGTGCCAAAACAAAATGCAAATGCCATTTTAACATCCCCTCAAACCACAGAATCAACAAAAGACGGCAAATGGAACCGTGCAACGGGTGAAAGAAAGTGAAAAGGAAAAGTGCCAACACAAACACCAGCAAGGGCACTCTCTGGACAGAATCGTTCGGGTTGGACGGGACGAATACAAAACCACGAGAGTTGGGACTGACTCTTTCCGCAGATTGTCCGTCAAAGGCTTCCCCAAGCACCGCCACGGGTGAACATCGCGGAACTTTTGGTGGCGGATAGCACTCCCACGCCGGGGGTTGCGCTCGTCCACCGAATACCCCTTGGGCGGTGTGTTTCGAACACAATTTGATTTGATTCTTCGGCGGCGGAATCAGTCGAATTGGCCATGGCACGGAAATTGCATTTCACTCGGAAATGATCAGAAAAACTTTCAAAGGATAACGAATCTCGACCAACTACTGCCTGATTGATTGAGCGAAACAGCTTTACCATTTCCATTCCCTCATTAGCATGGGAAGTCGTGACAATCTCAGAATTGCAATATTTGGCAAAACAAAGTGTAAGCATCGTTTGTCCACCCATTCCCTTAAGCTTAGCTTGCAACATTCTTCAAATTTATTTCTGCAAATCCAAAACAAAACTTTTTATTGGACTGATCAAATCACAGAAAATGCATTGCAAGCATTGTTATTATTTGTGTAGTTAAACGGGTCCCCACATTTAAAGTTTATTCGGCAATTGTCAATTTGTTTTTGTTTTCGCCTTTTCTGTGATATTTCTTACATATTTTTATATGTAATAAACTTTTTAAGGAACAAAAGAATTAGAATTTCAACTTATTGTTAGAATCATTGGAATCATTTGGTTGGAATTAAATGCTGACTAATGGTAAATTAGCCCCAATTAATTAATTTGGAATAATTTTGTGTGAAATCACAAATTGCACATTGTGTCCAAATGTCCGGCCGATGAGTCATCGTTATAATTGGCAATTAATTCGTTCCGTCGTCAAAATCCTCCGCATAAGTCGAGACGTGTGGGTTGGCTTCCTGAAAATTCATTCGCTTTGAATTGTCCCTTTGAATTTGAAAATGGCACTTCTTCCGACGATGACGAGGAGGGGGGGAGGGACGGGGGCGAGAAGCGGCGGCGAATTGTGCGCTTTTCGCTGGGGACGTCCGCTCTCCGTCCCTTTGCCGTCTCTGCCTCTCCCCATGCCCTTTCTCTTCCTCTTCCGTGTGTTCTTCCTCCTCCTCCTCCTCCTCCCTTTCTTCCTCCGTCTCTTCCTCTCCACTGTGTCTTCGGTTTCTCTCTTCGCCTTTTCCTTCGTCCGCCAATTCGTCGCTTTTTCTTCGCCAATTTGTGGGATTTTGTCCTTCCTCTTTCGCCAAAATGTCCAATTCTTCCTCCGCAATTCGCAGCTCCCTCAAATTCGCTTCCATTGCATTTTTAAGAAAGCTTTTCTGGAATTAAAAATTAACATTTTCTAGCAATAAGCAAAGTTCATTGTCAGTCAAGAACCTGCACATTTAGGAATGGAATGTTGAAGAAATTGTACAAAAATTTCAGTCCCCGGGCGCTTTTCATCGACGCCTTCACAAATCGAATTGGCAAAGGGAGCGGGGGACAACGGACGGAGGAAGATGCATTTGGGCAGGGTTTGCACCTAAAATGTCAAATTTAACAGAGGGGGGAGGGTAACCGAAACCCAATTGCTTAGCCATTCCGCCCTCAACTCCCCCCCCCGCCCTTTAAATGTGTGCTCCTCCCCACCGTTCATTGAAAACGCGAAGAAATTGGAGACATTCGCCGATGGTGTAAGGCAGTGGCTGATCAGCAGCACTGATCAGGTCCATTTTGTTGGCCATTACCAACACGGGAATATGGGCCGGCACTGAGGGCAATTCGCGACGGATGTAAGCCCAGGTCCTACACAAAACACAGTCAGAAAAACATGAAAATGCGGTAATTAAAAACAGCGAGCGATTGATCTTTGTTGTACGCCTTCCCCCCCCCCCCCCGCCTCTGACCAATCTCTGGTCACGTCGAATAACATGACGACTCCGTCACAGCCGTTGTAAACGTTCACAGTGCTCGCATCACAAGCAGCGTTTTGAATCTTCAAAAAGGCATAAATCAAGTCAATTTAAGAGAAAATGATTAATTTAATGACAATTCTGGTGGCTTACAGCTGTTATTTGGCCAACAATATTCAAAAAATTCGGGCCTAATTTCTCATTTACCACTTCTTGGACAGCCGAGGGAATGTCAACGGAACATTTGGCCGATTGATAAGCATTTTTGCGAGAAAATCCCAATTTGAGAGGAGCCGCCGCACCGGTCGAAGGGTCGGCACGACGTCCCTTGTCCACAACATCCCAAATGTCCAATTTGACAACGAAATCATGGGCACGATAATTCCATGTGATCGAAGCGACCTCAAAAGATTAGTTGACGGAAGGAGTTTAATTCACCCAAATGGTCCAATAAATTTAAATACAAATTTATGCAGGGAACTGTCCCTGAATTTTGGGGAATAAGTCCGATTTCTGCAATTTTTTAGGGCCTCGGAACTCCTTCCCTGGTACCAATCCCCCCCCCCCTCCAGGGCCATTTTCTTTGCCGTTTCAGATTCCCACCTGAATCTCTTCCGTTTGGGTGTACGAGTCGCCCTCCTCTTCATGCCGAAATGGCATTCCCTGCAACCGACTCCAAAGGGAAGTTTTGCCGGTGTTTCGGTCGCCACGGATCAAAATTTTCACTAATACGGTAATTTTTTCAGAAAATTCCCAAAATTCAACTGTTGTAATCAATGCCAGTGGCAAATTTCCGTTGCAATTCGGCTCCAACGAGGTTAACACCAGCGGGAAAAGGGTAATTAGCAGAAATGTTCGTCCGACGATTATTGCATGCTAATCAAAAGGAGTGGAGGTTAAATGAGTAACCAAAAAATACTATCATAAATCAAGTCGTATAAAAGAAATGGCTGTTTTTTTTAGTAAGTAACCATTCGAAGAGTCCCTTTTTCCTAGCCGATCTTATTTTATACACTAACTAACCCAATTTTGGTTCTGCGCCTTCGTCAGTCGCAACAAATTTTTTCCTCAATGCGTTTATCATAATACACAATTTTCTCGTTCTGAGTGAACACTAAAATTATTAAGTAATACGGAATATTAGATCAAAATAAATGTGTTTGAACAATTATGCGAGCAAAATTTCAGAAATAAATAAATGAATCACTGAACATTCGACTTGACTTTCTTTGCATCTAAGAAAAACACACGCAAAATCAGAGGGTGCCCAACTATGAGGGGCAATGTTTGTGGTTCTGGGCGTTTGTTGCTATGCAGAAAAGGAGGCCTCCGTTGGCGGATGGTAAATGGATGAATTGTCGTCGTTACTCGCTTGGCCATCGTAAGAAGTTGACCGGGACAAAGTGCGAATGCTTGCCGTGTGAGTGGAAGAGACTGTGCGCGAGCGTGCCGTATAATCACCGATGGACAAATGAATGTTTGGCTCGGGCGAAAACACTCGCCGACGCTTCCGGCAGTTGTAACATGGAAAAGCCGAAGAACGACCAAAACTGAAGTCGCCCATGCGCCTGTCCCAAGTGCGCTTGGATCTTTCGCTGAGTTTGGCGAATTCGTTGACATTGGCAAGAAAATTGGCACAAAACTCCTGCGGGTCCATCCTCCGTAATGTTTGACCCTTAATGAAAAAAAAATTGTTGAGATGGATTAACTACAAAATAAAGCAATTAACCTATCTCGCCTTTTTATTGTTACGGGCCTAATTTGTAAGAGGAAAGCATAAGAGGGGGGAATTTGCTAGAAGGGGTGCGAACGGTAACAAAAAATGCATAGTTAAATATAGAGGAACGATGTTCAAACATTCCGATTTAACGCGGGATAAACGTGTTAGCTTCTTCACTGTTAATTTTCGAAAACAACCCACCTTCCAAAAATCAGACACTGCAAATTTTTTTAATTATCACTCAAATTTAGGCAAGAAAAAACGGTTTATGCTTTTTGGAAAAAAATGAATAAAATACAGAGGATCGGTCGTCGATCAAACCCACTACAAACTAGTAGATTAAAAATTTTGTCCTCCTTACTTTTAAGGCGACAAGTCCGTAAGCTTCCGCCATCCGAAATTTGAAAATGCGCGACTGTTCACTGTAATCCATGAGGAATTTCTCGCAAACTTCTTTCACACAAGCAAGGTCGTATTTGTCGGCTAAGTGAAGCAAGCCTTCCACAGTTTCATCTGTCAAGTCGGAGATTGAGATTCGTGTAAATAAACATGGCCTCCAAACCCACCATCCGGGTCGTATTGGTCTTGAGTCATAACAATGTCGAGCATACGACCAAACATGTCGGCATCCACCTCGGGGTCTCGAATCTCGAAGTTCTGAGTAAGGAATTCTTTGAAGCCGTCCTTGAAAAAGAAAGTGCGAAAAAATGGGGAAAAGCCAGCCAAAATCTGAAAAACATAGTAAAATGAATTTAGCACGAAGTTTGATTACGTATTTATTCACTCGGAAAGTTCGACCATTCACTGTTAATAGGTCTGGCTTATCAGCGCGTCTAAATCACACGTAAAGATTAGTTGTAGGGCTGTTTAAAACCTACCCGTAATTAGAAAGTTCGAAAATGTCCACCCTCGCCCACAAATGGATTCGGCCCTGGTCATCCAAAAATTCGTTTTCCGTATTGCGAAGTGCGTCCAAGTTCATCCAACGCCACTCAGAATGCCAAGTCAGCTCATCGCTTTTGATGCTTTCAAATCGCAACGGCTCACAACTCCACGTGTATTGGTAGTCGTGTTCGGGAGCTCGATCCGGTTTTGTTATAGCACATGAATCCAAATAAGCATCCAACTGAATAATAAATAACGGTGTTTAACCTGTTATTCAAAAAATATCAAAATATAAATTTTGTTCAAAAGCAATTAATTTTTAAATATCATTCGATTGTCCAAATTCTGAAGAAAAAAACCTTAAATTCTGCAGGACTCCCATCGGCCTGCCGCTCGAATTGAACATAGTAGCGGATAAACCTACGCCTACTATGTTTTGAGGAATTGTATTTCATGATTTTTATGGACCTAAAATTAAGATTTTATTGAAAAAAAAGAAAAATTTACTCACCAGAGAAGATGGCCGATATTCTTTTTTGGCGACACAACAACTTTGCCGGTCTCCAAAACATCCAATTTGACTGCGAAAGTGATATCGTCTCTATATTCAACTATTTGTTCAACCATTACAAAGCAATTATTTGCTAAATAAATTAATTAATGATCTTCAAGCATGATTAGTGATTAATAGGATGAAAAGTTCATGTAAGTACATTTGGCGCTATATGGAAAGTTACCGATTTTGAATTTTATCAAAAGTAAAAACAAAAGGGGGGACACTTTTGTTTTGCAAATTTTTTTGATATATAGTCATGAAAATTTTTTCCATGGGGTTCTTGGGGTCCATGACCTCGAATTAGATGTCAGATTCGTGATCAGCGGCCTCTAAAACCCCGGATAACAAGTGTATTTTTAAAATTTTCGGGTCGGTTCTTAGGGGTGTTTTTTGAAAAATTTAGATCGATTCTTAAGTGTGTATCAGGGCTGGAGCGCGCACAGAAAAAAACCGCGGCCGCGCATCGCGCATTCAAATTGCCGCGGCCGCGACCGCGCATCGCGCAAAAAAAAAAACCGCGGCCGCGCACCGCGCATCGCGCATTCAAATTGCCGCGGCCGCGGACCGCGCATTTAAAAACAAAATTTTCAAAAATTTCAATTTAATCAATAAAATTTTCCCAAGTGAAAGTTTTTTTGAAAAAAAATTTGAAAATTTGACTGCACTTTGTTACGAAAATTGCCTATATTAAAATATGTACTCATTGGGGAGGCATTCGAAGAATTTTTCCATTATATAGAAATTTTTTTTTTAAATTTTCATGCGGGGGGGGGGGGAATCTTGGATTTTCTGAGTCCCAAAATTCTGGATTTTTTTTGAATAAATTAACAATCTATTAATTTTTTAAATCGCGTTTTTGTGGGCGGTTCCAAAAAACTTTTTGGGAACATTGTGGGGGGGGGGGGGGGGCGGCGGTGCCGATAGGCGCCGCCGGAATATTTTGATATTTTCAGCGAGATTAGTTAACATAATTTGTCAAAAAATGACCAAGGTTAATTTGTGATTTAGGCTGTTTAAAAATTAAAGAAAAATAAAAGTTGGAATATTTTCTTTATTAATTAAATTTCAATTGAAATAATGTAAAGAAAATATGAAAAAACTTTCTGTTCCGTTGAGGAATTGAACCCAAGAGACAAACACTGAAGGTCAGAAGGTTTAGCCACTACAACACATAAGATTATGGAGGAATACTTTAAATGAAATAAAAAAAATATTTTTTTTTTCTAAAAAATTTCTCATTCCTCTCCAATTCCCTTCTCTTTTCTCACCAGACCCCCATTCTTACCTGTGCTTAAAAATGCGCGGCGCACCGCGCAAAAAAAAAAACCGCGGCCGCGCACCGCGCATCGCGCATTCAAATTGCCGCGGCCGCGACCGCGGATCGCGCAAAAAAAACGCCGCGAATCGCGGATCGCGCATCGCGGATCGCGGCCGCGCTCCAGCCCTGGTGTGTATTTTTCCTTGCATTTTCATTTTTTATTATATTTTGTAACGCCAAAGTAGATTTTTTCAAAATTTTTTAGTTTTTATGTATGTTAAAAACCTAGAAAATAGGCAGTAATAAGTTTTTCGTGCGTTCCAGGCCACGAGGAGCTCAGGAAAAAAAACCTAAAAATTACATCCTAAGGCTATTTCAATACATTTAAGTTAAATATTTTAATGCTAAGAAAAGAGAAAAGAAATGTAATTTTTTTTATAACGTTTTAAAAAAAATTGGGCGCTACTGTAAAAGTGGGTCTTTTTGAAACAAAAGGGGGGACCCTTTTGTTTTGCAAAATTTTTTTAAGATAAAAAACCATGATAATTTTTTATCCAGGGTTTAAAAGGTCGCTAATCACGAATCTGACATGTATTTTGACTAATTTCTAATCCCTAACCCGAACTCGAATAAAAATCGAAATTTTGAATTTTTAAAATTATGATTTTTTGTTCAAATTTAGATTAGGAAATCGGAATTGATCAAAATAATTGAAGGATTCGTGATCGGGGACCCCAAAAACCCCAGAGAATAAATTTTTATGACTATCACAAAAAAAATTTTGCAAAACAAAAGGGTCCCCCCTTTTGAATTAATTTTCAAAAAGACCCACTTTTACAGTAGCGCCAAAAATTGCATATGGCACAAACTTAAAATTGTTCAAAAATAGGTAAGCAATATTAATTAGAGCCCGGAACAGAACCGGATCCTGCGCAGGATTTTGCAGGATCCCAGTCCGCAATCCTGAATTTTTTGGAAAATGCAGGATTTGCAGGATTAATCCGGCCGGATCCGGTCCGGCAAAAAATTTTGAATTCCAATCCTGCAACAGGATCCGCAAATTTGATTTTTGTGCGGGATCCGGCAGGATCCGCATACATTCTTTGAAAATTTTAAAAGACGGAATGCCAAAGTTTTTGAATAAATTTATAATTCAATCAAAATAAATTCAATTTTCATCTCAAATTTCACCTAGAATTTGCAAAAAAATTTCCCGGCGGCGCCTATCGACACCACTGGATCGACCTTAATCCTGTAGAATTGAGTCAAAAGGTGTGACATTTGGTCATTTTTTGGTCAAAATCAGTTAACTAATTGATAAAATTTTCAAAAAAAAATTTCAGACGGCGCCTATCTGCATAGACGGACCCCTTTGTTCCTAGTTTTTGACAAAAATTGCGCCGAAAAAAAAGCATTTTTGAAAAGCAAAAAATAGTCAAATTTATTGACCATTAACAGATTTGATTTCCGATCTCTTTTTACCGTCTTTCGAAAAATCTTAGTCGCCCTTTTAATGCATCCCGCCAGCCCCTAAAATTTCTTGTCAGGTATTTTTTTGGAAATTTATTGAAATTTTTTCAAAATTTCTAAGAATCCACAATCCTGCGCGGGATCCTGCAAATTTAAAATGCAGGATTAATCCGGCCGGATCCGGTCCTGCAAAAATTTTTGAATTCCAATCCTGCAACACACGGCGAGTCAATTTTGGGCTCCAAGTATAATTAAGTTGGTTTTTTCGTCTTAGTGGTCTGTGAGTTAGTCATCAAAAAGGGGGTCTCAGGTTCAAATCCTCCTTGTGTTTGTGTATAAATTTCAATTTTTTAAAGCAAATAAATAAAATATTAATAAAAACAGAACGCCAAAAGAACAAATACAAATAGTGGAAGGTAGACATTATATTTTACCCTTGATTTTATTAAATTTTTTTAGCTTATAACTTTGTCAATAATAGACCAAATAAAACCATTTTGTGCTTATTTTGAAGGGAAAATTCTGAAGAATATTTCAAAGTTAAATAAAAATTAAAAAAATAGTTTATTGGCAAAAAAATGAACCATGTGTTATTTTATATGTTAGAGACATGGAAATAGTGCGTCAAAATGAGAGAAAAAGAAAAAACTTTGCCCTTGAAAAAAATTTTTTCCTATTGACCAATTTTCTTGAAATTTTGCATATGCCCATATTTTGACCCCCTCTAGCGATTCCAAGTTTATTTTGTGAAAGTTAAGTTTTTAACTCGAGATCGGCTCTTCTATTTTTACAAGGGAAAATCTCCGGAAAATTTTAAGTTTTGCAAAGTTTTGGCGTTCTGATTACTAAATAAAAAATAAACTTATTTGTACTTGGAGCCCAAAATTGACTCGCCGTGAACAGGATCCGCAAATTTGAAATTTCCGGGCTCTAATATTAATCACTTAAGAATCCTTCAAACCAGGGGCGTATCTAGAAAATTTTCTCGGGGGGGGGGGGGGGGACCCGACCTGAGACCTTTTTTTCTTTTTTTTTTGCTACAGTCATGGTCATATGTTTAACAACACTCAAAATTTTCTACCAAATTTGATTTAAATTGATTATAAAATCTCAATATGACTATATTGTGTATATATGTTTTATATTTCTTGTAGCATTTTTTGTGGGCTTTATAATGATACCATTCACTATCCTTATTAGTTACAAACCATTTTACCAACTGCACTCCCTTTTTGGGGTGGTCATATGTTTAACAACACTACCCATATTTTTTTTCATCAGCATTAAAAAAATCTAAAAAAATTCAGGTAAGCATAACTTTGGATGCTGATCAAAAAAGGTAGCAACACCAAGTTGATCAGATCACTCCTTCATGGTGATCTGATCAGCCCATTTTGGCTGGGAACGAGGGGTAAATTTCAAAAAAAATTTCTAGGGGGTTGGGAAAATTTTTCTGGAAATTTTGAGTAGGCCCATTTATAGAGCACAAAATTTGCTACCGAATTGCCTTTGGAATAGTGGGTCTACAATTTAGGCCCGCTGAGATACGTCGACTTTTATTTCGGTGCCTAAAAAAAGTACTGTATTGTTTAAGAAAATAGTTTTGTGCTCTATAAAATGGGGCCTACTCAAAATTTCCAGAAAAATTTTCCCAACCCCCTAGAAATTTTTTACAAATATTTATTTATTTATTCAGAAGAAATAAAAATATCCAACGAAGGGGTGACCACTTACACGTTAGATTTTAGTAAAGTAATATCAAGTCCAAGGAGCTCTTTTACAGACTAAATTTTCGTTTAACTCAATCCATTTATTTATTCGTTTTTTGAAACTGTCAACAGATGGAGCATCTGTTATATCTTTGTTGAGTTTAGACCATATTAAGGCCGTTCTGTTGATAAAAGAATTTGAAGTTTTACTGGATTGTGGTTTTAACACAACTTTACGTCTAAGATTGTAAGGGATGTGACCAGAAAATTGGGGGAATATGTCTTTTTTAAGATGAGTGAGACCATTGATGATTTTGAATGCCTGAACTAAATCAATTGTTTTTCTCCTTTCTTCTAAAGTTTGAAGTTTGAATAAATCAAGTCTTTGTTCGTAAGGTATATACGGAAGCCTACATTTAAATAAAGCAATTTTTGTAAAATATTTTTGGCATCTTTCCAATTTATTTATATCTTTTTTGTATGTCGGATTCCAAATTTCGGGCGCATATTCTAAAAGAGGACGAATGTATGTCTTGAATACTTTGGTCCAAATACGTATAGAGCGGGTTTTTAAAATTTTGGCAATATTGCGAATCCTTAAATAAGCAGCTTTAATAATTTTAGTATAATGATTTGAAAATCTTAATTTATTATCAATTAAAATGCCTAAATCACTAATAGATTCAACCTCATTAATAATATTGTTGAAAAAAACAGAGGGCCAAGAACAGAACCCTGTGGAACACCAGACTGAATCGGATATAAATTAGAAAATTTGTTGTTAATTTTAACTCTGTAAAATCTATCCTTTAAAAATTCAGATAACCAACTTAGCAGTTTTCCCCTAATGCCAATGTTATGAAGTTTATTTATTAAAATATTAATAGGAAGGGAATCAAAAGCTTTCCGAAAGTCCACATAGATACAGTCAATATTTTTCTTACCGTATATGCTGTCGTACCAATCTTCTAATACTGTAATTAGTTGAGTATTAGTAGATCGGTGTTTAACAAAACCGAACTGATGTTCGGATATTAAATTATTCAGATGAAGGAAGTTATAAATGCTTTTTGCAATTATTTTTTCCATAACTACATAGACAGCAGGTAAGAGAAATGGGTCTGTAATTATGTGGATCATTTCGGTCACCTTTTTTAAAGAGAGGTATAACAATAGATTTTTTCCAAATTTCAGGAATTTTGCCTGTGTCCATTGATATTCTGAAAAGTTCGGAAATTACAGGAGAAAGAGTAAGGTGGCAATTACGTAAGATTCTAAAGGAAATTTCATCGGGGGATGTGGATTCTCGATTCGGTAAATTTTTTAAAATTTTAGAAATTTCATCGGCATTAAATTCAACATCAGAAATAGATGGTTCATTGGGATTGGAAGGACAACTGCTAATTTGCGGAACATCTGAATTTGAAAAGGATTCTTGGAAAATTTTTGCAAAAGTTTCTGCTTTTAAATAATCATCAAAAATAATTTGGTTCTCGTAACTAAGAGAGTGGATTTGTTCAAAATTTTTTGTAAATTTATTTATATATTTGTAGATAGCATTTTTTCCTTTATTCAGAAAATTATTTTCATTTTTAGTAACAAAGTTATTTATTTGAATTTTTATATGTAATGAAATGCTATCATACAAATGCCTATATTTATCACGGTTTATTTTTTGTAGTTTATAAAGTCTGGCTTTTTCCTTAATTGACAGTTTAAGACTCAATGGGTAGTTAGGCTTTCTGGATTTTTGACCGACAGTGATTTTAGGCAAGTATAATTCTACATATTCTCTAAAAAGAAGGTAAAAATGATTAAACTTATCTTCAATGGTAAATTTTTGTAGTAATTTGTAGGGTAAAATTGAAGATAAGTTTAAATTTAGTAGATTAAGTTTAGTAGAATTATAATTGCGTACTGTAAATGTATTTGCCTTACTCTTATTCTGAGGAAATGACAATGAAAAATTAGTGGAAAGATGATCAGAACTAAAAATGTCCTCAATTAAAACATTATTAACAAAATCAGGTTTAGAAGAGAGAATCAGATCAAGCCAAGCACTACCACGAGTGGGTCCATTAGTCATAAGGAATAAGCCATACTTATTAAAAAATTCACAAAAAATATTTCCTTTTTCCGACTTAGCATAAGGCGTTCCACTGGTCCAAGTTATGTCCTTTGCATTTAGGTTAAAGTCTCCCATTAATATAAAATTTTCTTCAAAATAGTTACCAATGAGGTTCAGAATCTTTTTTGTGAAATTAGCAGAAGTGTTCGGTGGTCTGTAAAGTAATGCTATTCTTAATTTTTTTGCTCCATTTATGACAAATAAAATCATCAAAAGTCGGGTAGCACAGTGAGACTCTTCCCGCCCCCTTTATTAGCATGAGTTTTTCTTCTCTGTCTCTTCTGGCATTTTTAATGGCACCAATCGTCCATAAAACACTGTCCACAGCGCAATTGTCAAAATGATTACGGCACTTTCCAATTCCCAAATCGCTCGGGGTCCGAAAAAGGTGTAGAGAAAACTGAAGTAAAAAAAAAGTTATTACTGATCATTTTGATCGAAATATTCAAAAATCAACGACCCACCCGATCATCAGTGGGCCCAACAGTCGTCCCATGCCCCCGCACATCATCAGCCGCCCCTGCTGCTTGGCCTGCAGTCGCGGCCCAATCGCCTTTGAGAAGATTGTGCTCATCGACGCATTAATGCAGGGGAAAGCGGTGCCAACCGCGAGGACCATCAGAGAGTAGTACAGGGAGACGTTCACCTGAGCAGCACACAATGCCAAGCCAATAGGGAGGGGAACGGCACCTGTTTGAGTCCGTCACACCACGCGTGTTGCGCTCGGTCACAGCCTCCGGACATCGTCGAATTGGGCAGGGAAACAGCTGAAGGTGATCGGACAATTGATTCATTGGGGAGGGGGCTAATCACTTTGTAGCACGTCATTGGGCAGAAATGGCCAAGAGAAAGTGATCAGATGGAAGAGGAGAAGGCCAACCAACGAAAAAAGGCACACGAGGCGATCATTCAGACTAAAGGAACTCTTTTGCCCCACTATTTTTGCCAAATGAAAATACATTTTGCCAAGGTCAAACACAATGTACAAAGCATAGACGAGCAGGGAGAGAAGGCCGCGGGCGATGTGTGCCAACGACTCGTAAAAGGCGACTTCTTGAGGGTCCAAAGGAACATAAGCATGGCGAACACAGTGCCAATTCTGACGACAGTTCGAATAGTCATTGCCCGAGGGGTTTAGTCCAATTGTGCTTGGTTTTACTTACGTTTCAACGTTTGTGTAGACAAATTGTTGCGTGAAACGAAGCGCATAACAAAGAAAAAGGGCAATTCGATCGGGCGGTGCCAATTTTATTTGCTTCTGTTGTTCCGACTGATCAGCGGAAATCTTACAAATTAACCATTTTTGTCCGATCATTTGCTTATTGTTTTGTGTATTACGCTTTTGCTTATGCGCTTTCGCTTCAAAACGCCCACAAAACTTTCGCGGAAAAAGCGTAAAACAATGAAAACATTCAAAATGCTAAGCACAGCAGCGAAAAGAGCGGGACAGTTGAACATGTTCAGATGGAGGGGCCCAAAAATTGTGATGCCGGGAAAACCAAGCCATTGAAAAGCAATTTGGAAGGCTAAATGTTGGAGATGATCCATATTATTTTTTTAATTTTAATTTTCTAAATTCATACCCGGGCCCAATGAAAGTCCAATTGCGTTTCCGCCTGTCACAAATGCCGTCGCCCTCGACCTGTCTTCGATTGTGCTCGCTGCTGCGGCGTATGCTCGCAGTAATCCAATTTGAGCTGCATTTATATGGGGTTTTTCATTTTTGAGTTAATTAATTTAATAATTAATAATAATTAATTAATTCGAAGTGCTCATTCATTTATTACAAGTGCCGGCGCCTGTGATAAAGCGGGACCAAATAAGCACATAGTCTTGGACAATTACAGAAGGAAATAATTCCACAACGAAATAGAAAATGTCACCAACAAGCATCAAAAACTAAAGAATGGACAAGGGAATTAAATTAATTGAATTAAATTAAATTATCAAATAACGAAAAATTACTGTGAATGAGTGCAAATAAATTTTTAAAAAATGCAATTACATTGCACAATAATAGCGGCGGTCGAATTCGTTCGATGCGATTGGCCCAAATGCCAAGTGCCGGCGCTGCCATAATTTTGGTGAACGAAAATGCAGCCACAACAACACTGAACATCGCTTCAGAGGCGGACGGGTCAAGCTACAGAAAAGGCATTTAATCGCTCAAAAAATGCCGCCCTCCCCCCACTTTTTGGAGAGTTTTTCTTACCGATTTCATAAAAGGCCAAAGAGAAGTGAAATAAAGCGAAAAATGCACGGAAGAGATAAAGGACATCCACGCGGCCAGCAGAATGGAGGGCCATTCCGTCTTCGGCTGCCTTTGGGCGACGCCATCCGCCGACGGCGAAACGGCGGGGGAAAGGCCAACGCGGGGAGGCGCTTCTTTGTCAGATGAGCCGACTCGATTCATTGGCACTTTCGGAGTTATTTATTTTGCTTAAAACTTTCCGAAAAAATAAAAAAATAACGGCGCTTTTTGCAAAATACAAAATGAGTTTTTCTGTAATTAAATGATGAGTGGTGTCGTCGCCATTTTCGAATCTGTCGTCGTAAGGTTCGGCCACACCATCCGATCAAATGACCCTCTTATCACCCCAATTGGCAATCACTTTCTTATCTTTCGCATTTCCTTCAATTTAATTTAATTAACGCTTATCACTAAAAATTACAATTTTTATTACTTTCTGAATAAATTTCAAATAACTTAAGCTAAGGTTGGGTACGGTGATTAAATTATTACTGTTTTATTATTACAGCCATTCTCGCGACCATAAGAAATCTCCTTAAGGCTGTTCGACAGTTGAAATTTTTCGAGACTCGGGAATTAACAAACGAGAATTGGCACGGAGACTCGAGACCTTTCTCAAAGATTTTCTCTTATTTACCTAAAAATCCCTAAAATGGGTTTAAAAGGAATACTTTTTTATGATTTTCCAGCTACATTCTTGATAAAATTGATGGTAAAGGTAAAAATTGACTTTGGGTTCTTAATTGTTTGTGCCCTTTTTTGGCATTTTTTGTGTGCTTTCCAACCGTAAAAAATATTCTTTAATGGACAAGTCCAAACATTTATTTATTTATTTTATGTAATAAATCATTAAACATTCAAATCATTAAATTTTAGAATATTTGAAATTTTTATCAAAGGACAATTCAAATTTATTGCCATAAAAAAGCTTTAATTCCGTTAATTATTGTATTTTCTCGAATGGGCCTTTTCAGTGTGTTTTTTTATAGAGTCGACATTGTTACGCAAAATTATCTACCCTTTATTTTCTTAAAATAAAATTTTATTATTCAAATAGAAAACTATTCTTAAAAATTAGTCACAAATTGTTTGAAGTAGCTTTATCATTTAAATTTAAAGCACAATGCATTTCGGTTTGCTCATCTTTTCTCAATCAGAGAAGTCAGGTCATTTCTTCTCACTCTCCTCTCTCATCTCTTCTTCTCTCTCTCACTTCCTCACTCTCCTCTCCTCCTTCTCTCATCTCTCTTCTTATCCTCTCCTCCACCCATTTTTCTCATTCTTTCACTTCCTCACTCTCCTCTCTTTCTTATCTTCTCTCACTCTCCTCTTCTTTTCTTCTCTTCCTCTCCTTTTTCCCTTCTCTTTTTCGCTCCTCTCCTCTCCCTCTCCTTCCTATTACTTCCTCTTCCTCTTCACTTCTTCCGCTGCTATTGACCTCCTCCGCCTCCGCCCATTGCTCCTCCGATTTCGTCCCTCACTTTTTTGGGCAGTGACTGCACTTTTCTGTTGATCATTTCCGCCTTATCATTTGCCGACAAATTGGGGTTGTTCGCGATTTCGGTCAGTTCCCTTAAGCATTCGTTGTTTTGCTTTTCCGCCGTTCTTTTTTCTCATTTTCTCACTTGTCCGCCTTTTTCGCCGCTTCGCTGAACTTTCTCACCGCTTCTTCGTGCGCCGCTTCGCCCTCGGCCTTCGCCCGTTCCCTTTCCTGCTCAAACTCGACGTATTTCTTCTGCAAATTTATTTTGTTGCTTATTTTGGCTTTTTTGTCCTTTAAATTGCCTGAATTTCCTCCGATTGTTTGTCCACCCATTCCTTCACTTTTTCCGCTATTTCCGTTTCTTTTAAATGCCCCAGGCTCGTGACGTATTGGTAGAATTCGTTGATTTTCTCTTGGCTGGCCTCTGTTAAGAATGGCGGGGGCTGCGCATCGCCTTGGGCAGCTGATTCATTTTGGGCTCGGCACAATGCCAAAATTATCAAAGAAAAAGACGCAAAGGAAAGGAAAATGGACGAAGAACTCATTTTGAGAGGGAGTTTTTGCTATGCTTGACAATGGTAAATGAATTAATAAATCACCATTAATGTGTTCGGTTGCTTTTGCTCGTCATTTTATCCCCAATCCGCCGAATTGTCCCTCCCCTCCCCCACAATTTGTCCTTCGCCCAACTCAAACATTTCCCGACATGTTCGCTGCTTCTGTTCGCTTCGCCGTGTTTGTTTATCCCCCCCCCTTCAATTTTTGCGATTGATTTGTCTAAAAGTCTCTGCCGACAAAAGGGAATTATGTCAATCGTTTGCGCAGAAATGAGGACACGCATTCAGTTGGTGAGAATTTGGAATTAATTGTGCAAGTGACAACAAAACTCAGCTTGGGAAAAATAATAAATGGTAAAAAAGTTACAATTTGCTGATTCAAATTTTATGTGCTAAGTAAGCAAAAAAGTAATAATTAGAAAAAGTCAATGAAAAATTAATTTGAAATGGGCAAATGTTAGCCTTGGAGGGGAATCGAACACCCACCCAAGGAACTTCCTTTGTCAGCAATCTCCGCTCGGCGTTTTAACCATCGAAGTCAACTTTTTCTTACGAAATGAATGCATTTGATTCATTAGTAAGTATGGAAATGAAGGGGAGGAGGGCAGGACAAAATGAAATGGTCCAATGGCTACACAGAAGCGAAAACAACGTTTAAATACTGCGCCAATCTGTGCGCCACGGCGAACAAAAAAAAAATGCGGCGAATTGGCGAACGCCGTGGAAGAAAGGGGGGGGGGGAGAGCCGCGTCTGTGGACGGACGGACACGGCAATTGCCCCTTTCTCAGTTCGTTCGTTTCTCTGTGCTTCGCTGATCGTCCGTCCGTCCCAAATCCGTTGAGATTGTTTTGTTGTTTATGCTGCGCAAGCGGAGAAAAAAAAAGGGGAAAAGGCAGGTTTTGAAGGGGGACAATTGGCGAAATGGCAATTCGATTCGAAGGGAAAGACGGCAATTAAACGAAAATTACAATTTGAGGAATTGTGAGTAAATTTGAGTGAGTAATCATGGGGGATAAATGGAGACTGGGGGATTATTTTTCGACAGACTTTGCTTGCGGCGCATGTCGGCACCGCCGGACCCCATTGAACCATTATTTTTTTTTAATTTGCAAAAATGTGTCATTTTTTGCGTATGACCGGTAAAAATTCCTACCTTTTTCGCCGGTGGGGGTCGACTGGGCGCCGCCGACTGGGCGACGCCAACTGGGCGCCAGCTCAACTGGGCGCCGCCAACTGGGCGCCAAGACCCACTTCCAAATTCCCTTTCTTAGGCACAAAAAATCGCAAAATAGGTTTTAAATACACAAAAATCTTCGAAGAGGCATTAAAATTAAAATTCTAAGCATCCATCTGGTAATTTCGAGAAACACCAATCAAAAATTCCATAATGTTTAGTGGGTTAAAATTTTGTGTCAGTCTCAAAATTCTTTCATCTGCCTCGCGGTATTTCTTGCACTTAGGCGGTGGATTAATTTGAAAAATATTAATAGAAAAAATAATTTTTTGGCCCTTAGAGTAAAAAAAAGAAGCTCTTCCGGTCCCTTCTGGCATTTTTTTACTAATAATTCACTATGGTTAAGCCTAGGGCTAATATTTGTGGTTTTTGCCGATTTTTTTCCTGAGCTCCCAGTGACCTGAAGCGCACAAAAAACATGTTTTTTTCCTTGTTGTTAAACTACTTTTTGAGTTACTTATTAGTGCCTATTTTCTAGGTTTTTATTTTAGAGCCTAAAAAGCCTAAAAAAATTTTGAAAAAAAAAACTATTTTTGCCTAATTAGGAATTTTTCAAAAATTCTGATTATTTAAAAAAGTTAATTCATTTTTTTGGGACCAGGTCAGTAGTATAAGACCACGTTTACACGTGTCCAAATTCCCTCCCCCCGCCCAAAAAACACCCATTTTTTTTAACAATGTTTTTTTAATGTCGAGACCACCCAGGGTGATCCCAACGGCCGGGGTCCATACCCATGAGAGGATTTAATTCAATTAATTCACCCACAAGTCAGGGGCCCGAACCCAAGAGCCAAATCCAGAGTACAACCAACAGACCATGGATAGTGTTGACAGAAAAAGGATAAATGTCTTATATGTATGATTAAAATAACCAATGATTTTTTTGTCCCAGCGGCCGGGGTCCAAACCCATGAGACCATTTAATTCCAATTAATTCACCCACAAGTCAGAGGACCCGAACCCAAGAGCCAAATCCAGAGTACAACCAACAGACCAAGGATAGTGTTGACAGAAAAAGGACAAATGTTATATATTTACCATTTAAAAGCACCCCAATGTTTTTGTCCCATGTGCCGGGGTCCTGGCCCATGAGAGAATTAATTAAATTAATCACTCGCAGGCAGGGGGATTCGAACCCAAGAGGTCGAATCCAAAGCACTACCATTCGGGCAAAGGTACAGTTATCCGAAAAAGGACAATTGTCAGATATATATGATAAATAAAATTAATTCACCAACAAGCAACAGGACCCGAACCCGAGAGTCGAATCAAAAACGCTACCATTCGGTCAGCGGTACAGTTATCCGAAAAAGGTTATTTATCAGCTATATGGTGAAAAACGGTGACACGAGTCAAAAATAGGTGGGAGACGGGGTCAAGATGACCTTTCTACCCTAATGCCTATTTAAAGGGAAATATGTATGCAAAAAAAACATAAATACATTTTTAAAAAATGTTCAACGCACCGTTCACATTAATTTTATCTGGCGCTACGGGAAGCGGAAAAACTCAATGGTTATTGAAACTTTTAAAACATTATAACATACTGATCGCACCGCCTCCTGTAAAAATACTCTATTGTTATTCCGAAATGAATGATTCTGTGATTGGGTTAATGAAACAAGGAATTGAGACACATAACGGGGTACCGACCGAAACTTTGGTTCAAAGCATGCCTAAACCTCTGCTTTTGATCCTCGACGACCTGATGCTGAGCGTAAACAACGAGTTTCTGGATTTATTATTCACGCGTGGCTCCCATAACTGGGATGTAAGCGTGATTTTTGTAACACAAAGTCTCTATGGGCGAAATATTCGTACCGCAAGGGCCAACAGCCATTATTTGGTTTTAACCCGGAATCCTTCTGGTCAACTTCAGGTCAGAACGGTGGGCTCTCAATTGTTTCCGAAGAGGCTAAACTATTTTATGGAGGCATACAACGATGCAACCAGTGAACCGTTCAGCTATTTGGTTATAAATATGCATCCTAATGCGCCCGAGTCTGAACGTTTAACAACTAAAATTTTCCCGGATGAACAGCGTGAGGTGTACCTACCAATTGAATAGAGAAAGGGTATAAAAGGTTGAGAAAATCTGTTTTTGTCACTACAAATGTATGAATTCAGTCCATATATAAGGGAAAACGCAGAATTTAAAAAAAAAATCGCCTCTACGAAATCGGAAAAAAAGAAAAACATCCTTCTGCGTGACGCCACAGCCGAACAAATATTAGGACTTGTTGAAATTTGTGCAAACATATTAAAATTCAATTTCAGCCTAAACAGAAACCAAAGGAAACGGTTGGCCGAATACGCGGACTATTATCGTGCAATTGCACGCTCGCGTAGCGAAAAGACTGCGAGAAAAAGGCTACAACAGGGAAGTGGTATTGCACTAGGGGCAATATTAGTGCCTATTCTTGGCGCACTAGCTCAACACTTGGTCGAAAAAATTACGGCCTGACAATAGGGAGCTAGCTATCAATGAAATATACTAAAAAGATGGTTATGGTGCCAGAGAGCGAGTATTTAGCCCTCATTAATCTACTGAAAAGGAGCAGCGGCGTATCTCCTCCTCTAGCCGACCCGTTACAGGGCGAAAAAACGCTGCTTGATGTACAGATTCAAAATAATCTGGCTGATCCAAAAACGAACGCAGAAATAAAAATGAAGCGTCACTCATGGTTGTACAAGCGTAGACACCAGCTAAAAGATATTATTGAGAACAAACCTCAAAAAGTAATTGTTGAGAGTGGTTCAGTTACAGCACCAAACGTTGCGCCGTATATGGGCATTCAAAAACAACAAACACCGTCCAATGTGAACGCACAACACCGCAATTCGACTTCAATTCAATCGTATGGTGGCGTAAGTAAGAGCAACACTGATGTAGAAGAGGACACGGACTTTTCAACTGCCTCTGATCAGTTTGAGCCTGCTGCTGCTGATGCTGCTACTACATCGTCGAGGAAAACGCCACACCAAAAGACGCCAGCCATTTCATTAAGGACCAGTCCGAAAAATTTCCCAAAAATGATGGGTATTATCGGGAAGGATCTCAAAAAATTCGGTGTCAATGCAAGCAGCGGAGAAATTTTGACTAATTTCAATAAACCCGTTTCAGGCTCTCATTTCACCGAATCGTTAAAGCATTTGACAGGTCAGCGCGAAGATGTGCCCAGAGGCCATCGCTTCTTCATTCAGCGCATCTCAAAAGACCCGGAAATGATGAAACTGCTTCAAAAAATACATCAAACGGGGGAAGGCCGCCGGCGGCACAGCACTGTGAAGAAAATGGGAAAGAAAAAAATAGTGTTTGTCAATATGATGAATTCATCGTCTATAAAAACGCGAGGTTTACACAGAATGGAACCAAAATTCAAATTTAAACCTGAATTATGGGCAAGACTATAGCACAGCAGCCGACTGTGGATAAATTATTGGAACAAATTTATTACGATTTACGCTCACCGGCCAGCTACGCTGGTATGCTAAAAGTTTGGCAGGAGGCCAAGAGAAGAAATCCTCGAATTACCTTACACAATGTCTATGATTTTCTTCATCGCCAACGCACTTACACATTGTTTAAGCCACGGAGAAACAAATTTCCTAGGCTCAAAACGGTGCCGAGTGGTCTGCATACAGATTGGCAATGTGACTTGTGCATTA
>CP049707.1:12814576-13036355 GCA_004148225.2 Heterodera glycines | reverse complement strand
AATTCATTCAATTTATTATTCGTTTTAAATCACTCAATTTTAAATACCACTCTCTATTTTTGAACCTCAATTTCCACAATGTGTTCTGAACAGCAACCGCTCATTTTGTCTTCCGCTGCCGAATTGGCAGAAGAATCTCCACCAAAAGTTTGCTTATCCATCGGAAAATTGAATATTAAAAGCTAACCAAAAGTGACAAATTGCCGAATTATGACGAAAAATTGAAAAATCAAAATCAAAAAATTAAAGCGAAACGAACGAATTTTAAGCCGGGGGAAAAAGGGGCAAAAGCAAAAGCAAAAATAACAAATAATAAAAATATTCACTGGGGAGTGTGGTGTTTACGTCGCGAAATGGTAAACAAAAAGCGGAAAATAACACAGCGGCAGCAGCCAAAGGGAAAGAGAATCTTTTGGGAATACAAAAATAATTTCTGTCGAATTAAAAGTAAAAATATTATTTAATTAATTTAATTAATTAATTTTAATTTCGCAAAATCTAAGGCAGCAGAGGAAAAGAAAAGAATTTGAATTTCTACCAGTAATTAATTACATGTTTTATTTAAATCAGAAGCAGTTCTAAATATGAAAACAAAAGTTAATTTAATTTAATCCATTTTTAATTGTTTTTTTCAATTTAATTTTATTTATTTTTTTTGTAATTATTTGGATATTTTGACAATGTCAGCGATGAAAACAGTCTCGACTTTCTCCTCCGTAGTCATTCCCAAGTTCCAACACTCCGACCGAGAAAAGCCCCGACGGGCGATGGCCTTCGTAGACGACTCCGTCCGGTACACTTATCTGAACGAACATTGTGTTGTCCAATTGTTTTTTGGTCCTCTGTTTCTTGGCACCGACTGATATTTTTCGTTGGCATGGCAAAATGTCGTTGCAGTCGTGGTAAATGTTCACTTTCGGCTCAATTTTGCTAATTTCGTTGGTTGAGCCGTAAATGGCGAAATGTCCGTTTTGGTCGGTGTATCCTTTGGCCAACAGATCGTCGAAGCCAAACAGACCTTGAGAAAACGAACGAAATGCCAAGGCAAAAGCAAACAATAGCCAAAAATGAACCGTCGTCGTCGTACAATTTGACGAGAATTCCCGCGGCCGGGGCGCTGTTACAGAGCAATTTGCCAGTGACCCAAAAGTGAATTTAAAACAAAGCATAAAAAGAAAAGCATTTTCGACGGCAAAAGCGTACCCCGACGGACTGAGTTCTTCCCAAATGAAACAAAGGCCAAATAATTTGGCAATTCGTTGCAAAAGAAAGGAAAAATAAGGCAATTGCCAACTTTGAAAACATTCTCAATTCTGAACTTGCTCTTTTTGTTGAGTTTCTGTTCCCACGGAATTATTTTTCAAAGGGCCACGAATATTTTTGCTTACAAAAAAAGGAATTAGGAAGAAAATTTAAATGTCGGAGAAATATATGAAATGAATGGACGGACGGACTTTTTGGCCGATTCATTCGCATTTTATACAAAATAAATTCGAATTGAAAAGCGAATTTTGAAAAGGAATTGGCAAAACCTTTTCAGAAGGAGGCGAACAAAAAGGACAACAGAACGACCGACCACTTGAGCAGCGATTTGAGGGGAATTGAAATTGGAAAATTGGTAATGAAAGTGATGTGAATGAGTGAGTGCATTGTTGTGGATTGAACTGGTTTTCCACTTCCAAATTGCAAATTTCTTTCTTAAAATGCTGCCGATGGCAAAGGAATTACTGTAATTCTGCCCCGCGGAATATAATACTGTACTTTGTCCTAAATCAGTCTGTAAATTTAAAACTTGTGATGTTACCACGTCTCTTCCCTTCTTTCCTTACAGTATTCCCTTACCATAAATTTACTTCGCATTTTTACGCTGGTGGACAAAAGTCTTCTGCTGAATAAGCACCAAAATTGGTCAGTTCTTTTTCAATATTCTGTTGAATGAACCGACTGACCTTTGGCAAAACACACTTTTTACTTTAAAAACAAATTTTCTTCAATAAATTTTTGCAATTGTTCGTGAGGAAAGCGAAGAGTTAATTAAGAGTCGACAAAATATGTGATGGAAAAAGTGTTTGTCAAACATAAAATGATAGCAAATTCCACCTAAAATTTTATAAATTCCAATCTATCCCAATTTTTTGTGCTGATCAAAAAAGTCCAAACACTGCATAATTTCAGCCTTTAGGGGGCGCTCAGATGGCCTGCACCCTTGCAATAGGTTTAGGATCAAACCACCAATAGTATCAAATATTGGCATAATTTCAACCTTTTGGGCGTGTAAAATAAAAAAACGGCAAACATTGGCAAAATTTTAGCCTTTAAGAGGGGTGACAATAAAAATATTGAAAAAAAAAAAGTTCGAAATGGTGACGAATTTTGGCATAATTTGAGCCTTTAGGGGTTTGTAAAAGGACAAATAGTGAAAAAAAAAAAAAAAATGTTAAAAAGAAAACATTTGAAAAAATAAAATTAAAAAAACATTTTAGACTCAGCGATTTTATGTACGCCAAAAAATTGTTAAAATTCTCCTTATTTTTTCTACCTCACCGTTGTCCGCCGGGATTGTCGTTTGTTTTTTGGCACGGCTGTCCACGCAGATGTATGAGTTGTACTTTGTAGTCAATGTTGTGCTAACCGGAGTCTTGGAGCTAAAAATTTCAAATATTTTTAAATTTGTATAATATCTAAATGTATTTAAAATTAAATAATTTTTCTTTTTCACTGTTTTTTGCCCTCCAAGGGTTGTCGTTTATTGTCCTGGCCTATTGATTGTTGTCAATGTGTGGGAGTGCTTTGCCAGTTGTTGATGTTGGGCAATTGACCGGTGGAGTCGTTGTCAGATGTGATTTTTGGCGTTCAAATCACGCATTAAATACCCCACATTTTGCGCCTCCGGGCATATTGTCTAGACGGAACCTAGGATCCCGTTGTACAATGTTTGCCCATATTATGCGATAATTTGATGGTTCATCAATCAAAACCCCCTCCCCCTCTCAGCTTTTCCTACCAAACGCCGACCGTCCTTTGTCTGGTGTCACTTGGACCCGACTGCTTGTTCCCTCGCTCTTTCACTTAATCCTAATCTCCGATTTAAATCTCCAAATTTTCGCGAGCTACTGCCCCCTCATCCAGGCCGTCACGGACTACCCGTTGTTTCCTTTCACCCCCTCCCCAGCAGTTAATTCAATTAACCGGTCATACTTCATGGTTTTGATAAGCGTCCCTTTCTCCCCCCCCCAGCGAGAGCTTAGTCCCTTTATCCACCCTTCCCCATGCAATTCCCTTCAGTTCATGTCAATTCCCCTCCCTCCTTTCTCCGCACAATTCTAATCTCCGATTTCAATCTCCAATTTTTGCGCGAGCAATTGCCCTCAGGCATTGCGCGGATTTCCCTCACTGCTTCTCGCCTGCCTTCCCCTCCTCCTCTTATCTCCGAAATCAATCTCCGAGTGTTGAGCGAACGAACACTTGCGATTTTGTCCGCTAATCCTTTGCTTCTCCTCGCTTCACTTCTCCCACCACTATCTTTAATTCAATAGCCAATCACCCCTTTATTTTGTATTTTACTTTATGCTCTTGACTCAAAAAAAATATTTCATCTCTTTTTGGCGACAACTTGGCGCGCTTCATGAGGTAAAATCATGGGTCGGGAATGCAAACATTTGGGACATCTTTTTTCTCCCCCTCCATCCATATTTTTTTCCTTTTCTCTCCTTTTTTACCTATTTTTCTACCCTTTTCCCTTTTCTCTACCTTTTCCCCTCGTCTTTTTTCTCTCTTTTCCTCTATTTCTTTTTTCCCTATTTTCCATTTTTCCCTCTTTTCTCTCCTTTTTTTTCTCCCTTTTCTCTCACTTTTTCCTCTTTTCTTTTTTTTTCTCGCTTTTTCCTCCCTTTTCCCCTTTTTCTCGCCCTATTTCCTCTTTTCCATTTTTATTTTTTCCTCATTTTTCCCTATTTTTTTCCTCCCTTTTCTCGTTTCTTTCCCTCCCCCGTGAGTGCATTTCCTCCCCCTCTTTCTATCCCTGTGGGTGCATCCCCTTTTTTCCTTTCCCTCGCCCCGTGAGTGCATTTCCCTCCCCTCTTTCTCTCCCTGTGGGTGCATTCCTTTTTTTTCTTTTCTCCTCCATCCATCGCGAGTGCAATTCTCCCCCCCCCCATGTGAGTGCATTTTAACACATCTTTCTTCCCCCCCCCCACCCCGCCCCTTCACCGAATTTCAATTGATTAATTCCATCTTTGGATGGACCAATCAAAATCGTATTAAAACAATTATCCTTTTCAATGGTAGTGTTTTGGAATTGGGGTATCCCATGTTAGCTGGAGATTAATTTAAATTAAAAGAATTGGTTTGTGGTGAATTAATTAAATGAATCCTCTCGTGGGTTTAGACCCCGGTCTCTGGGACAAAAACCCTGGGGTTCGGTTGTTTGTGGTGAATTATTTTTAATTTAATCATACATAGCTGACATTTTCCTTTTTCGGATAACTGTACCGCTGCCCGAGTGGTAGTGTTTTGGATTCGACTCTCTGGTTCGGGCCCTTTTGTTTGTGGTCGAATTAATCGAATTAAATTGTCTCATGGGTTATGGACCCCGGCACCCGGGATTGGGTGATTTTAAATCACACATATAAGACATTTATCCTTTTTCTGCCAACACTATCCTTGGCCTGTTGGTTGTGTTCTGGATTTGGCTCTTGGGTTCGGGTCCCCTTGTTTGTGGGTGATTTAATTGGAATTAAATGGTCTCATGGGTTTGGACCCCGGCCCCTGGGAAAAAAATCATTGGTTATTTTAATCATACATATATGACACTTATCCTTTTTCTGTTAACACTATCCATGGTCTGTTGGTTGTACTCTGGATTTGGCTCTTGGGTTCGGGCCCCTTGACTTGTGGGTGAATTAATTGAATTAAATCCTCTCATGGGTTTGGACCCCTGCCCCTGGTACATAAAATTTCCCTTTTTTAATTTTCTGGTGAATTGTTTATGTACAAATTAAATTCCTCCCCTAAACGAATTAAGCGGAAAGTGAAAAGACAAACTCCGCCAATTTGAGATCAGAGACACTAAACGTTCGAATGATCAAACTCAAAGAGAATTAACTGCCCTTTTACGATAAAAGGGAATGAAAGAGAATTTATTGTGGGCGAACTCACTTTGTTTTCAATTGCTTCGTTCTATTTATTAAACTTAATAATCGTAATTCTATTTTAGAGCAGAAATATTCGCCCATTTGACAAAATGTCCAGAAATAAAACCAATTGTCCGTACAATTCATCTGAATTTTGTCCGAATCCCTCCGCCCTTAACGGCGTTTCCGTTTCAGTCCCCAAATGTTCGGCAAGCGCGCAAAAAGACAAAAAGTTAAAAGACACGTGGACGGACAAACTGAAAATGTTCATTTTCGCGACAGTCGCCATTTTATGTACGGACAAAAAAAAAAATAATTTCATTTTTTGGCATTAAAAAGACCAAATGTTCATTTGTCAGTGCTTCTGCTACTGATTGGAATTGTGGTCGCTGCCATTGCGACTCTTTTCGACGACGACAGAGCGTTGGGACGGGCAATACACAGATGGAAAGTGACACGCAATGGGGGGACGAACGGCGGCGGAAATGCCATGAGCACAAATGGGGACGGAGACAGAAACTGACGAACACGGCACGGGAAAGGAGGAAATTAGGAGGAAGGAAGAGGAGGAGACGGAGGAGGAAGGAGAGGAGAAGGAGGAGAGGAGGAGGAAGGAGAGGAGAAGGAGGAGGAAGAGGAGAAATGAGAAGGAGGAGGAAGAGGAGAAAATGAGGAGGAGGAGAAGAGGAGGAAGGGGAGGAGAGGAGAAGGAAGAAGAGGAAGAAAATGAGGAGGAGAAGGAGGAAGAAGAGGAGAAATGAGAAGGAGGAGGAAGAAAATAAAACGGTGGAGGAGGAAAGAAGCGAGTTGAAAAGCTAAAAAAGGAAAACCATTTATAAAACATTTTGTACACAGAAAATATGCAAATTCCGAAATAAAAAATTGTGTCGAAGTGGTCAGCGGTGGGCGCGCCGTAGAAAACTTAGAAAAATTTTGCATTTCATAGAATTTTTTCCCACCCTCTTATTCCCGCTTTGATCACGTATGCTTGGCGTCTCGGGAAAAATGGAAAAAAATCAAAACTTAGATTTATGAGTAGTTTTTGGACTTAAGATACAAAAAGAAAAATTAAATGTCTCCCTGCTGCTCCCCGGCTGAACAACGCATATCGATGTCAGGGAATAGGCCGAAAAAGGTCGGGAATCGGAAAGGGATTGGGACGGGGCTGAACCCTAAAAATAAGAATTATTTGATTTAATTTACGGTCCCCCCATCCCTTCCCCCCCCCCTTTTCCCCCTTTTTACCCAATTTAGCTTATGCTCCTCCAACCTGCGGGGATTTGTTCTGCTTTTTGTTTTCTCAGCTTATCACTCCCTTTTGGCTTCTCTCTTATTCGTCATTAAACAGAACCAAACTTTACTTATTTTGTTAGCTTTTCTTTTCCTTTTAATTTTTTCTTTTGCTTTTGCTCATTCATTTTGCTTCAATTTCCTCCCATTTTTTGCCAAATGTTTTCCATTGACTTTCTTTTCCTCCGATTTTTACTCTTCGTCATTTTCATGCGATCTTTCGTTCATCCTCAGGCTTCTTGTGACAACCGTAATCTTTTACATTTCCCCAAATACTGTGGTTTTGGAAATCCAAAATGGCGAACCGAAAAGCATAAAATTTATCCACAATTTTATTTTGTTAAATTATTTTTGTATATTTTTCTAATTTTGAAAGATTACTTAAGTGCCACTTATAATCAATCAGCTTTGTTTGGTTCATTTCCCATTTGTTCAGCTTGTCTCGACTCCGATTGTCCCATTGTCAATGGTCTTCAATTAATGTGTGCAAATTCTTGCTGTAAGAAAAGATAAATAACTAATAAAATTCTGTACTTATTGCTGTTTTAAATTGGATTGATTGAATGTTCATTTTGCCTTTGGATTCATTTGTCTTTGTTCCTTGAAGGTGCTGAACCCACGACCACCACCAGCACCACATCAACATCAACCAGTACTCCGACCAGCACTTCAACCTCAGCATCAACAAGTGCGTTGTAGGAAAATCTGTTCAAAACATGGATTTTTAATGCTAATTAAAAGGGTTGACTAAGTAAGGCCTACCAACGAAGACAGAATCACGGCCAGCAGGAATTTGAAAATGCCTTGTCACTTTCTCAAGCATTGGTCGTGTTTAGGCACTTCGACCTCGTCGTCAACTTCGACCTCGACCAGCACCACTCTGTCGACGACAACGCAAAGCTGCACGGACGAGGCGGGCACTGTGCCGTGTTCGTTTTACAGGACGCGGTGCGCAATGCTTCGAAATTGGCTAATACAACACTGCAAGGCCATGTGCGGATTTTGCTGAATGAGCAGCAATCAGTCGGAAGCGGAGAAGGAACAATTGTGGGACGGCACTGACAAAATTTTGCGGCACTTTTTCACTTTTTACATTTCTGTATAAATCAGTGACCAAGGACATCGGACGGACGGATCAAACATTTATTTTCCCCCCTCCCCCTTATTTTATTGCGGGGAACACTCAAAAAGGCAGCTGAATTGTGATAATCCCTCTGTCCCTCTGCTCTCTCCCATCCTCACACTCTGTCCGTCTGCTTCTTTCTCTGCTTTCTCCTCACTCTTTTGCACTTTTCCACTCTCTCCTCAACTATTTCTTGAATTGTTACGCTGCAAGAAACAACGAATTGCTAATCCCCAACATAGGCTTTTCCCCCCCCCCCCTCCCCCGCTTCTTAATTGAATCTCTCTTCCCGCCTATGCAAATCGCTCGCCAGCGGCGATTCTCCCCGATCAAATCACAACAATCACTCTCACTCTTTCTCATTTTGCCCTTGGGCCTTTGCATGGAAAAGCCAAATGCATTCGGTGAGTTTGTTGTTTTGTTGTCCCTCCCCCTCCGTCTCCTTTTTCTTTTTGGCCATTTTGCTCGCTTTCTGCCAATTCGGATTTCTGTTGATGTCCATCAGTGGGGAGATGGTTAGCATTGTATAATTATGAATCCCGGGCAGATTGGGATCCCGTCGTGAAATCCCGGCCGAACCGTGAGTTATATCTTGGTAATCCTATCCCGGCCTGGTTCCCATCCCGATTTTTTCAAAATTCCGGACACTAATATTTAGCATGTCTTCCATCAACAGGTCTCAATTATGTCTTGCCACCTTCTTCCATGTCCCCCCCCCCCGCCTTTTCAGTCCCAACCTTTCCTATCACTTTCGCACAGTGTTTTTTTGCGCACGCGTAAATATTCATTAAAAATCGAAAAAATATTTTTTCATTAGGTGGCTCGTGTCCGCATCGACGGACCCATCTGTTCTCTAAATTTATGGTTTGAAAAAAAGATGCCAAAAAATATAGGAACAGTTTTCAATTCCCTTCGTTTAAAAAAAAATTTTTGTTGAAAGCTTGGTTGAAGAAACCAACGTATAGACTTTTTTCTGCTTCCTAAAATACTAAAAAGATGCGCAAAGTAATTAAAATGTAAATTTACCAAAACAAGCGCTCATGGGAAACTTCTTTTGAAAATTTGACGCAAGTAACACTTAAAAAAGCTTTTATTTTAAAATCATTGGAAAACATGATACATGTCATCATGTGCAAAGAGAGATCTGTGGCAGTCACCGAAGTCGAGGCCCCAAATTTTTACCGATTTATCAGCCGACCCGGTCACCACCAATTTACTGTCCTGTAAAATGTGTCGATCCCCTTTATTTATCCACTAAAATTCCTTGTCTGAGATACCCCCCCTCTCCTCACCGCCAACTAACCAGTTTGGACAATGTGCTCATCCACCGATTCATCGGCCACCAACAATCATTCAACGCCCTTCGCTTCCATTAGCCTTTAACACTTAAACTTTAGTGACTTTCACGGGTAATTTGGGTTTTTCGGCTGGTGGCCAATTAAGAAGAGAAAATAAAAGTGCATTCATTTCCCTCGGTTTCTTCCGCTCCTTTGTTTATCTGCTGATGCTTTTGTTGTGCTTTATTCCTTTTCCTTTTCCATTTCATTTTTTTCTTTTTTTTCCATTTTCTTTTTGCTCCTTTTTTTGTACAGTTCCAATGCGATTGGTGGACACACTCTTTTCGCTTTCGCTTCTGATCAAAGCAACCGATCGCCTCGCCCTGTCATTTCGCTGCTTCTCCTTTCTTCCGTCCTCCTTATCAATCATTTTTATGCCTATCCGATCCGAATTCCTTCTTTATCTTCTCTCTTCCATCTGTGCATCATAATTTATGACACCTTTTCGCTTCATGGCCAATCATCGGCTTACAATTAGCCAATTTGCTTCTCCATCGCAAATATTGATCAGCTGATGGCGCGCGATGCATCGCTTCTCATTCATTGCATTTCCTTTAGCCTCAATTGTGCCCATCGCTTCGTTCATTCTTTGCATGCTTATAATTTTTAATTGGGGAAAGTGATCACTGGCAATTTGCTTTTCTGTGTGTCTCTGTTTTTTTCTCTTTTTTTACATTTTGTCGATCATTGGGCTGCCTTTCCCGTGAATTTGCAGCAGATATACCGATTAACTTCCTCGGGGAATTGCTAAAATCTTTTTTGAAATTCTAATTCGGCAACTTTGAAAAGTAAGTGCCAGCAGGTGATCACTGAATGCCCCCCCTTAAATGTTTTTACTTTTTTAAATTCTTTCCGTCCCATTTTCTCTCACCGTCCGTCCCTTTCATTTTTCGCTTTTTCACAAAATTCTCTCCCCGACTGTTCTCTGCTGTGTTTTTTCCCTTTGCTTCTTCCTCGGCTAATCCGGCTTTAATTCCTTCTAGCAAAAGATAATTGACGCCGGCAAAAAGCGATTGGTGGCGGAGGAAAGAGCAATTTTAGAGAATATGCCGGCATCGATACTGAAATGAATGGTGGGGGAGGAGAGGAGGGGGAGGGGAGGGAGTGGTCAAAAATCAAGGTGATCAGAGCGTGAAACTAATGATCAGAAACAAAAAGATTACAGGGAAAGAGATAAGAGAGAGAGAGAGAAAGTGAAAGGAAGAGAAAGGAAAAGGAGAAAGAGAGAGAGAGAGAGAAGAGAGAGAGAGATGGATGGAGAGGAAAAGATTTGGAGGGAGATGAGTGAGTATGAATATCCAATCAGAAGGCTAGCTAGCCTCGTTTTAAATTAAATTTGGTTTCTATTTAAAATGCTTTCCATTTTCGCATCCATTACAAATGCTTTCCTTCCTTTCCCCGTAAGTCCGTCGGTCGGCCGTGGTGTTTTGCTTTTGCCTTGGGCATTTAGTTGCGCTGTGATTTTCGGCGTTTGGGCATTTGGCTTGCCTGACGCAGCTCAAGCGGAACATCCGACTTTTGTCCTCCATTTGAGTGAAAGGTGCTCGAAGCGGAGGAATTTCGTTGATAATTAAAAGCCAATGATGGAATTTTGCTCGTTGGCAAAACCTAATACAGAAAGAATTGTAGGAGTGAGACATTAATTTATCCAAAATTAAGCATAAAGATTGCCCTATTTTAATTTAAAAGTTTCGTTATTTTTCATTTATTAATGTGATTATGCTTTTGCATGCGAATGTCCGTCCTCCGTCTCTCTGCCAACCAAATTCCTCAACTCGGACCGACCCTTCGCTGCCTGACTGACCCTTATGAGTTATTAATTATCGGACTTTGTTTTTGTATTTTCTTTGGCCTTTCTGTCCAAAATCCATAATTAGCGCCCTTTTCCAATGTCCTCGGCCTTAGATTAATCAAAATCATGCATTGTCTTTGCTTTCTTAATTTACTACGCCCCCGCCCCCCGAAGATATTAGCTCAATTTGATTTTATGTCCCTATTCGTTAGCCTGGCCAAAAAAGGAGAAAACTGGTTCGATTGTCAGCAGATAAAGCGAAAATTGGAGAAGAAGTGGATGGTCCCCTCTCAAATCGCTTCATTCGGAGACGATTTTCCTTATTGAACACATTAAGTGATTTTGGTTTGGTTTAAAGCCTTCGCTTATTGATTGGCTTTTTCAAACTCTCAATTTCCTGCAATTCCCTCGCCTCCAAAGATGCGCCACCCGACGCATCTGATCGAGCTGAGCTTCAGCCGACTCGGCTTCCAAATTGGTGCCTTTTCTTTGCCTCTCGCCTTTGCCATTTTCTCAACATTTCCTTAAGGCAAACACCCAAAAATGATAATCGCCGGCGGCATTCTGTTCGCCATTCTGTCCAGCATTGGTTTGCTGCGATTTGAGGAAGAGAATAATGTGCGGACGGAATATTCGCCACTGAACGCGCCCAGCAAAAAGGAGTACCAAGTGGCCAAGCAGTTCTTGAGACAGGCAAACGACTGACCAAGCAAATGCCGACATAAACAAAAAGTAGTTCAGAACGGCACTTTGGACCCATGTTACATAATGAGCAGAGCAAAAGACGACGGCAATTTGTTACGGGACGAGTACCGGTGGTTGCTGTACAACATGACGAAATCTCTTCAGCAAGAGGCATAAAATGATTATTACAAAAACCGCGAGATACAAATTTGAGGTAGTCTCGAGTAAGACCCATCTGAGCTATAATTTTTGATGGAGCTTTAACAATTTTTTGGTGTGTCACTATAAGAAAAACAAAGGCATAAGGCCAAAATGCTTAATCCTGGGTATGCAATTACCCGGCGTCAATTAATTGACTTTCCTTTCTCTAAAAACTTTCCTCGCGCGATCAAACCCAATTCCATCTTTAATTCCTAATTTTCCATTGAAAGGTTCGCGTGGTGAGCGGAGGACGCGCGTATGGGTACAGGGATCTGTGTGAGCCGTACTGCGAGATGAACACCGCCTTTTTGGCCTTTTTGAAAGTGTACGACCCGACGCAGCCCTTGACGCACACTTACCCCGCCATGGAATTGTTCGGCACCCGCGCATTCATCGGTAAATGACACCTTAATTAAGTCAGCATAAGCAATTACCTCCACCCCAGGAAACAATGTGTACGGTGTGACATTGAAGAATTTGAGCGCGGATTTGTCCTCAATTGGCCCCGATCAAACGGCAGACAATTCGTCGTCGACAACGGAAGAAGAAAAGGCACTTTTGACGGCACTTTCGGTGGCGGGAGAAGGCAAAAGGGCATATCGACAACAGCAGCAGAAAAACATCAAACTTTTGGAGGCATTCACCACAGCGGTGCTGACAAACACAAAACAAATGAAAAGCGATTCCAATTTTGCTTAAGGTAATGCCATTTTATTTGGTTGCCGATTACAAAGACAACGAATTACTCGTCAAATGGCAAAAAGGTGGTGGAATGTTGGAAATGTTTTTATGTTTCTATTTTTAAGCGGCGGTTGAACTGTTCGAACGGCCACAGTACTCACGACTTTTAAAGGTACTGTAGTTTATGGATTTGTCAGTGCACATTTTGTGAATGAATATGCATTCAAATAGACTGGGATGACAGGCGACAATATGGTCACGGCAGAAGTGCGTCGGATGGGCCTCGAAACGGCGCCGCTTCTGCTCGGGTCGGTGGTGGCAATGATTGTGAGTGAAATGCCAAGTCAAATCAAATGCCGACCAATCGGCCGTTGTGCCATCCAACCAATGCTTCTTTCCTCTCAAGGTGTTCGTCCTTTGCACTCTGGTCCGCGTCCGAAAAGCCGAGAATCGATTCTGGGAAGCGTTTGTCGGCTGTTTGGTCCCTCTGATGGCAATGGCAATTTTCGGCATTTTCTGCTGGTTCATTTGCCTTCCCTCTTCAGTCCTCCTCCATCGGTCTGATGTCTTTGGCCGGGTGGCGTTTCCAATCCATAATTGTCGCAGCGCTTTTTCTCGTGCTGTCCGTTGGTGTTGATGACATCTTTATTTTGGTTGGTCATGAACATTTTTGTGTGTTTTTTGTGCTTTTCCTTTTCAGATGCGTGCTTGGCAACGGAGCAACGAATTGTTTACCATTGCTGAACGGATGGCTCAGTGCCTGGAGGACGCGGGGCCCTCCATCACAATTAGGTTGATTGATTGATCAGCTGATGGATTCGGTTGATTGATTAATTAGCTAATTGATTCGGCCATAAACAATCACCTCTGCTGACTAATTACTGATTTTTCGTCAGTTGTGCTTTTATTCGCTCCTTTTCAGCTCTCTCACCAATATTATTTCTTTCATCATCGGCGCCTTCTCCGATACGCCAGCCGTCAGAACATTTTGCATATTTTCGGCCATTGCCATTTCGATTTGTTCGTTTTTCTTTTTTAATTTTATTTGTCTTTGTGATGATCACTGATCGGTCTATGCTCTGATCACTCACTCCCTTTGCCTTTCTAAGGTTGGCTCTACCAATTGGTGTTTCTTTCGGCAGTGCTCGCATTTAGCGAAGGACGGAGACAAAAAAAGGCCGACAAAGGCATTTTAAAGGGAACAAAGAATGAAAACGAACAAAAAGTTGGAAAGAAATGGAAAAAAACAACTGAGAAATTTGACAATTCAGGAATTTTGCACGATGGCATCTTATGGTGAACATTTCCATCGAATAATTATCGAATTTTGGGCTTATGCCGTCACCAAATGGTTGACAAGGTGAACAATGGGAACAGAACATTCGTGGCATTCCTTGCGAATTCCTTTGCCGAATCACTCTCTTTAAATACAAACTGAAAAGTCCCGTCTTTTCCTCTGCTCCTTCGCATTTAAAATTGACTTTACTTATTAGGTTCGTTCTGACTTTGTTTATGTTCGTCTACTTCGTCATTTCTTGGCTGGGCATCCAACTTTTGCAGTCGAACATTTCCATTGATAAGGCACACTTTTGCAATGATTAAATTGACTAATTAGCAAATTGATTGTCAGATGGCACTGCCCAATTCCTACCTCCACCAGTTCCAACTCCAATTTGAGACTGCTCTCCGCAACATGCAGCCCATCTCCGTGTTCGTCCTTCGCCCCGGGGACCTTCGAGACCCGCAGCAATTAGCACGTGTGCTAATTCTTTTTTGTTTTGTTTGTTTTTAGTCCGCATTTTTGAGGCGTTAAACAATTGGTGTGGGACTTTGAACATGCGCTGAACAGTTACGGGGCCGAGTCGACCTTCTTTTGGTTGCCCCAATATGAGGACTTTGTGCGATTTTACAGCAGCGAAAACGAGAATGAAGATGAAGCAGAGGTAAAAGAAGCAAATGGCAAATTGGGAAAGTGCCAATAAACAGAGGGAAGAGGGAGAGAGATATGTACGGTAGGAAGGGACCTAAAGTGATCGTGCCCCACCGTATCCAGGCGGACCCTGCGGAGGATCGTCCCCCGGCATTCGCTTACACCGAAATCCCGGCCTTTTTCCGCTCCGCCTCCTACTTCTACCTGAATTCCCTCGTCCACCACAACGAATCCGCGTGTCATGCCAATCAACCCGAGTGCATCAGCGGTTTCTTCTTCGTCACTAATTTCCATCGTGTCATCAAATACCACGAATTGGTGCCGACAGTGCGCGAGTGGCGACGCATTGCGCAACATTACGCGGACATGGAAGTGTTCGCTTACAGCGACCACACGCCATTCGTGGACCAGGTTCAGTTCAGCAGCACAATGGCATTTTGAAACAATTTTTTGGATGGCAAGGCACTCAATTGGGAAAGGGAACGAATCCCATTCAAATGCTTTTGTCTCCCAATGGCTTTTCCGCTTCAGACAATTTCCATCGATCAGACTGTGCTGGGAAGTGTTGCGGTTGCCCTTCTCTGCACTTGTTTGGTGTGTCTCGTGTTCATTCCCCATTTCCTTAGGTTGGCTTTTCCTTCGCTTTTTGCTCTTTTGTCCCTTTAATTCCCATTCCTTCAGTGTTGTGGCCGCCGTTTTCTCAGTTTTTTCCATTTCATGCGGAATTTTCGGCTTTTTGGCCTTGTGGGGCGTCGATTTGGGTACGCTTTTGGCCTTCGCTGCGTCTCTTTCCCTTGTAATTTCCGCTTCCTTCAGATCCCTTGTCTATGGCTTCTCTTCTTATGGCCATTGGTTTTAGCGTGGATTTTACATGTGCAGTAATTAAAACAATCACCAAAAAAATATTTAATAAGCGAAATTCGAATGTTTTTTAGCTCACATCAGTTACCATTATTACAAAGCACCTGACGGGGTTTGGCTTTTCCTCCTTTGTTATCACTTTCAGTTTGCTTAAATTTCAGAATGCTCAAATTCGAATGCAACAAGCCCTTTCCGTGATCGGTTGGCCAATGATTCAGGTCCTTCCTTCGGTTGTTTCGGTTGGCCTTTGATGAGTCATCGCTCTCCTTCCCCACCCAAAAACATAAAACCCAATTACTCCTCCCATTTAACCATGGTCAGGTCGGCCTTTCCACCATCGTTGCACTGCTCCCGCTGCTCCTCAAACAGTCTTATTTGGCCATGGTTTTTCTAAAGGCATTTTCGCCTTTCCGTCGGGGATCGATTGTCCCCTTTTTAGACCATTGTGGTGGTCGTTTGTCTCGGCATGTTCCACGGTTTGGTCATTCTTCCGGCCGTTCTCACCGCTCTTCCCTCCGCTTCCATCGGCGACAACAAAAGCTCTTCCTACTCTTCTTCCTCCTCTCCTTCCCACTCCTCGGCGCATCGTCGAGAATCTTCGCGGTCGGCACAATCTTCGAGTGAATCATTCGCCGCCTCGTCAGATGGCGGAATCGGAAGTGAAGAAACCGGCAGTTCGACGAGCAACACGAGTTTAGAAGGCGACAACGAATCCGAGAAGGGGAGGAAGAAGCCGACGAATAAAACTGCAGAAAAACGGAAGGAAAACAGTCAAAACGGCACGCGGACGAACACTGAGACAAGCAAAGTGCCAAAACAAAATGCAAATGCCATTTTAACATCCCCTCAAACCACAGAATCAACAAAAGACGGCAAATGGAACCGTGCAACGGGTGAAAGAAAGTGAAAAGGAAAAGTGCCAAAACAAACACCAGCAAGGGCACTCTCTGGACAGAATCGTTCGGGTTGGACGGGACGAATACAAAACCACGAGAGTTGGGACTGACTCTTTCCGCAGATTGTCCGTCAAAGGCTTCCCCAAGCACCGCCACGGGTGAACATCGCGGAACTTTTGGTGGCGGATAGCACTCCCACGCCGGGGGTTGCGCTCGTCCACCGAATACCCCTTGGGCGGTGTGTTTCGAACACAATTTGATTTGATTCTTCGGCGGCGGAATCAGTCGAATTGGCCATCGCACGGAAATTGCATTTCACTCGGAAATGATCAGAAAAACTTTCAAAGGATAACGAATCTCGACCAACTACTGCCTGATTGATTGAGCGAAACAGCTTTACCATTTCCATTCCCTCATTAGCATGGGAAGTCGTGACAATCTCAGAATTGCAATACTTGGCAAAACAAAGTGTAAGCATCGTTTGTCCACCCATTCCCTTAAGCTTAGCTTGCAACATTCTTCAAATTTATTTCTGCAAATCCAAAACAAAACTTTTTATTGGACTGATCAAATCACAGAAAATGCATTGCAAGCATTGTTATTATTTGTGTAGTTAAACGGGTCCCCACATTTAAAGTTTATTCGGCAATTGTCAATTTGTTTTTGTTTTCGCCTTTTCTGTGATATTTTTTACATATTTTTATATGTAATAAACTTTTTAAGGAACAAAAGAATTAGAATTTCAACTTATTGTTAGAATCATTGGAATCATTTGGTTGGAATTAAATGCTGACTAATGGTAAATTAGCCCCAATTAATTAATTTGGAATAATTTTGTGTGAAATCACAAATTGCACATTGTGTCCAAATGTCCGGCCGATGAGTCATCGTTATAATTGGCAATTAATTCGTTCCGTCGTCAAAATCCTCCGCATAAGTCGAGACGTGTGGGTTGGCTTCCTGAAAATTCATTCGCTTTGAATTGTCCCTTTGAATTTGAAAATGGCACTTCTTCCGACGATGACGAGGAGGAGGGGGAGGGACGGGGGCGAGAAGCGGCGGCGAATTGTGCGCTTTTCGCTGGGGACGTCCGCTCTCCGTCCCTTTGCCGTCTCTGCCTCTCCCCATGCCCTTTCTCTTCCTCTTCCGTGTGTTCTTCCTCCTCCTCCTCCCTTTCTTCCTCCGTCTCTTCCTCTCCACTGTGTCTTCGGTTTCTCTCTTCGCCTTTTCCTTCGTCCGCCGATTCGTCGCTTTTTCTTCGCCAATTTGTCGGATTTTGTCCTTCCTCTTTCGCCAAAATGTCCAATTCTTCCTCCGCAATTCGCAGCTCCCTCAAATTCGCTTCCATTGCATTTTTAAGAAAGCTTTTCTGGAATTAAAAATTAACTTTTCTAGCAATAAGCAAAGTTCATTGTCAGTCAAGAACCTGCACATTTAGGAATGGAATGTTGAAGAAATTGTACAAAAATTTCAGTCCCCGGGCGCTTTTCATCGACGCCTTCACAAATCGAATTGGCAAAGGGAGCGGGGGACAACGGACGGAGGAAGATGCATTTGGGCAGGGTTTGCACCTAAAATGTCAAATTTAACAGAGGGGGAGGGTAACCGAAACCCAATTGCTTAGCCATTCCGCCCTCAACTCCCCCCCCCGCCCTTTAAATGTGTGCTCCTCCCCACCGTTCATTGAAAACGCGAAGAAATTGGAGACATTCGCCGATGGTGTAAGGCAGTGGCTGATCAGCAGCACTGATCAGGTCCATTTTGTTGGCCATTACCAACACGGGAATATGGGCCGGCACTGAGGGCAATTCGCGACGGATGTAAGCCCAGGTCCTACACAAAACACAGTCAGAAAAACATGAAAATGCGGTAATTAAAAACAGCGAGCGATTGATCTTTGTTGTACGCCTCCCCCCCCCCCCGCCTCTGACCAATCTCTGGTCACGTCGAATAACATGACGACTCCGTCACAGCCGTTGTAAACGTTCACAGTGCTCGCATCACAAGCAGCGTTTTGAATCTTCAAAAAGGCATAAATCAAGTCAATTTAAGAGAAAATGATTAATTTAATGACAATTCTGGTGGCTTACAGCTGTTATTTGGCCAACAATATTCAAAAAATTCGGGCCTAATTTCTCATTTACCACTTCTTGGACAGCCGAGGGAATGTCAACGGAACATTTGGCCGATTGATAAGCATTTTTGCGAGAAAATCCCAATTTGAGAGAAGCCGCCGCACCGGTCGAAGGGTCGGCACGACGTCCCTTGTCCACAACATCCCAAATGTCCAATTTGACAACGAAATCATGGGCACGATAATTCCATGTGATCGAAGCGACCTCAAAAGATTAGTTGACGGAAGGAGTTTAATTCACCCAAATGGTCCAATAAATTTAAATACAAATTTATGCAGGGAACTGTCCCTGAATTTTGGGGAATAAGTCCGATTTCTGCAATTTTTTAGGGCCTCGGAACTCCTTCCCTGGTACCAATCCCCCCCCCCCTCCAGGGCCATTTTCTTTGCCGTTTCAGATTCCCACCTGAATCTCTTCCGTTTGGGTGTACGAGTCGCCCTCCTCTTCATGCCGAAATGGCATTCCCTGCAACCGACTCCAAAGGGAAGTTTTGCCGGTGTTTCGGTCGCCACGGATCAAAATTTTCACTAATACGGTAATTTTTTCAGAAAATTCCCAAAATTCAACTGTTGTAATCAATGCCAGTGGCAAATTTCCGTTGCAATTCGGCTCCAACGAGGTTAACACCAGCGGGAAAAGGGTAATTAGCAGAAATGTTCGTCCGACGATTAGTGCATGCTAATCAAAAGGAGTGGAGGTTAAATGAGTAACCAAAAAATACTATCATAAATCAAGTCGTACAAAAGAAAGGCTGTTTTTTTAGTAAGTAACCATTCGAAGAGTCCCTTTTTCCTAGCCGATCTTATTTTATACACTAACTAACCCAATTTTGGTTCTGCGCCTTCGTCAGTCGCAACAAATTTTTTCCTCAATGCGTTTATCATAATACACAATTTTCTCGTTCTGAGTGAACACTAAAATTATTAAGTAATACGGAATATTAGATCAAAATAAATGTGTTTGAACAATTATGCGAGCAAAATTTCAGAAAAATTGCCAAAAGCCGACTTGTGTGACGTTGAAGTTGAGTCTGAAGGAGGGGACAGCGTCACCACCACAAGAGAAGAAACACACATAAATTCGGCTCCTTCAACAGTGAAGACACTTTTTGCGTCCTTTTTTCCAATGTCAGCTCTCACAACTCCTTCCGCTTTGCCGTCAATTTTCAAATAGACACTGAAAAAATTAAAGAATTATGGATTCATGAATTACAATAACTGTAAATTACTCAAAGCTGCTGCCCACATTCATATTGCCTTGGCATTCAATTGACGCGGTATACTTCGGACTTTCTTTGGTGTCAGAGCGATAGTCCGCCCACGCCGATTGACTTTTTTTAGTGGCAAAAACGACGACAGAAAGTCCTTCCGCGTAGAATAGACAACGCTCGTTGCCACTCGGTTTCTCCACATAGGCCAAATCGTTTTCATATTTTCACAAAACTCCTGCGGGTCCATTCTCCGTAATGTTTGACCCTTAATGAAAAAAAAATTGTTGAGATGGATTAACTACAAAATAAAGCAATTAACCTATCTCGCCTTTTTATTGTTACGGGCCTAATTTGTAAGAGGAAAGCATAAGAGGGGGGAATTTGCTAGAAGGGGTGCGAACGGTAACAAAAAATGCATAGTTAAATATAGAGGAACGATGTTCAAACATTCCGATTTAACGCGGGATAAACGTGTTAGCTTCTTCACTGTTAATTTTCGAAAACAACCCACCTCCAAAAATCAGACATTGCAAATTTTTTTAATTATCACTCAAATTTAGGCAAGAAAAAACGGTTTATGCTTTTTGGAAAAAAATGAATAAAATACAGAGGATCGGTCGTCGATCAAACCCACTACAAACTAGTAGATTAAAAATTTTGTCCTCCTTACTTTTAAGGCGACAAGTCCGTAAGCTTCCGCCATCCGAAATTTGAAAATGCGTGACTGTTCACTGTAATCCATGAGGAATTTCTCGCAAACTTCTTTCACACAAGCAAGGTCGTATTTGTCGGCTAAGTGAAGCAAGCCTTCCACAGTTTCATCTGTCAAGTCGGAGATTGAGATTCGTGTAAATAAACATGGCCTCCAAACCCACCATCCGGGTCGTATTGGTCTTGAGTCATAACAATGTCGAGCATACGACCAAACATGTCGGCATCCACCTCGGGGTCTCGAATCTCGAAGTTCTGAGTAAGGAACTCTTTGAAGCCGTCCTTGAAAAAGAAAGTGCGAAAAAATGGGGAAAATCCAGCCAAAATCTGAAAAGCATAGTAAAATGAATTCAGCACGAAGTTTGATTACGTATTTATTCACTCGGAAAGTTCGACCATTCACTGTTAATAGGTCTGGCTTATCAGCGCGTCTAAATCACACGTAAAGATTAGTTGTAGGGCTGTTTAAAACCTACCCGTAATTAGAAAGTTCGAAAATGTCCACCCTCGCCCACAAATGGATTCGGCCCTGGTCATCCAAAAATTCGTTTTCCGTATTGCGAAGTGCGTCCAAGTTCATCCAACGCCACTCAGAATGCCAAGTCAGCTCATCGCTTTTGATGCTTTCAAATCGCAACGGCTCACAACTCCACGTGTATTGGTAGTCGTGTTCGGGAGCTCGATCCGGTTTTGTTATGGCACATGAATCCAAATAAGCATCCAACTGAATAATAAATAACGGTGTTTAACCTGTTATTCAAAAAATATCAAAATATAAATTTTGTTCAAAAGCAATTAATTTTTAAATATCATTCAATTGTCCAAATTCTGAAGAAAAAAAACCTTAAATTCTGCAGGACTCCCATCGGCCTGCCGCTCGAATTGAACATAGTAGCGGATAAACCTACGCCTACTATGTTTTGAGGAATTGTATTTCATGATTTTTATGGACCTAAAATTAAGATTTTATTGAAAAAAAAGAAAAATTTACTCACCAGAGAAGATGGCCGATATTCTTTTTTGGCGACACAACAACTTTGCCGGTCTCCAAAACATCCAATTTGACTGCGAAAGTGATATCGTCTCTATATTCAACTATTTGTTCAACCATTACAAAGCAATTATTTGCTAAATAAATTAATTAATGATCGTCAAGCATGATTAGTGATTAATAGGATGAAAAGTTCATGTAAGTACATTTGGCGCTATATGGAAAGTTACCGATTTTGAATTTTATCAAAAGTAAAAACAAAAGGGGGGACACTTTTGTTTTGCAAATTTTTTTGATATATAGTCATGAAAATTTTTTCCATGGGGTTCTTGGGGTCCATGACCTCGAATTAGATGTCAGATTCGTGATCAGCGGCCTCTAAAACCCCGGATAACAAGTGTATTTTTAAAATTTTCGGGTCGGTTCTTAGGGGTGTTTTTTGAAAAATTTAGATCGATTCTTAAGTGTGTATTTTTCCTTGCATTTTCATTTTTTATTATATTTTGTAACGCCAAAGTAGATTTTTTCAAAATTTTTTAGTTTTTATGTATGTTAAAAACCTAGAAAATAGGCAGTAATAAGTTTTTCGTGCGTTCCAGGCCACAAGGAGCTCAGGAAAAAAAACCTAAAAATTACATCCTAAGGCTATTTCAATACATTTAAGTTAAATATTTTAATGCTAAGAAAAGAGAAAAGAAATGTAATTTTTTTATAACGTTTTAAAAAAAATTGGGCGCTACTGTAAAAGTGGGTCTTTTTGAAACAAAAGGGGGGACCCCTTTGTTTTGCAAAATTTTTTTAAGATAAAAAACCATGATAATTTTTTATCCGGGGTTTAAAAGGTCGCTAATCACGAATCTGACATGTATTTTGACTAATTTCTAATCCCTAACCCGAACTCGAATAAAAATCGAAATTTTGAATTTTTAAAATTATGATTTTTTGTTCAAATTTAGATTAGGAAATCGGAATTGATCAAAATAATTTTTCATGGTCGCTGATCGCGAATCGAACTGAAAGTTACCAGTGCTTCAATTAAAAATTATTTAAACCATTTTTAGACTAAAAATGAAAATTTAAAAATTTTAATTTTTCGACTTCTTGTTCGAATTCGGGTCCGGGATTTGGAATTGGCCGAAATGGATGCCGAATTCGCGATCAGCGACCCCGAAAACCTATAGATTGGCTTCTTTTATTCTGAAATGTAAAAATTTTTGTGTATGGGGCCTAAACTACACACGAGCCGGAATTTTTTTTTTCAAACTGTGAAACATCATTTCCAGCCTTACTTAGGTATTCTGCCTAAAAATTAGAGCACCGACGAGACCGGAACCCCGCCGTGCCGGGAATCCCGGGACAAAAAAAAGTGACTTTTCATATAAATTCCTGGCGTAGCGTTTTTTTAATTTCATTTTTTTGTTTTCTTTTATTTAGGGTTACACGGGTCCGGGTACCCGACCGGGTCCAGACCCGGATACCCGGCTTTTTCAAGACCCGGACCCGGTACCCTGACCCGACTTTTATTATTTCTTTTTGCAATGGTTGGTACCTTATGTCAAAAGGATGTTCGATATAGGAAAATTTTGATTGGACGCGTAAAAGTCGATTGGACGCGTACTTTTGATTGGACGCGTAAAAGTCGATTGGACGCGTAAAATGCAGTAGAAATGGACAGAGCGGAAGAGTGAATTTGATGAATTCAAACAAAAAAAAAATGCAAAAAATCCTAAAAATTTCTACAATTTATACTTTTTTGAAAAATGACTGCCAAATTTATGAAATTTTCTCCGTATTTAAGCGCTGAATTCCCCACCAAATGCATCCATTCATTCAATTGCATTCACTTCCATTCTTTCCCCCATCGGTCGAATCTTCATCCTGCTTAATTCCCGTCAGTTTTTTTTTGTTTCATTTTTTAAAATGAAATAAATTTTGTGCGCTTTTTCAAGGATGGTCAGAGCAACAACGGCCAGGACAAGGGCATCAGCAGCGCGAGCACGGAGCATCAAAACCAATCGTCGACTTGCCATGCAAGCGCGTGCCGCAATTGGACGAGCCGGACATGTGAGTGAAGCGCGTGGGGGGGGGGGGCAATTAATTCACTAATTGATTAAAATTGCTCATTTTAAATTTTCCAACAATTTTTCAGGCACGCAATGCGATCGCACGAGTGAAGTGCATGATGTGCCTGGGCAAAATGAGCTCCATGACGCGTGTGGCCATGTGTGCACGAATTTCACCGCAGGTAGAGGAGCGGCTTCCGATCAATTTTGAACCCATGACCGTCGAGTTCGAACAAGTCTAAAAGTCGTTTTCTGTCCATGATTTTCTAGAAATTCTTTGGTGGAAAATTTTTGGATTTTTTGGGGCATAGAATCCCAATTTTTACATGGTGATTTCGGATTAATGCAACGCTTATCATTATCTCCCCTCAAGGTGCCTGTACCGCTGGCTCAATTACAACACCAACTGTCCCGTGTGCGGCAATTTCATGCGCGCCCCTGAATAACCGGCGGCGGAGGAACAATAACAACGAGAAGAAATGACGATCTGATCAGATCCATCATTGAAATCTGTACTATCATAATGTTGTGTATTATGTATATGTCTGTGTGTTGTGTGTGTACCAGAATAAAAAGCGAAATTCGTTAGCGCCAGTAAGAGATAATGTCACAATTTTTCAAGAAATTTTAAGGTCTGCCGCAAAATTTTTTTGATCCCGAATTTACTGAAATTTATAATTTTGCATTTTCCTCCCCAAAATATCAAAATTGATAATAGAAGACTAAAAATATAAAATTTGATCCAATAAATTGGAAAAATAACTGATAGAAAAATGTTGCAAAATGGGCTCTAGTGCACTTTATGAGTCCAATCGACTTTTATGAGTCCAATTGAGTTTTATGAGTCCAATCAATTGACAATCCCGTGTTTTTATACAATAACTTTGTTCATGTTCGAACAAATCCTATCTTTTTGGTATCATTCGAAAGCACAAAGTCTAAATAATGTAATAATACGAGAAAACAAGAGAATTCTAACATTTCAAGAAAGTTACAAACCAAAATAATCAACAATGTGCTTAATTAATCAAATCTTTTTTTGTAATTGCCTGAACGTTGCGATTTTATATATTTTAGCTTCGTTAGACTTTGTGCTTTCGAATGATACCAAAAAGATAGGATTTGTTCGAACATGAACAAAGTTATTGTATAAAAACACGGGATTGTCAATTGATTGGACTCATAAAACTCAATTGGACTCATAAAACTCAATTGGACTCATAAAAGTCGATTGGACTCATAAAGTGCACTAGAGCCGCAAAATGTTCATATTTTTGACACTAAAATCTTATTTTGGACTTGGTGTTTATATTTTAAAATTTTCGATGGAAGCCCTGGTTTAAAAATACGTAGAAAGGAGTGGGGTTAAACAGAAATTTTTGCGAACCCGTCTCAACATCGAATTTGACCACCATTTTTTGCGGCGCTCTTTTTCAGAAAAACTTTTGGGGAACAAAGGGGTGATGAGGGCGACGGTGTTAGGAGCCGCGAGGAAAATTTTTTTTTGAAAATTTGAAATTTGTTAACAGATTTTTCCTAAAAATACCAATTTTTGAAATTTTGGGACATTTTTTGCAACAAAAAAAATTGAATTTTGGGGGGCCGGCGGTGCCGATAGGCGGCGCCGAAAAGTTTTTCGGAATATTAATAATTAATATTAAGAAAATTGTTCAAAATTTCATAAATTTTCAACCTTTCCCCTCTTCGTTGTTGAATTAACTTTTTAAATTTTAACAATGCTCGGGATCCCCGAATTAGTGTCGGGGAGTCGGGGGGCAAAAAGTCGGGGGCCGGGGCGGGGAATAGGCCCAAAATATCGGGGTCGGGGACCGGGGAGCTCGGGGACGGGGAGCAACCCTAGTCCATCTCTTCCCACGCCTTTCTCATCACTTCGAAGTGTTCCGTTTGGCTATCGGCTCAGTCCTCAGCTTTTCCCCGTGCAAATTCACCAAAATGACCATTTGCTGTTCTCCGCTGTCCCTTTCCCCCGTCGTCGTCCCAATTCGATTGTTCGCATGGCCAACACTTCGCCAACATTTGTGTGCGTTCCGCATTTTTTCAATTGCTTTCCCAAATCTTCGGCGCAAAAACGGATGAAAACTAAAAGCAAAATTTTGCAAACTCAAAGGGATATTTCTCCCAACAGAATCATTGTGAGTTCGATCAAAAAATTGGAGGCGGACACAGCGGTGAAAATGAATTGGCCTAAGAAATCGTAACAAAAATTGTTGGCGAAGGGGCGGTAAAATGCAATTGTCGTGACAGCGGAGCTGAGGCAAAGATTGATCAGATGGAGCAGCAGCGGAACCAGCATTTGCTTGGTGGTCCTCACATTTTCGGAGAGGTAAAAGCGCAAATCGACCACCAAACATTGATCAGTGACTGATCAGAAAGCATTTGGGCTTCTGCCGCTGGTGCGGTTCACCTGCTGATATCGCTCTGACAAATTTTGAATTTTGGACCATTTGCGATGGTAATTTTGGATGTTGAGCTTCCATAAAAAAGCAAAAAGCTGCGAATAAAAGAATTTCAAAATTTGTAAAATAAATTACAAATAATTAAATCAGTGCCAAAGCCAACACAAAGCCAAAAGTGAGCCAAACAAGAAAGTCCACTTGCTGGGAAGTGGTGTGAAGCAGGGATGGCACGGAATTCCGACTTCCGACATTTTTGGGGTCGGAATTCCGACTTCCGAAATTTTTGATAAAAAGTCGGAAATTTTCGGAAATTTTTTTGAATTTTTTTTCAAAAATTAACAATTTTTTACAAATTTTGTTAATAAATTGCACTGAAATTTTCAAAAATTTCCCGGCGGTGCCTATCGGCACCGCTGGACCCTAAAAATCTTATTTTTCTTGAGAAATTTTTGCCTCAAATCGCTAAATTTGGTCATTTTTTGGACAAAATTTGTTAAGTATTTGAAATAAAAATTATAAAATTTTCCCCGGCGGCGCCTATCGGCACCGCCGGACCTCCCCCGCCATGTTTTCAAAAATTTTGAAAAAACGCGCCGCAAAAAAAGGTAAAATTTTTGATGAAAATCATTGAATAATTTTTTAAAGCAAATATGTATTTAAATAGATCAAAAAATTTTTGAGTCACCTTTTACTTGGTTAAGAATTTAAAATTTAGCCTATTAAAATATTTAGAAAATTTTTTATTATTTTTTGTTTTTTGAAAAATTTCCGACTTACGATTTCCGACGTTTTTGGGCCTCGGAATTCCGATTTCCGAAAATTTTTGGGCCTCGGAATTCCGATTTCCGAAAATTTTTGGGCCTCGGAATGCCATCCCTGGTGTGAAGCATGTTCAGAGTTGTAAGCCCCATCTGAGTTTAAAAAGTATAAAATAAATTTGTTTTTATTTCATTAACTTTTAAATGTTTAATTTAAATTAATTTTTTTACCACAAAACTAAACCAAATGGCACTGAAATGCCAATTGCACCGTCTTTCATAATTTTTAGCTCACAGAGTGGCCATTAAACGTTCAATGACTAAAACATGGGCAAGGTAATTGCGAAAAAATATGGGAGCCATTGTGGCACGAGTTTGCCAAACTCCACCATCTGTCGAAACGAATTGACCCGTCAAAAAGTCTTCAAGCAAAACTTCAAAGCGAACTTAACCACAAAAAGGAATGAACTAATTAATTAATTATTTTTGAATTGATTAATAATTGCTTTGATGAAAATATAACTGCTTTGATACAATAAAATGAATTTAAATTTAAATGCAAAATTGAAGTGTTAAAACTGAAAAAAAAGTTCAACGCAGCGAAAGGACAGTCGAAGAAAATATGGGAGACAAATTCGAAAACATTCAGAGAGAGCACTCTTGGTGGGAAAGGGTCATTTTGGCGCCCACGTTTTGGCGCCGACGTTTTGGCGCCAGGGTCGTTTTGGCGCCCACGTTTTGGCGCCGACGTTTTGGCGCCAGGGTCGTTTTGGCGCCAAGCCATATACCTTAAAAGGGTAAATTTTTGATCAAAAATTTTACAAAAAAATTGAAAAAATTTTACCTTCCAATGGGCTTACTCTAATTTTCAAAAAAAAATTCCCAACCCCATAAATTTTTTTTTGGTAAAATTGAAGAATACTACCAATTTTGATTTTTCATATAAATTATATATATCATTCGATTAGTCTCGATGAGACAAATCGAATGAAGGAGTGATCTGATCAACTTGCCGAAAAGATTTTTTTGATCAACATGTAAATTGACTTAGCAAGAATTTTCAGGTCTTTCCTACAAAAAAATATCAAAACATTCTGGCGCTTAATTTTTTTCTGTTAAAATTTCAAAAAAGTTTGTGATTATAAACATAACCTTGACGGTATATTTAAGAAATTAGAACAAAATTTGTTCACTACCCCAAGATTTGGACCCTCCAAATTAAAACAGTTCTGATAAAACAAAACGGTGCTAGGTCGATCCACAAAAAACTCAGTGATCGATAAAATTAAATAAATAAATTTAATTATTCAATTCATAAAACACGGTGCCGTCCGGTTAATACTAATGTACGGCGGGACGCAAGTCATTTTCAAATTTTTTCAATTTTTGACATCACTTCTCGCCAATTTTCTCCATTTGTAGTAGACATAGCCTGACGCCATTGATACCATTTTGTAGAGCTCATCGAGATGTACAAAAAAGCCGCTGGTACCGGCAAGCTTAGCTTGGGTTGGCCATCGACAGGGTCGGGGGCGAGGCTGAGGGTCCTCCGGCAGATGTGCCCGACGCATGACGGGCTCCAAGTGAATTAAGAACCGGACCCGGCCTGGGAGATAGCCCTTAAAAAACTGAACAAAAAATTGTTCTTAACCGGGCCGGTCCGGGTTCCGGATCAGGCACTTTTGGTGCCCGAAAGTGGTGCGATAGGCTTCCGGAAAATGACCAATCAATCACTGAGTTTTTTGTGGATCGCCCACGCTGAGTTTTTTTGTGGATCGACTCAGCACGAACAAAACAGATACAATCCCTGATCTATATGTTCAAAAACCCTTTTTGTTCGAAATCGAGTCCGGGCTTCGCAGTTGTCAAAATGAATACCATATTCGTGATTAGCGACCCAGAAAACCAAAGAATATATATTTTCATATTATTCAAACATAGACAAAATTTAAAAACCCGACCTTGGCGCCAAAACGTGGGCGCCAAAACGTCGGCGCCAAAACGTCAGCGCCAAAACGTCGGCGCCAAAACGACCCCGACTCCTATGGGCGGACTGGGTCAGTTTAGTCTGGCCGGTTTAGTCTGGCCGTTTTAGTCTGGCCGGTTTAGTCAGAGGGTCGGTTTAGTCTGGCCTGTTTAGTCAGAGGGTCGTTTTAGTCTGGCAAGCTGTTTTCGCCCATAATTCTTACAAATGTTTTTTGTCAATTATAAATAAGGAAAAACTTAAAATATCTATGTTTAGCTACAATATAAATGAATATCCCAATTAGAAAATAAAAAGAAAGCGAAACCTTCAGGGGCCGTAGCAAAAGAAGGTGGTAATGGTTAAATGACCATAACCATGATGGTAAACCCGTAGCAAATGTGCAACCACGAGTTCATGGTCATTTAACATGGTCATTTGACCATGATGGTTGGTGGTTTGTGAACGCGCAGCAAAAGAACATGGTTGGTGGTTACTTAACCATGTTACCATGGTTAAATTGCAACCCTGCCCCTACCCATGGTTGCAGACCTAACCACCAACTTTTAAAAATCTGCCAAAATTCAGAGAAACAAGATAAAAATCCCAAATAAGATTCATAAAATAGAGAAAAGTCTTAGCTTTCGAAAAAAGTAAAAAATTATTATTAAATTTTACTTTTAATATAAAAAAAATAAAACTTAACAAAATAACCCAAATTTTTAAAATCAAGAGTAAATTAAAAATATTTAATTTTTTTTGTTACTGAATATCTAATTTTTTATTGATAAATTCCGAAACAAACTCATAATATATGAAAATTAATTTATTTCTCAAATCGTGCGGTTAAATTCATTCTTTTTTCAAGAGCAATTTGTCTTGACTGGCGTTCAATTTGCTCAGCCATTTGTTTGGAGAACAAAGACATTTTAGTAAATTAAGAGAATATGTATTAATTCTTTAATAATTTTTATATAAAATTATTAAGTTTATTCTGAATATTTTTACTCGAAAGGATATATTAACATTTGGACGAAGAAAAATATGCAAAATTATATTGGTTTATTTATAATGAAAAATAGGCGAACAATATTAGCGACCAGCAAAAAATAAAAATATATTTCATGATCATTTTCTATTGATCCATTCATCCTTTCAGCTGCAAATTTGCAAAACAACTTATTGACTTCTTGTTTTCCATGAAAAGAAGCAAAATATATATATATGTAAATAAAAATTTCGTGGTAGAAAGTTGGTGGTATAGCAAAAGAAGTTAGTTCATGGTTAAAAACGGTGACTGGTGGTTGCTCCAGCAGAAAATTTACTATCTTCTTTTGCTACCGTTTTTCTCGTATTTCGTGGTCAAATGACCAGGTCAAATAACCATAGTTAAATGACCTCGTCAAATAACCACCTTCTTTTGCTACGGCCCCAGTTTGGCACCGCCTTTTTATAGCTTCAGGCAAAGTAAACCCTAATTTTTTTTCATTCAACGGGCTTTTGCTTGTTTATATCCAACTGTTTTCCGCTTCATCAACACAATTCGATATGAGAAAAGTCAATTGATGCAGACATCGCACGATGCATCGCTGGTGAAGTCCCTCCTCAAAAAACGCGAAAATATCGTGCCGTTGATACGAATTCTTCGACTCTTACAGGGTTACAATACCATCAACAACATTAACCCTGCTCACCAAAATGATCAAAATTACCATGCCAATGTTAATCCCGATAATATCATTAATTTTCTTGTTGGTATTTCTCGAAATTATGAAATATGCCCGTATTCATTTTTCAATGTTTTGTTATTTTTTTTGTTGTTAGCACATTGATAAATCTGTTATGGTGTTAATTTTAAAGAATTTTCGAGAAACAAATCAGAATTGGATCAATGTAGGACAAAAACAGCTTGCCAGACTAAAACGACCCTCTGACTAAACCGGCCAGACTAAAACGGCCAGACTAAAACGGCCAGACTAAACCGACCCCCACCGTCCTATGGGGTCCGTATCGTTTTGGCGCCGACGTTTTGGCGCCAGCCCAAGTTTTTGGGTTATAACTTTTTTTGTTGTTAACCAAATCCAGCAATCTTGGTATCAATCGAAAGCTTAACATGTTTAGAAGATATTTCTAAGCTATTGCTTCGCGATTAGACAATTACCAAAAAAGTTATAACATGAAATTCCAAAAAAGTCGAAATTTTTGAGTTTTTTTCTTAATAACTTTTTTAGAAGCTAAAATTTTTGTTTGTTTTTTGTAAGGCAAATAGAGCTTGTGAAGGGTTTTCGAATGATACCAAGATTGTTAGATTTGGTCAACAAGAAAAAAAGTTATAATAAAAAAACTGAGGCTGGCGCCAAAACGTCGGCGCCAAAACGACCCAGTCCCGTCCTATGGGTCAACTCCACTGTGCAGAGAAAAGCCTAGTACTATCTCGTCGTTACTCTTTTTCTTTATAATTTCTCTCACTTTGGCGTACTATCTCTTCATTTTAATGGTGTAAAAAACAACATTTACTTCGCTACGTTTAACTTTTTTTCTATACGTTAAATCTATACCAAATTTTGCATATCGATAGAGAAAAAAATTCTGCATTATTCTATGCTCAATTATTATTGTCTGTGCTCAAACTCAAAAGTTATAAATAATAATAATAACGTATTTCTTTTTTGTCTCGTTTTGGCGTACTATTTTCATGTCTCTAACACATGAAAAAACATAAATTCGAAAATTCTAATAATTTTGGTTATAAGGGTACAAAATCACTTTGAACATTTAGAATCAATAGGAAAAAGAATAAATTTAGCATTTTGGTTAGAAAGAGTCTGCCTAGGACTTGAGTTATAACATGATAAAAGTTTGAAATTCCCACAACTTTTTTCTGAGATGACAAATTACTTAACATTCGCTTAGAAAAAGATTCCCCTTTTCAAAATCTTTTTTTAGATGCCAAATTTGTTCAGTTTGATTGGGTATGAAGCGAGTTATGGCTGATCAAAATAAACAGTGCAAAAAAGGCATTTACCAGTGTAAATTTTGAATTAGCGCGCAAAAAATTACGCCAATTACGCTATTTGGCGTTATGAGTAATTTTGTCTAACACTGGGCTTGACCCATAGTGAGGAGTCGGGGTCGTTTTGGCGCCCACGTTTTGGCGCCAGGGTCAGGTTTTTAAATTTTGTCTATGTTTGAATAAATGAAAATATGTATTCGTCAGTTTTCTGAGTCGCTAATCACGAATATTGTATTCATTTTGACAATTGCGAAGCCCGGACTTGATTTAAATGAAATACAATTTTTGAACATATTAGATCAGGCCTTCTATCTGTTTTGTTTTATCAAATGTTTTAATATGGTGGGTCCAAATCTGAGAAAATGATTTACCAGATTCTGATTTAGGGATAGTGACTATTATTTATTAAATATACCGTCAAGGTTATGTTTATAATCACTAACTCTTTTGAAATTTCAACCGAAAAAATTTAAGAGTTTAAAAATATTCAAAATGTTTTGGCATTTTTTGAAGCATAGCGAAGAGAAAAATTTGAAAAAATTCTTGCTAAGTCAATTTTTCATGTTGACCAACAAAATGTTCACAGCAAGTTGATCATATCACTCCTTCATGTTGATCTACACTAGAGATCAACATTTTGAAAAAACCGTAGTTGTACCTGTTTCAAAAAATGGCCTGTACCTATTTTTTCTGTACATAAGTACAGGAAAATAAATGTACAGGAAAAATCCAGGTTTCCGAAAAATGGCCTGTGCCTGTACCTGGATCCAGGAAAAATACAGGGCTGGATCCAGGTACATGTTGATCTCTAATCTACACCCATAAAACACAGTCAAAATCGGGAAGTTTGAAAAAAAATTCTAGGGGGTTGTGAATTTTTTGAAAATTTGAAAAACCCATTGGAAGGTAAAAGTTTTTCACTTTTTTTGTAAAATTTTTGATCAAATTTTTACCTTTTTTAATTTGACACGGAAAATTGTGAGATAAAAATAAACAAAAATAAGATTCTTATAGATTGAAGTGTGCTCTTTCTTCTGATACCAAAATAAAAAATTTATCTTAATGTTAAGTATTTTTAAAACCACTTTTTACAAAGGTAGTCAAAACTCGACAAAAAAAATTTCGAGAGACAAATAATTTTTACGAAAATAACAAAGAATTAACCAAAAACACCTCCATAAAATAATTTTTCTCGATAATCAATTGTGGTAATTTTTGAGCCAATTTAAACATTTTTAAAAATTCTTTAACCGTGAACAGGATCCGCAAATTTGAAATTTCCGGGCTCTAATATTAATCACTTAAGAATCCTTCAAACCAGGGGCGTATCTAGAAAATTTTCTCGGGGGGGGGGGACCCGACCTGAGACCTTTTTTTCTTTTTTTTTTTGCTACAGTCATGGTCATATGTTTAACAACACTCAAAATTTTCTACCAAATTTGATTTAAATTGATTATAAAATCTCAATATGACTATATTGTGTATATATGTTTTATATTTCTTGTAGCATTTTTTGTAGGCTTTATAATGATACCATTCACTATCCTTATTAGTTACAAACCATTTTACCAACTGCACTCCCTTTTTGGGGTGGTCATATGTTTAACAACACTACCCATATTTTTTTTCATCAGCATTAAAAAAATCTAAAAAAATTCAGGTAAGCATAACTTTGGATGCTGATCAAAAAAGGTAGCAACACCAAGTTGATCAGATCACTCCATGGTGATCTGATCAGCCCATTTTGGCTGGGAACGAGGGGTAAATTTCAAAAAAAATTTCTAGGGGGTTGGGAAAATTTTTCTGGAAATTTTGAGTAGGCCCATTTTATAGAGCACAAAATTCTCTACAATATTCAAAAACCGCATGTCTCTATGACTTATACCGGCTGAGGTATGGGCACTTCAATTTTGACGTAGTGTAAAATGCACTATTTTCTTAAGCAATACAGTACTTTTTATAGGCACCGAAATAAAAGTCGACGTATCTCAGCGGGCCTAAATTGTAGACCCACTATTCCAAAGGCAATTCGGTAGCAAATTTTGTGCTCTATAAATGGGCCTACTCAAAATTTCCAGAAAAATTTTCCCAACCCCCTAGAAATTTTTTACAAATATTTATAATTTTTTCCCAAATTGTCCGTCCGCAAAAATCTTGTGAGCTACATCATGAAAGAGTGATTGATCAACTTTGTTTTTGTATTATTTGCATTAAATAGGGACCGTGCTTGTACATAAGATGTACAAAAAGGCAAATGACAAATAAAATCATCAAAAGTCGGGTAGCACAGTGAGACTCTTCCCGCCCCCTTTATTAGCATGAGTTTTTCTTCTCTGTCTCTTCTGGCATTTTTAATGGCACCAATCGTCCATAAAACACTGTCCACAGCGCAATTGTCAAAATGATTACGGCACTTTCCAATTCCCAAATCGCTCGGGGTCCGAAAAAGGTGTAGAGAAAACTGAAGTAAAAAAAAAGTTATTACTGATCATTTTGATCGAAATATTCAAAAATCAACGACCCACCCGATCATCAGTGGGCCCAACAGTCGTCCCATGCCCCCGCACATCATCAGCACGCCCTGCTGCTTGGCCTGCAGTCGCGGCCCAATCGCCTTTGAGAAGATTGTGCTCATCGACGCATTAATGCAGGGGAAAGCGGTGCCAACCGCGAGGACCATCAGAGAGTAGTACAGGGAGACGTTCACCTGAGCAGCACACAATGCCAAGCCAATAGGGAGGGGAACGGCACCTGTTTGAGTCCGTCACACCACGCGTGTTGCGCTCGGTCACAGCCTCCGGACACCGTCGTCGAATTGGGCAGGGAAACAGCTGAAGGTGATCGGACAATTGATTCATTGGGGAGGGGGCTAATCACTTTGTAGCACGTCATTGGGCAGAAATGGCCAAGAGAAAGTGATCAGATGGAAGAGGAGAAGGCCAACCAACGAAAAAAGGCACACGAGGCGATCATTCAGACTAAAGGAACTCTTTTGCCCCACTATTTTTGCCAGAATGAAAATACATTTTGCCAAGGTCAAACACAATGTACAAAGCATAGACGAGCAGGGAGAGAAGGCCGCGGGCGATGTGTGCCAACGACTCGTAAAAGGCGACTTCTTGAGGGGTCCAAAGGAACATAAGCATGGCGAACACAGTGCCAATTCTGACGACAGTTCGAATAGTCATTGCCCGAGGGGTTTAGTCCAATTGTGCTTGGTTTTACTTACGTTTCAACGTTTGTGTAGACAAATTGTTGCGTGAAACGAAGCGCATAACAAAGAAAAAGGGCAATTCGATCGGGCGGTGCCAATTTTATTTGCTTCTGTTGTTCCGACTGATCAGCGGAAATCTTACAAATTAACCATTTTTGTCCGATCATTTGCTTATTGTTTTGTGTATTACGCTTTTGCTTATGCGCTTTCGCTTCAAAACGCCCACAAAACTTTCGCGGAAAAAGCGTAAAACAATGAAAACATTCAAAATGCTAAGCACAGCAGCGAAAAGAGCGGGACAGTTGAACATGTTCAGATGGAGGGGCCCAAAAATTGTGATGCCGGGAAAACCAAGCCATTGAAAAGCAATTTGGAAGGCTAAATGTTGGAGATGATCCATATTATTTTTTTAATTTTAATTTTCTAAATTCATACCCGGGCCCAATGAAAGTCCAATTGCGTTTCCGCCTGTCACAAATGCCGTCGCCCTCGACCTGTCTTCGATTGTGCTCGCTGCTGCGGCGTATGCTCGCAGTAATCCAATTTGAGCTGCATTTATATGGGGTTTTTCATTTTTGAGTTAATTAATTTAATAATTAATAATAATTAATTAATTAATTCGAAGTGCTCATTCATTTATTACAAGTGCCGGCGCCTGTGATAAAGCGGGACCAAATAAGCACATAGTCTTGGACAATTACAGAAGGAAATAATTCCACAACGAAATAGAAAATGTCACCAACAAGCATCAAAAACTAAAGAATGGACAAGGGAATTAAATTAATTGAATTAAATTAAATTATCAAATAACGAAAAATTACTCTGAATGAGTGCAAATAAATTTTTAAAAAATGCAATTACATTGCACAATAATAGCGGCGGTCGAATTCGTTCGATGCGATTGGCCCAAATGCCAAGTGCCGGCGCTGCCATAATTTTGGTGAACGAAAATGCAGCCACAACAACACTGAACATCGCTTCAGAGGCGGACGGGTCAAGCTACAGAAAGGGCATTTAATCACTCAAAAAATGCCGCCCTCCCCCCACTTTTTGGAGAGTTTTTCTTACCGATTTCATAAAAGGCCAAAGAGAAGTGAAATAAAGCGAAAAATGCACGGAAGAGATAAAGGACATCCACGCGGCCAGCAGAATGGAGGGCCATTCCGTCTTCGGCTGCCTTTGGGCGACGCCATCCGCCGACGGCGAAACGGCGGGGGAAAGGCCAACGCGGGGAGGCGCTTCTTTGTCAGATGAGCCGACTCGATTCATTGGCACTTTCGGAGTTATTTATTTTGCTTAAAACTTTCCGAAAAATAAAAAAAATAACGGCGCTTTTTGCAAAATACAAAATGAGTTTTTCTGTAATTAAATGATGAGTGGTGTCGTCGCCATTTTCGAATCTGTCGTCGTAAGGTTCGGCCACACCATCCGATCAAATGACCCTCTTATCACCCCAATTGGCAATCACTTTCTTATCTTTCGCATTTCCTTCAATTTAATTTAATTAACGCTTATCACTAAAAATTACAATTTTTTATTACTTTCTGAATAAATTTCAAATAACTTAAGCTAAGGTTGGGTACGGTGATTAAATTATTACTGTTTTATTATTACAGCCATTCTCGCGACCATAAGAAATCTCCTTAAGGCTGCTCGACAGTTGAAATTTTTCGAGACTCGGGAATTAACAAACGAGAATTGGCACGGAGACTCGAGACCTTTCTCAAAGATTTTCTCTTATTTACCTAAAAATCCCTAAAATGGGTTTAAAAGGAATACTTTTTTATGATTTTCCAGCTACATTCTTGATAAAATTGATGGTAAAGGTAAAAATTGACTTTGGGTTCTTAATTGTTTGTGCCCTTTTTTGGCATTTTTTTGTGTGCTTTCCAACCGTAAAAAATATTCTTTAATGGACAAGTCCAAACATTTATTTATTTATTTTATGTAATAACATTCAAATCATTAAATTTTAGAATATTTGAAATTTTTATCAAAGGACAATTCAAATTTATTGCCATAAAAAAAGCTTTAATTCCGTTAATTATTGTATTTTCTCGAATGGGCCTTTTCAGTGTGTTTTTTTATAGAGTCGACATTGTTACGCAAAATTATTTACCCTTTATTTTCTTAAAATAAAATTTTATTACTCAAATAGAAAACTATTCTTAAAAATTAGTCACAAATTGTTTGAAGTAGCTTTATCATTTAAATTTAAAGCACAATGCATTTCGTTAAAGTTTGCTCATCTTTTCTCAATCAGAGAAGTCAGGTCATTTCTTCTCACCCTCCTCTCTTTCTCTCCCCTTCTCTCATCTCTCTTCTTATCCTCTCCTCTCACTTCCTCACTCTCCTCTCTTTCTCTCATCTTCTCTCACTCTCCTCTCCCCTTCTCTCATCTCTCTTCTTATCCTCTCCTCCACCCATTTTTCTCATTCTTTCACTTCCTCACTCTCCTCTCTTATCTTCTCTCACTCTCCTCTCTTATCTTCTCTCACTCTCCTCTTCCTTTTCTTCTCGTTCCTTTTCGCTCCTCTCCTCTCCCTCTCCTTCCTATTACTTCCTCTTCCTCTTCACTTCTTCCGCTGCTATTGACCTCCTCCGCCTCCGCCCATTGCTCCTCCTATTTCGTCCCTCACTTTTTTGGGCAGTGACTGCACTTTTCTGCTGATCATTTCCGCCTTATCATTTGCCGACAAATTGGGGTTGTTCGCGATTTCGGTCAGTTCCCTTAAGCATTCGTTGTTTTGCTTTTCCGCCGTTCTTTTTTCTCATTTTCTCACTTGTCCGCCTTTTTCGCCGCTTCGCTGAACTTTCTCACCGCTTCTTCGTGCGCCGCTTCGCCCTCGGCCTTCGCCCGTTCCCTTTCCTGCTCAAACTCGACGTATTTCTTCTGCAAATTTATTTTGTTGCTTATTTTGGCTTTTTTGTCCTTTAAATTGCCTGAATTTCCTCCGATTGTTTGTCCACCCATTCCTTCACTTTTTCCGCTATTTCCGTTTCTTTTAAATGCCCCAGGCTCGTGACGTATTGGTAGAATTCGTTGATTTTCTCTTGGCTGGCCTCTGTTAAGAATGGCGGGGGCTGCGCATCGCCTTGGGCAGCTGATTCATTTTGGGCTCGGCACAATGCCAAAATTATCAAAGAAAAAGACGCAAAGGAAAGGAAAATGGACGAAGAACTCATTTTGAGAGGGAGTTTTTGCTATGCTTGACAATGGTAAATGAATTAATAAATCACCATTAATGTGTTCGGTTGCTTTTGCTCGTCATTTTATCCCCAATCCGCCGAATTGTCCCTCCCCTCCCCCACAATTTGTCCTTCGCCCAACTCAAACATTTCCCGACATGTTCGCTGCTTCTGTTCGCTTCGCCGTGTTTGTTTATCCCCCCCCCCTTCAATTTTTGCGATTGATTTGTCTAAAAGTCTCTGCCGACAAAAGGGAATTATGTCAATCGTTTGCGCAGAAATGAGGACACGCATTCAGTTGGTGAGAATTTGGAATTAATTGTGCAAGTGACAACAAAACTCAGCTTGGGAAAAATAATAAATGGTAAAAAAGTTACAATTTGCTGATTCAAATTTTATGTGTTAAGTAAGCAAAAAAGTAAGTTTTCGTGGGTAAAAAACCACATACCTATCAGGTACTTATATGGTTTAGCCACCCAAAAAAATTTTTTTTAATCATATAAAAATTCTAGGTGGTTTTCGGGGTAGGGTTTTTCGGGATCGCTGATCACGAATCTGACATCCATTTCAACCAAATTCCTAAAACTGGATCTGAACTATTACAGAAAAATCTAAAGTTCAAACTTTCGAATTTTGGGTTTTTGGTCTAAAATCGGTTTAAACACACGGAAACAACTAAAATCTATCACTTCTACAATAAAAGATCATCCAATGTTTTATATCGAACTGAAAAATCGAAAATTTGAACTTTCGTTTTTTGTTCGAATTCGGGTCCGGGTTTAGGAAATTGGTCGAAATAGATGTTAGATCCGTGATCAGCGACCCCGAAAACCACCTGGAATTTTTATGATTTAAAAATTATTTTTTTGGGTGGCTACAAGCGGAGAAAAAAAAAGGGGAAAAGGCAGGTTTTGAAGGAGGACAATTGGCGAAATGGCAATTCGATTCGAAGGGAAAGACGGCAATTAAACGAAAATTACAATTTGAGGAATTGTGAGTAAATTTGAGTGAGTAATCATTTGTTGATCACTGATTATGATGAGTGGAGTGCATTGGTTTACTGGACATTTACTCATAAATAAATATCACTAACAACAAGGGTAAATATAAATAATTATGGCATTCTTCTGATTACTAATTGTAAGTTTTGGCATTTAATTGTGCCAAACTCACTAAGGGCAGCGATATTATGCAGAATACCGTATTTGCTCTAATTATCCCCCATGTGGGAAGGGCGGAGTTCGAGTCCGTTGTGCAACATGAATATTTTTATTTATTTTTGTCCAAAATATTAAAAAAATGAATTGGGAATTATTTTTGAAGCTTTTTGGCAACCAAATTGGACAAACTTGGTATCATTTGAAAGCTATTGATGCGGAGAAGGTTTTTCTAAGGAAATACTAAGCGATTTGACAATTTACAAAAAAGATATAGGCGTTCGAATAAGCTCTACAACATCGGTTTATGAGTTAGTTACGACAGACTAATTTCCTCAAATTTTTGGGAAAAATCAAGTACTTGATGAAAATCATAGACCAAATCAATGACTTTCAAAATCTGCGTTCAGATTCGTGGTCAGCGGTTTTTTAACCCCGGAAAAAACTATTCTTTCCCATCGTGACCACAATTCTGCACCTTTGCCTGAAATCGAACAAAAGTCGAAAACTAAAAATGGTTTAAATGATCTTTTATTGAAGCACTGATGACTTTCAGTTCGTTTCCGTGTATGTAAACAAGTTTGAACCAAAATAAAAATTTCGGTCCCTTCTGGCATTTTTTTTACTAATAATTCACTATGGTTAAGCCTAGGGCTAATATTTGTGGTTTTTGCCGATTTTTTTTCTGAGCTCCCAGTGACCTGAAGCGCACGAAAAACATGTTTTTTTCCTTGTTGTTAAACTACTTTTTGAGTTACTTATTAGTGCCTATTTTCTAGGTTTTTATTTTAGAGCCTAAAAAGCCTAAAAAAATTTTGAAAAAAAACTATTTTTGCCTAATTAGGAATTTTTCAAAAATTCTGATTATTTAAAAAAGTTAATTCATTTTTTTAACCCGGGAAATTTAGGCCAATTGGAAATTCATAACTCACTTCAGGATTGGACAATGTTAGTGGAATAAAGCTTAAAAAATAAAGAAAAATCGGGAGAATTTATATAATGTGCGTACTGATAATTTGACGAAGGTAAAGGCCCAGACAAAAAGTGCAACTCGATCAAAAAAGGTCGCATTAAATGCTGTAGGACGGACATCAAATCAGGTTTCGATCGTTTTAAAAATCCCCCGGATAAGTCAGGAGTGCCAGAAAGACATAGGTTCAAATAGGTAAAATTCTCATTTCAAGGCCACACCATCAATCACAAGTGCACAGACAAATGTTAAAACATTGTCAAGTGATCAAAGAAAGGATTTGTTTGTCCGGCTTATCTGTGATTTTTTGAACGGGTTATATTCCTTATTTGTGATTTTGCAAGTTCTCAATTAGTTAAGAATCCATTATTTTAAATCATCAGAAGAATGATGGTCCCATGGACGATGATGCCATTTGCTGCGGGACATGGACTTTCTTCTGATGCCGCAACATTTGCTGCTGTTGTTGCTGCTGATGTGCCTGGCTTTGTTGCGCTTGCTGAGTCCACATCACTTGCGCCGGTGAAACAGCCGCCATTTGTTGTTGTTGGGTATTCTGAGGAACCGCTGAAGGAAGAATATTCGCGACCACTCCAGCGAAATTTTGCAATTGTTGTTGTTGCTGCGTCGATTGCTGTTGTTCAGTCAACACCGCACTTGAAGTCATAGTTCCGAGACGAACATTTGAAAGTGCTGTTGCTGCGGGAGGAGCAATGATTGGGTTTGCAGCAATTGTTGTTGATGATGAGCAGGAAGAGACGAGGCCAGAGAGAATTCTTTTCAGAAGTAAAACCAAGGCGGACGCCGAGATAACCTGGCAAGGACAAGAATGACACGCTCAGCGAGGTCGGATTTGTAATTGGAACGCACGCATCTGCCCATTTCCTTCAAAAGGTCCGGCACAAAAGTGAAGGGAAGCGTCATCAAACTCTTCTCCAAGTGACTGTAAATGTTGTAAAATGCGCCCATTTACCCGAAAATCCCTAAATTGCACCGGACTGTAAGGGTTGTAGAAGAATGGAGATTGTTGTGCCATTGTGTCCTGCTGTTGCTGGCCACCATTTGTTACCAACGACATTTGGTTGAACTGCTGACCAAGCATTTCGGTATCTAATGACGAAATGGGAGAAAACAATACTTTATGCTAACTTACTGTAAAACGAAGGTCCATAGTGAGCAGAAGGGTTCGGCAGAGTTCCACCGAATTGGTACCCAGTCTGGTTAAAGGTCTAAAAACGGAGTTAACATATAAAATTCGAATTTGTGGGTTTACCGGTTCAATGAACGGTGTTGTCAACAGCGGAGGAACACCCCCTTTGGGTTTATAGCACGACTCCGAGTAGACGGACCTCAAAGAGGGCGTAGACCGCTTAAATTTCCGACTGCTGCTGTCCGCAAATTTGACGATCAAATGAGCTTGTGCATTAGGCAATTTCCGACCGTTGTATTTCTTAAGGTAAAACTTTTCTTTTTACTAAAGGCTCCCACGGAAGAAACTGACCGCAATTATAGAATCACATGAGTCGGTACAGCCCATCCGACAAAAGCCGACCCCCCTGCTGGACCCGTCTGGGTGTCTAAAACATTTGATTTAAGTAAAATTTTTTTTTTAATTTTGTGACCTGAGAACCCGTGAACTGATCACCATGCCGAATTCTTTCAACAAATCAGTAAGCTTGTCTTCATTATATTCAGGTGGTAAATTGGCAATATATAAATTGGTTGGGTCTTGCTCTTGTTGCTAAAATGTATATAAGTTCAGGAAAGATGTGTGTACGCCACCTTGGCCATTTGTGCGCTGATTCCCTCTTTCTCGAGCCCTTCGATGGCGTCTCGTGCCGAAGCTGAAGACTCAAAATCGACGAAGCCATAGCCTTTGCATTTTTTGGTTGCTTTGTCGAGAATTGCTTTTGTAGACACAATCTGTAAAAAGAAAGAAAACAGGAATCGTTTGTCAGGAAGTAAACCCGGAGTTTTTGATAGACCCAGAAAAAATTCTGGTTTTTGGAAAGTTAGACAAATTAAGTAAATCTTTACCTTCCCAAATCTTGAACACATCTGCCGCAGTCTCTCATCCGTGCATTCCTCATCGAGTCCTCTAATGTACAGATTGGTCTGGAGTAAAAGTTATATATACAACAGAAGAATATTGGATGTCTCAAGTTACTTCGCTTAGTATTCGATTTCCAGGTGCTCCAACTGATGGAGAGTCGTAGTTGTCGTAATTTTCATGCAGGCTGTTCCTACCATCCAAATTGTTATCTTGGTCATTCGCAGAACATGACGATGACTGTACGAACGCGGACAATGCCAGTGACTCGGATGTGTTTTGATTTTCAAGTTGATGAGGTCGCCGCGATGAATTGGCGCCATTATTGGATTTATTTAATTTGTTGGTGTTCCTGGCGGCGAATCTCGTTTGTGAGGAAGGCGAAGCATGACGTGGATTGACACTACCCTCGGCGGAGGGAAGCGCAGCAGGCGATTGGACAGTGGACGATGTCGTAGGCTGAATTTTTGGCCAAAGATTTTTAAAAATTTTGTACGCTTACCAGCTGAGTAATATCGGCTTTCGAAGCCATTTAGAAATTGCAATTGCGATCAATTGTTTTACTGTAGGAAGCTGTAATTATAGAATTTTTTGCTTAAGGATTTTCTAAAAGCAATAAACTGTTGGATATTACTAGAAATATTATAAATTTATAAAATATTAAATTAAAAGCCAAAGAAATAAAAGGTGAAACTCTCTTTTATGTATTCTTTCCCAATCTCAATGCCTAATCAGCGGTGGAATGTGAATAAAGCGCCCTTTTTTATGCAACGACCTAGGGAAAAGAGCGGTGGCTCCAATTCTGCTGCTGACGATGGTAGTTTACCCCTTTGCCTCCCCATCAGTCATTCATTTTTCGTTCGATTGATATTCACGCTGATCGAAATGGAATTGGCTGAGCGACACTATAAATTATTCACCTTTTCTCAAAAATTTCTTAGTTTTAATTTCAAAATGAAAGTAAAACCAACCTTTAAGGTCCCATCTTTGCTAGCAGACCTAAATGAAGATAAAATTAATAAGAGTTGTATGAAGGAAGAAGAAATGGAGGAAGAGAGAGAGTGAATGGTGAGGAAGCGAAAGATGGAGAGAAAACACTCTCTCAGTGAGAGTGTGAAGTGAAGGACAGCAGGGACGAATTTGGCCACGAGCCAAACAAACGGAGAAAAGTAAATTAGAAAACAGAAATCGAAAAAATATTTTTTCATTAGGTGGCTCGTGTCCGCATCGACGGACCCATCTGTTCTCTAATTTATGGTTTGAAAAAAAGATGCCAAAAAATATAGGAACAGTTTTCAATTCCCTTCGTTTAAAAAAAAATTTTTGTTGAAAGCTTGGTTGAAGAAACCAACGTATAGACTTTTTTCTGCTTCCTAAAATACTAAAAAGATGCGCAAAGTAATTAAAAGGTAAATTTACCAAAACAAGCGCTCATGGGAAACTTCTTTTGAAAATTTGACGCAAGTAACACTTAAAAAAGCTTTTATTTTAAAATCATTGGAAAACATGATACATGTCATCATGTGCAAAGAGAGATCTGTGGCAGTCACCGAAGTCGAGGCCCCAAATTTTTACCGATTTATCAGCCGACCCGGTCACCACCAATTTACTGTCCTGTAAAATGGTCAAAATTACGGAGACAAAGACTAATTATTGTCAGACCACTGAAATGTCAATGCAATAAATTGGCAGGGAATGGCCGTAAAGAGAAACAAAAAATTTGAGACTGTCTCTGAAGAAAACACGAGCGGTGGTGTCCAACATTCCGAAGGCAACGAATTTGCCATTGGGTGAAAGTGCTGCACACAATGCCTCGTCGTTAAGTTCCAACCGCCGCACAGAACGCATCGATAAATGTTTGCTGATTTAAAAAAACAACTTATTTTTCTAGAAATTTGAAAAACTGCAAAAATTCACCTTCCATCGAGTTCAGAAAGCCATTCATAATGCCAGAAGCGTGCTTGTTTATCATTACCGCAAGAAATGAATCCATCCTTAAACAGGAACGAAGGTGGTGAAATTAACACGAATTGACTGACTTTTTCGGGAAAGGCACAAATTTCGGAAATTGCCGATTCGTGCGCTTTGTCGTCCTATTTTGCTTATCAGTAAGTGTTGAAAAAATTCTGTCGTTGCTACTCTTCTCGGTCCTCTCATCTACTCTCGTCGCATTAATAATCATTGTAAAAATACTTCCCAAATAAATGCCAATAAATCCAACAAACGTTATTCTTTTATTGCAAGAACATTATCATGGTAAAGCCCCCCCTCCCACCCAATTAACACCAGAGGAAAAGCAACTGGCAAAGGATTTTTTGAACACATTGGAATTTTGTGCAAAACAAGGGTCAGAAATTGAGACTTTGGAAGACCTTATTGTGGATGAGGAACGCTTAAAAGAAATGAATGAACAAAAGACAAATAAATGGACAAATGTGCTGACCTGCCCAAGGCTGACCAACGGAAGTGCGCTGGTCGCATTGCTTTTCCATTCAATTCGCAGTGCAACGCCTTGCACGTCGTTACTCTTCAGTAAACAGAAAAACTAAAACGGATTTTGAAAAAGTATCGCAAACTCGAATTACAGAGACTCACTCGGTATTCTCGAACATTTTTGTTGTTCAATTCAGCAAACCCCTCACATAAATCGACCCATTTCAGCTTGGAATCGGCTCTAAAATCCCCGATTCTGGTGATCAGAGTAGTGACATCACGCGATACTTCACTTTCCATTGCTTCATTTGTTTCTTTCTCACTAAATATTTTTGCGTTAATGATAAAATGCATAAAAACGGCATACGGGGCATGAAAATGTGCAATTTTTAACAGTTTTATTGCAGAAAATTGACTATTTTAAATTTCAGTCCCAAAAAGTTTGTTCTTTTACAAAATTCGCTATAAAAATTCCAAAAGAAACTGTGGGTAGGAAAATATGAGTTCACGTGAAACATTAGTTTAAAAAACCTTTCCGTTGGTTGCGAGTCCGCCCTTAGTCGGAGTTTCCGCAGTTTCTTTTGGTACCGTTTTTTGCTTTCTTCAACAGTGAAATGCCTTAAAAGGAAAGTAAACGAATAACAAATGCTTCGGATTGACCTGTAAATGTCCAACATTGAGTCGGAACCCTAAAATGCACTCCTTTCCTTTTGTTAATTTACTCCATTAATTACCGACCACACAGCAAACGATTGCTTCGTCGCTGGAAACCGCCAATTGAAGTGCGCGACCTTTTGCTTGTCTGATCAATGCTCCCCGCTTAATGCAGCGCAAAATTCTCTAAAAGAATCGTTGATAATTAAAAGCCAATGATGGAATTTTGCTCGTTGGCAAAACCTAATACAGAAAGAATTGTAGGAGTGAGACATTAATTTATCCAAAATTAAGCATAAAGATTGCCCTATTTTAATTTAAAAGTTTCGTTATTTTTCATTTATTAATGTGTGAGGGCACAATCACTGACATTCGCTTGCTGTTCCGTGTCAAACGCATCACCCTTTTCGACAGAGTCCAACAGCAGCAATTGGTCGTGGCCCACGAGTGTCGTTCGTGGCCTCTTTTCCCCTTCGTCTTCGTTCTCCTCGTTTCGCTCCGTTCGTTCGTCTTCCCACCCGTCTTGTCCTTGCCAGCACAGTTCGAACACCAAAAGTTCGATCTCCGCATTGCCCACCAACAGCAGACGGTCATCGTCAATCAGTGCGAATGTGTACACTTCGGATGAACTGCTGGCCAAGGTATAGAAGCAGGACTTTGTCGTCAGACACCAAAATTTCAATTGACTGTCCTTTGAACTGAAATTTTCATTGTTTTCGGAGGGTTTTCAAGTCAAACCTGGACACCAAAAAACGGTCGCGTTGTGCAAATTGAAGATGTGTTATGGTACTTTTGTGGCCACCCAAACGGCAAATGCCCGATTCTAAGTGTGATAATTTGATCAGAAAAACCTTTCTGGTAACAATTCTTTTGGCTGATTTGAAATTCTTAAGCCATCGTCGACCACCCTTGTAATTTTGAATCTTGTTTTGCGATTCATTGTTAATTTTGAGAGCCCATCTCCGCAAATCAATGTCTTTTAATGACGCACCATTTTTGCCCCTCTGATACAAATGCACCTCCCCATCATCATAACCAATAGCGACCAAACATTTGTCCGGGCTTAACTTAAATGCCGTCACTGTTCTTCCTTCACGAACAATTTGATTGGTCTAAAAAACATAAAGACAAAATGTAGGGGTTTTACAATTTAAGTGTGTATTGATAAGCCAAACAAACGAAAACCTTCTCAAGAGTGCGCACATTGTAGAAAACAAGTTGGTCTGTCGCAATAACAGCACAAGTAATCGAATCAACGAATTGAATTGCACCATTCGGTGAACCAATGAGATTACAAAAACCGCGAGATACAAATTTGAGGTAGTCTCGAGTAAGACCCATCTGAGCTATAATTTTTGATGGAGCTTTAACAATTTTTTGGTGTGTCACTAAATAATTGTCACGTAAAATGGCAAAACTGGGGTAACAGATTTACTAATCGATTCCTCTCGAGGAGCTAATTGTAAGAGGGGTGGGTCGCGGACAGAAAAATCCCGCGGTCGCGGATAGCGGATTCAAACTGCCGCGGATCGCGAATTTAAAAATTCAAAAATTTCAATTTTTTAAACATCAATGCTTTGAGTGTAATTTGCTAACAGATTTTGTCCAAAAAATGGACTGATTTTTCTTAGCGTCTCATAAGCCGCGAATCCCGGTCGCATCTTTTGACATTGTCATTATATTTCTACCTATATTGTATCTTTTGTTTTGTTTTCAAATTCTTTAGATAATTTTATTTTCACAGATTCTGTACTTTCAATCAATGGATGCAAATTCATCGACAGACGTTGATTTGCGTAAACAACATTCTAATGGTAACGGAAATGTACGTCAACAAGCTGAAAATAATGGAACTGAACAGCAGCAGAATAACGGCAGAAATTTCTTACAAGCGCCTACATCATTTCATGACGTTGTTTTGGGTTATTGAACCTTTTCAATTCATTTTATGTTTCCATTCCTTTCCAGGTGTTCTTACACAACTCTCCCGCAAATACCTCTTCATCGATGCGCAAAAGAAGGCATTGTTTTATTTGGCTATGGTCATCGTTTTATCTTTGCTTTCGCATGCCATCAATTTGCCTAGCGGTTATTTGACGCAGGTTTTGGATTTTATATTTAAAATATTTGTAAGACTGTAGAATCATTAGTTTTTATTCTTATGCCCTTTTTCCCAAGCTATTTTCCCTTTGTCACAGAAGCACAATGTGTTTAATCAGTTCGGCACCAAATTGGGCTGGTTTTGGACTTTGCTGTTGTTAACTCCGTTCATTTGGTCCACCTCTTTGCTTCATCACGAATCAAAACTTAAAGCCGGCTTCGATTTGTTCCGTCTTTTGGTGGCTACCTCTCTTTGGTACACTTTCACGAATTGGTAAATGCGAAATTGGAATTTAATTATCTTAATTTTGCATTTAAGTTTTGTTAAATTCGAGCTTCATACTGGAAAATGTCACGGTTCTGTCGAATCGGCGAGGGTTAACTGCTATGAAAATGGCGGGAAATGGATACCAGGTAGGCATTTGTATTACATTCTACCCAAAGATTTTTTCACTGGGATTTTTTTAAACTTCCAAATCCAAAATAAGGTCATTGTATTATTGTAAACTTCCTTTCCGAATAAAATTTCAACACAATCTCTTAGGTTTTGACATCAGTGGACACGCCTTCCTGTTGATCTACAGCATTTTGATAATCTGCGAGGAATCCACCTCATTCCAAAATTGGCCCTCAAAACCACGTGTTACCATTCATCACGTTCCTTCCCGCAAGGAATTTGAACTATTTCAACGGAATACCAAAATAATCCAGGCATTCATGCATTTCTGTGACTTTTTCACCACAGGCTCCCTTTTTCTAGTGGCTTTTCGTTTCTCTAATGCTCCTTCACTTGCTATGGGATTTGCAATTGTTGATCACTTCACTTTATTACCACGAATTTTGGCAAAAACTCATTGGGGCAAGCATTGGAGTGTTCTCGTGGTTCGGTTGGTGTTTATTATTGTTATTATTTAAGCTTTAAAATATACTTTTTAAGTGACCTATCGCTTTTGGTTCGTCGTCGGATTCCCTTTTTTACCCATCCGGCGGCACATCAAAAGTTTCTGACCTGCGATTATCCGCCGCTTTTGCTCACTTCATCCGACCCTTTTAGAATGCCTTTGCTACCGTAAATTCCTCAAACGATTGAATAGCTTTTGAGAAAATGCCCAAAACTCATGGTTTATTGAAAATGCTAATTTTTGTCTCTAATGTCATTGCCAACCATTTTATTAAAATCACTGCAAGAAATAGCCATTGTCGTCATTATTTTCTTCCAAAATTCAGGATGAGCATTTGTACGTCCATTACGTTTACGCCAGTTTTTCCAATTTTAATCAAGTTTTTGCCATTTCTGTAGTCGCTCCAAAAATGATATGAGCACTTTGAATTGAGTAATTTCTCAATTTCTGAGGCTAATTGTAAGTTCTCTGACAATCCTTCCAAATCGTCGTTGGTGAGAAAGGCGCCCGCCGCGTCAGTTGGGCCATCCTTACAATTGTTTGTTTTGTGTGACACAATACAATGGGAATAACTGCATAACAGATTGTTTACCTGCCCGTCACTGCCAATGCTAAACAATGCAAATTGGCATTGGCATTTTGTCTCTTTTGGTAAATCGCTCCAACATTCGGCGAGGTGATGAAATGCCGACAAGATCATCTCCTGGTTTCTGCCTCCTTTTGCGTTTTGTGTCGCTTTCTTAGCATCAAAACGGACCGTCGATTCGCCGCCAAATAAAAGGACTACGCGCTGTGAATCGAATTCGGCCGAACGTTGACTGTCGTCGTATAAATCTGTCGAAATGCGGAGTAATGAAATGTGCGGAAACAGCTAATTCTGATCCCACTCCTGAAATTGACCTGCAATCATTATTGACCTGTCCAATTTGCCATTGACCATGCTTTGCTTTATCAGTTTGGAAAATCGAATTCCCAATTCTGTGGCGTTGCCCTCCAACCGATTGGTTACGATGAAAGGAGAAATCGAAAGTGAATCGTTAATTTGGTTAGCAAGATTGTCAAGCAAAATGGAATTGCTGGCAATGATCACATTAAGCGCATCAGTTGGAGAAGGGTCGTCTAAATGCTTGACTAAAATCAGTCTCATTCGGGGAGGAATGTAAAATTACACTGATCCTTTTCTAAATGTGCGGATCGGAGCGCGTCGACCAATCGAATGGGCACTTTGTCAAGAATTTCCAAGTCGTTCAGAATGGCTATTGGGTCTGCACATGACCTCCCTGAGACAATTGTTGGACCGCTGGAAATTAATTCCAAAGGGTCGCCGACGATATCGGAGATCACCAAGCTTATCATCTGTGCATTTGGGAAATGGGCGGACTGTGATCGGCTGTTAAAACCTTCGACGATCGGCCAAGTTTGGCCAGCCCACCGCCCTTTACTCTCGAGAGTGCCGTTCTGAGCACGTTCAGTTGCTTTATGCCAGCACCACTGTTCTGCACCTGCCGTATCAAAGCCACTTTGTCATTCAGACTGACACCCGAAATTGGGGCTGTTAAAAGGGCTGAGCCGCCACCTTTAAATTTTGAGGGAAAGGACGGAGTGATGAAGACAAAGAAGGGCACCCGAAACGAGGAACAGAATGAGTTGGTCCGGCGCCGAATTGGCCTCGGAAACAAATTGTTCAATTCTTTTTGTATTTTCCAATGCTCTTTCATCGGGCAAATTGTGCTCGGCACCCGTGCAAAACTCCGTTTTTAGGCCGGAGGGAATGCTTTTAAATTAATCTTTCAAAAAATATTTTGGCTTCGTTCTCATACTTTATCTTCATCGGCACTGATGCGATTCCTCTAAGAATGTGTTCGCCCAACACTCTTTCGGCCCCATGTACCATCGCCGGCGCTGCCTTTCCGAAAGCGACCAAATGGACATTTTTATGTAGTTCGAAGCCGCGATTCTGCACAAAAAGTTTTCCATCGCGGACGGATAGAGCCTTAAAAGCACAATTTGGTCGAAATCAGCCGCGATTGTGGGAAGCCCAACTTTCTGAACAGACGCACTCGGATTGACTTCACGAAGAGCACTTTTAAAAGCACTTAAAAGCTGCTCAACTAGCACCATCATGTGGGCAAAAAGCAATAAAAATGGAATCCGTTAGTTGTAATTTAAGGTATTCAACGTAAACGTGTATTAATTAATAAGAAAAATATTAACGTGAAGTGCAATGTTAAGGCTGATTGTGAGGTCGAAAAGGACAATCCAATCAGTCGACATTATTCAAATAAAAATCGACGAGGAAATTTCTCACCGCCGCTGAACTTTTCAATGCGTTGAAAATGTTTCGTTGCTGTTTTGAAAGAGAGGAACGGAGCATGAAAATGAGTTGTTGATGAAACAAATCGAAGGGAATGCATTCGGACAGTTCCAAATTAAGCTAAATTAATAAACATAACAATTGAAATGCGAAACAGAAAAAGAACGGACCCAATCACGAACGCATTGTTTGGGAGTTGACGAATGACCAGCAAACATTGCGGGGTTGTCCAAGAGACCGTTGGCCACCATCACTCCTTGGAAAAACGGAGATTTAAAATGAATTCAATCGAAGCCATGCCAAGGGCGTAGCCAGGACCTTCGTTTCGGGGGGGGGGGCAACTCAAAAAGTCGGTTCTTAGGGGTGTATTTTTTCGTTTTTGTAAACCTCAATATTTAGGGGTGTATTAGACGCGTTCAATTGTAAATGATCTGTTTTTTTTTTCATTTCATAAACTCGTTTGTTATTTTTACGAAAAAATTAATATAATATTTAAAAAAAAATAAATTTTTTTTCAAAAAATTCTGATTTCGGGGGAGGCCCGGGCCCCCTGGCCCCCCCCCAGCTACGCCCTTGATGGCTACAATAAATTTGAAAAACACATTTCTTAATTTGAGATTTCTAGAAAAAATACATCCCCTAAAAAATCGGATTTTGAAGCCCCCTCCCCTCCCCTCCCTGCCTTTTTTTCATGGCCCCGCCTTTACCATCGGCGCCCGTCGCCTGCGAAATTTCCAATGAGTCCTCAAAAGTTTTGCAGCCACCGTTAGCGAAAATTGGCACTTGCAAGCATTGCTTCAGCAGTGCCACCGCCGCATAATCCGGCGGCTCCGACCGCTGACTGACAGTTCTGGCATGGACAGCGATGTGAGAAACACCGGCACGCTCCACCTGAAACTTTGAGAATTTCTTCTGCTGACAATTTGCTTGATTATGTTCCTGACTTTTCTGCACAAATCGACTGTCCTTTCCATTGGGTATTGAATGCGAATTTTGATGGAAATGGTAAAGTCGGGATCGGCGATGGAAGCGCGGCACTGTCGCACAATATCGGCCACTAATTGCGGGTCTTCCAAGAGTTTTGAGCCGTATCCGTCCGAGCGCACATCACTTTTGGGGCAGCCACAGTTCAAGTCGATTCCGCGGCAATGTCTACGCTTTTTTGAAATTGAAACTCTCCATCGGATTGAAATCAGAACCCATAAACGAGTTGAGCGGCGCTCGCAAATTCTTCCGCCCTTTTGGCCGCAAATTGCACAATTGGCAAATCACCGGGGGACGGTACGAATTCGACCTGTCGACACTTCTCCGATTTGGTGAAACAGTCAGCGTAAATCATCGGCGTGTAGGAAAAGTCGCAGCCGTACAAAGAAACCAATCGCCGAAAGGGAAGTCTAATAAAAGCAATGGGAAGGGAGGGATACGTTTAATTGGCAAGACGCACTTCGAATAACGGACCATCGGAGCAGCCACAAAAAGCGGAGGAACGGCGATGCCACGCCGAGCACATTCCCTTTCCCTGCACTGAAAAAGCGTAAAAGGAAAACGAAACAACGGACCAACCAAAATTATCCTCTCGCTTTCCTCCATAAAATGCTTTAATAAATTAGCATATTCTACAATCATTTTTAATACAATAAAGTGAAACAACAATGGCTACTAAAAATCTTAATTCAAGGAAAAAATTTATATTTATAAAGCTACAAAGAATGAAAAATTTTGAGGGAAATGTAATAAAAGAAAATGATGAAATTCACTCTTTCGAACTAATTATCAACTGTTTCTGCTTCGGATCATCGAATCTGTCCATTGTCTGCACAGAATTAAGCATCAGAAAGCCGAAAAAGAGCACGCCGATGAGCAGAGTGGCAACTACCAAGCCCATCCAAGTGCCAATGCTGAACAGCCCCTGGCAATCGTTGACTTTCCACCCAAATTTTAAACGGTCAGCTTCTTTTCCACCGGCAGTGTAAGTTGCATTGAATGGTTGGAACTTAAAAAAGGAATGGCGAATTGGGGAATGACTAATTGTATGCAAAAGCCAAAAAGGTAAATAGATTTAGTTTATATTACTCAACTTTTATTAAAGATCATTTTTAATTTCGGCCCTATTGTAGTTTAGACGACTATAAATAATTTGGCAACTTTAATGTACCAAATTTTTTCGAAAGCAATTGAAAATAAGTTTTAAGGGGTTTTTGAGGTCGCTGATCACGAATCCGGGCTCAGATCAGCGCTACCATTCACTACATAAGCTGTACAGGGACAACAAATTGACAGGCTCCCTGTACCAATAATACCCTCATGAGCAAGATGCCCATGAGGATATCATCCATACAAATTTTCTAATTTTATTTTTGTTCGAGTTCGGGTCAGGGGTTCGAAATTGGTAAAAACGGGTGCTGTAAAGTACCCTTAGAGCTAGTGAATGATTTCAATAATGTTTAATTGAGATGCTTCTAGAAAAAGTGATGGTGCATTAAATTGCTAACTTATTTTATGGTCGTGCCTTTTTTTATACTCGTGGGAACTGCAATAGAGCCTTAATTTCTGCCAACCGTTTTGACAGGCCAAAACAAGATAAATTGAAAAGAATTTATGTAATGAAAGGAGTGGATTTATGAAGTTTTTTTTTATAATTGATGGTCTTTCTTTCTTTCTACCTGCACATTGTTCAGCGTAATTCCGACTGCGTAATCATTTGAGTCCTTTAGGGCCCACACTATCGGGTTGGTCTGACCACAAGCAAAGCTGTAATCTTTGAAGCCGTTAATGTTTGTGGATGGAACAACTGAAGGCTCCAAAGTCCATTTTTTGTCGACATTCAAATTCTGAATTGTTAAAATATTATAAAAAAAAAATAATAACAAAATTACTTTGTTAAGGAAATCCGAAGAGCCTTTCACTTCAATTCTTTCCACGGTGGCACCAACCAATTGCCAAAAGCCGACTTGTGTGACGTTGAAGTTGAGTCTGAAGGAGGGGACAGCGTCACCACCACAAGAGAAGAAACACACATAAATTCGGCTCCTTCAACAGTGAAGACACTTTTTGCGTCCTTTTTTCCAATGTCAGCTCTCACAACTCCTTCCGCTTTGCCGTCAATTTTCAAATAGACACTGAAAAAATTAAAGAATTATGGATTCATGAATTACAATAACTGTAAATTACTCAAAGCTGCTGCCCACATTCATATTGCCTTGGCATTCAATTGACGCGGTATACTTCGGACTTTCTTTGGTGTCAGAGCGATAGTCCGCCCACGCCGATTGACTTTTTTTAGTGGCAAAAACGACGACAGAAAGTCCTTCCGCGTAGAATAGACAACGCTCGTTGCCACTCGGTTTCTCCACATAGGCCAAATCGTTTTCATATTTTATTGGAGGATACGAAATTGGGAATTGTCCGGAGGAAGAATCGCCAGTTGGTTGGTCGGATTGCTCGGCATTGTCCACTTTGACAGCACTAATTTAAAAAAAAATAACAACGATCATTAAGAATTTAAAGATTGTCACCTTAAACATTGAACAAAACAATACAGCAGAATTGGAACTTTCAATTTTAATATCATAATAACCTGAAAAGAGGTGACTGTAAAAACAATGGAAAATGAATTATGTACTTAAATTATAGATTAGACTAGAGATCGGCATTTTCCACATACACGGGCTACGGGGTTGGAAACGACACGGGTCACAGGCTAAAACTAAGTGACCCCGTGAAATCTGTGTCAGCCCTTAAAAAACACGGGGTACGGGGTCCGTAAAACCCGTGCACGGGCATGCTCCATGTCCGATCTCTATTTAAGACTCAAGATCAGTGTTGGTCTAAATTGCGATTGGAACAGAGCAGGAATGAAAGAGAAAGGGGAGACAAATATGTATAGAGAGAAAGAGAGAGCTGAAACCAAAAACCATACATAATGACAATTTCAATGCCAATTTGAATAATTTTGTTATTTTATCCTGGTCCTGTGATTCCTATCAGGGCTGGGCGGAGCTCGGCTTAGCACTCGAAACCGAAGGCGAAGCCCAATTTTTATTCGAAGCCGAAGTTTCGCCCAGCCCTGATTCCTATCCAAGCTGTTCCTTCTTTCCTCTTCCCAGAATGTCACACATTTTAAATGGAAAAGCTCGACATTTGGATTAAATTAAACAGGCCGATAATCTTATTTTTAACACAGTTCGACCATGGTAATTTATTTTTTGTTCTCTCTTTTCCTTTATTCTTCGCTCGTTCCTTCATTTTCGTTGGCCGATTCTCTGAGTGATTTTTTCAGCCGTTCAACTCACACAAACAATTGGTCATTGGTTTTCGTCTTTGTCTTTAAAATTTTTCATCCTTCCTTAGGGCTCTTTTGGTTTGCTCTTCGCGCTTTTGGTTCAATTATCGCCACGTTGCCAATGTCCTTTCGCTGTACCGTTCGTTGAAACGGCTTGGCATGCCCGACAGGTGTTGTTCCCTTTAATTCAATTGGTTATAACTTAATACTGATTCCCTTTAGCAACATCATTTTGATGCTTTCCGATAACATTCCATGCAATGCGAGAAACCCTTCCCCCGGTTTTGCCCTTTTCTCTTCATTCGTTAATTTTTCTTTTCCAATAGCGTCTATTTTCAACAATGCCTTTGCCCATCAGAATTTGTATTTGGAGGACACTGAAGTGGACTATCGCGGGTACGAAGTGACTGCGGAAAGTGTCGTGAGAATTTTAACGGGCAGAACACATACGGACACGCCCAGAAACAAGTGAATTTTACGGTAATACTGAGATTTATATACTCCAACGGTTTTATGACAACTCACTATCATCTGGGCGGGAGCAGCGCGTTTCCCAGCCGCCTTCCCCCCCCCCTATCAGTCCCCCCGGCATTCCTGACTTATCCGGGGGATTTTTAAAACGATCGAAACCTGACAAATTTGGTATCATTCGAAAGCTCATGATGAGCTAACAATGTGAGTCTAAAAATCAGAGGATGAATCGGTCCGACGCCAACAAACAGGGTTTTAAGCCGATTAAACCCACGAAAACTCCACCTAAATTAGACAAAAACAAGTGAAAATAAAAAATTTTCAACAAAATATGTGTCAATCGACAGTTCTCGACGAGACAAATCGAACTAGCTATATTAAAAGTTGATCAGATGTCATTTTGACAATAAACAACTGAGTACCGAAGAAAAAAAGACGCTTCAGTACCGGGGTAATTAAATACAAAACAAATTCATAGACTTTTAGTAAAAAAAAATTTTTAATTTTTCGGGGGGGGGGGAACGATGCGGGAGGGAACTGAGCTCGGGAAAAACGTAGTACACCCCATCTGGGCACTTTTTAAGAAACTATCATTAATTAGTTTATGGTGTTTATTTTAGGCGTTTGCTCAGCGATAGCCAAAGTAATGTGCTTATTTATTTGACCGGCCACGGCGGCGATGGCTTTTTGAAGTTTCAAGACGCGGAAGAGTTGACAAACGTTGACTTGGCAGATGCCATTGAAACGATGCATCAGCAAAATCGGTGATCACTGCTGGGGAGTGCTCTCATTTCGCGTTCCCTTCTTATCCTTTCCCCCCAATTCTGAACAGTTACAATGAGTTGCTGCTAATTGCCGACACGTGCCAAAGTGAGTCGATGTATCAACGAGTGTACTCACCGCGGGTTTTGGCCACTTCGTCCAGCTTGGCAAGCACCAAATTCGTTTTAAAATTGGCATATTGAAATAGGTTGGCGAGGATTCGCTCTCTCACCACGTCGATCGCTCCATTGGTGTTTACATAATTGACAGGTGACCTCCAACCAAGCGGCACTTTGTATTTTCTAATTAGGTATGCCTATCACATGCAGCAATTCCTCGACACTCGCGTCACCGGTCTAAACTCCAACACATCGATGGCCGAATTCGTTAAAGTCAGTTTTATTTTTGGTTTGAATAACCCACTGTGAAATTTTTTTTTTCTTGCAGTATTGCGACCGTTCGAAGTGCATTTCGACCGTCGGAGTTCGCACTGATCTGTACAATAAGCCGCTCGACCGTGTCCGTGTCACTGACTTTTTTGGCGCTCGTCGATACGTGAAAGGCGTCGATCACGCGGACGTTGGAGTGAATTGGGATGCCTTTTAAGCCAAAGCGATCATCAGATAATTTATTTGTGAAATATCAGGTCTCTGTTTTATGTCTTTTCATTTTTAATTTTTTTTACTTTTCAAATTTTTCAGTGTTTTGTCGAGTCATTAAAATATTTAAATCTTTAATTCATTCTTTCCATCTTTAAACTCTGTGCTAATAAATGTTAGCGGTGCTCCTTTTCCTCAATTTCAAAGTGTTCGGCTGTCCATGCCTCCGCTTCTCTTCCCTTCCCCGAGTCGTCCTTTTCTTTTCGTTCATCGGTCACTTTCTCCATCTTTGCGGCGGAATTTCTGTTTTTTGCTTACTTCAAATATTGGAAAGCCTTGCATTAATTGTCCTTCTGATGTTCAGGTAAAAAGTGACAAAAATGAATAAGTAAAAACGGAAAATTCATTTTTTATTACCAAAATCCATTTTTCTTCCTTTTTAAATTGCTGGTTTTTCTCTTCAGTCGCGTCACTTTTCGCTGGATATTCGGCGAATGTCTGCCAAATCTGAGAAGGGATTGTGGGCCAAATTTGAGGAGAAAAAGAGGCGAAAATACGCTGAAACGGGTTCCATGAAAAAGCAAAAGGGCTCAAAACCGACGGTGAACATTTTCGATGGAATGAATTTGAGGTGTCTTTTGTTGGCATAAAACGGTCGGATTTCCTTCGATCGGTCCCTTCCGAATGAATTTTTACATATGAACCTCTTCATTATCCGTTTTAAGACATTTGGCCATCGCATTGGACTGCGATTTCGACGCACTTTGTCTCCGATTGCTGGACATTGTATCCGATTTCAAATTGGACAGCATTCTTTCCGATCCAAATGGTCTCCCCTTTCTCTCTGTCTGTCCCTTACGTCGTTTTCCCTTTCAGCGCCACTCGACCGTCTTTTGGTGGCTCAAATTGTTTCTTTGTTTGACCGAAAACCAATTTTGGTTGCTGCTCCAAAGTGCCAACATGGACAGCAGAGGGACCTCTACCCACAGTGCCAATTCGCCCACCTTAAAACATTGCCAAATTGTTTTCTTTTTCAGACCCCCGCCCCCGGCGGAAGAACTTTGCCCCCGTCCGCCGGTAGTAATTCGGCGGCAATTGTTTTGATTTTGTTTCGTTTTCCTCAGATTGTCACCATTATGGGCCACGTGGACCACGGAAAGACGACACTTTTGGACGCGTTGAGGAAATCGAACATTGTCGCGCAAGAATTTGGCGGAATAACACAACACATCGGCGCATTTTCAGGTCGTTTCATTTTTAAAAGTACGGTTAAATGCTCCCGTCACTTGAATTCTCCGACTTTTGCACCGATATTGGCATTTTATTGGACCGTGCCATTAAAACAAGAAATTCGGGGTCCACACATCGAATCCCCCCCCTCTCCCGGCTTTTCCCAATCGTAATTTTATCATTTCCTTTCCTTTTTTTAGTTCGTTTGCCGGATGTTTGCGACAATCGGACAGTGACTTTTCTTGATACCCCTGGGCACGCAGCCTTTGCGGTTTTAAACCCATGTACATAAATTTGGAACTCAAAATTCGCATTCGAAGGCAATGCGCGAAAGGGGTGCCCATTCGACGGACATTGTCGTTTTGGTGGTGGCAGCCGACGACAGCGTAATGGACCAAACGATCGAATCGATTAGGTGGGGAGGGCACGGACTGACCAAAACAAATGCCAACGAAACCCATTAAAAGTTCAAATAATTGCCAAATTCCCCTTTTGGATTTGCGCGTGAAGCGGGCGTCCCAATGATTGTGGCCATTAACAAATGCGATAAGCCCGGCGTTGACCCGGTCTCCGTCCGCTCACACATTCTGGCTTATTTTGTGTCTTTTAAGGAACGAGTTCGGCGCGATTTACTCCAATACGAAATTTTGACGGAAAATTTCGGCGGTGATTCACTTTCAGTGGAAATTTCAGCACTTTACGGACGCGGAATTGACAAATTGCAGGTGAATAAAAGCAGTAGAGAGAGCCTTTATAAACTGCGCAGTTTGTCTTAAGGAAGCCATTCTTATGCAAGCGGACTTTTTGGAGCTGAAGTCGACGCCCCGGGGGTTGGCCGAAGCGACGGTCATCGAGTCGAGCAGTGCCCAGGGTAAAAACAAAACGAATTTGATGGTTCTGGCCACTTCTTCGGACGGCCAATTTAAATAATAATCTCTATGAATTATTTCTCCCTTTTGGGGCTCGGCAATCTTTGCACTTTGATTGTCAATCGCGGCACTCTGCGCCGAGGCTCTTTTCTTGTCTCGGGTTTTTGTTGGTGTCGTGTGCGGACGATAAGCGACGAATTTGGCACTTCGGTGGACAGTGCCGGCCCGAGCATGCCGGTCCAAATTTCAGGTGCGAAACCCCGAAAAACAAAAGGAAAATCAAAAATGGTAGGGAATTATGGCATTTTTTGATTGTTTTTCTCAACATTCTTAAGGTTGGCGTGACCTTTTGCCACCGCCGGGCGAATTGGCGTTGGAAGTGCAAACGCAGCAAATGGCGGAGAGAGTGGTGGCCATTCGAATGGATAAAAAAAATGAGACGGAATCACTGAGGGCTATGGTGGGAATTGTGGGGGAGGGCAAATGGGAAAGGAAAAAGCATGGGGACGGGGGGGGGACCCCGGGTTCTGCAAAAACTGCAACGTTCGGCCATTTCTCAGAATGTTTCCAAAATTGGATGGAAAAAGGGGATGAGAGTGCATTTGGCCAACAACAAAATAATCGAATTAATAAGTGTTTAGGAGGCAGTCGAAGGGAAACGCTCGGAGCTCAGACAACGCTATGAGACAGCGCGCAAAGAGAAAATTGCCAAAGGCCAATTGGAATACTTCACCGCATAGTGGGGGGGGGGGGATGATGGTCCTCAAAATAGGGAAAATGTGGGCATAAAGCGAGGGTTGGAACTGCTTGGTTCAGTTCATACCAAATCAACGACGAACTGAGGAAGGACCAAAAGACACGGGCGAAGCCGCCGCGACTTTCACTCATTCTCAAATGCGACGTTGAGGGCACCCTTCAGGTGAATACGGAGGGAACGAGACAATTTAAATGCCATAGTATGATGGTTATTAATTTTGAAACTTCAACCACAAGAGGGGTAAAGCCCCCCCCCCCCCAAATTCACTGGGAAAAGCATTCGCACGAATCCGAAAGAGTCGGGTATCCACTAACAGAGAGATGCGTTCTTTTCTTTTGAGGCAATCCAAACAGTGCTCGACTCGTACAGTGCCAATGACCAAGTGCAGTTGGACATCGTTTCCACGGGGGTTGGGCCGTTGAATGAATCTGAATTGGAGTTGGCCGCTGAAACGAAGGCGCATATTTTCTGCTTCAACAACAACGCATCTCAACGACTGTCAATGATGGCCAAAGACTTGAAAGTTCCGCTCCACCAATTCAACGTCATCTACAGTTTGGTCGCCCATCTAAAGGTGGTCCATAATATATTTTCAAAAATTATCATTTGTTTTAATTTTTCGGGGAGGGGGGAAGAGTCGGAACAGGACAAAACACAGCCTAGTCGAGACATAACACAGCCGGGAATAAATTTTTAAAAAATTTCAAGCTTAGAAATTTTTTCCCGGCTGTGTTATGTCTCGGCTGTGTTTTGGGGTGTACCGGGGGAGTCTCCCGCACTTTTCTATCAGTCGAATTTGAATTATTTTTGTTTTCTCAGGCATTGCTCACTGAACGAATTCCTGCGGTGATAGAACGCCGATTGGTCGCTGAGGGTACGGTATTGGCCGAGTATCGTATCCCCGACGGATTGCAGAAGAAGCAGCCGGTGGCCGGACTTCGGGTGGACTGGGGGAAAATGGAAAGGTGGTGGAAAATGAGTGCTAAGAGCATTTTATGACGAATGCCCACCAGCAGAATTGAGACAATTGCCATTAAGGGACAACACAATTTGGCGATTCACTCGGCAAAAGAAAATGGTCAAAGAGAGAGAGGGAAATGCGAAAAGTACGGCAAATTTGGGGGGACAAAAGCAAAGCGAAGAAGCGGCGGGGGCGAAAGAGCCCGAATTAGTGACTGTCACACTTTACGAGGTGCAAAAGGGCGAAATGATCTTTCTGATCGAAGGAATGGCCATAATTTAGGGCAAAATTCAATCGATGCAACGCGAAAAGTTGGCAGTTGCAAGTGCAAGCGTCGAAATGAACATTGGTGGGCGAAGCGAAATGGCATTTCAAAACTTAATCGAGAATTTTCATGAGTAAGGGGTGACAGTGGAGGACAAAAACATTCGGTACAAAGAAGACGACCATGTGGAAGTGTTTGAGGATGTGCGGCTGATGCAAGAGCTCAATTGGACTCCGCCCGGCTTCTGATTGGCTGTCGCCTTTCGCTCTTTTGTTTTTTATTGTATTTTAAATTTGAATAAATTCAACACAAACATTAATACAAAAAAATTTCGATTTACGTTTTCATTCTTTGTGTCCCTTCGTTTCGTTCCTTTTCCCTCTTTCTTTGTGTACTTTTTTGTACGGATTGAAGAGGGGCGAAATTGGGGTGGGAAGCTGTGGCGGAGCGGCAGGCGACAGATACCGCAAGGGAAGTGCGGCGGGAGCGAATGGCGTGGGGGGCGGTGACGCCGCGAGCGCGTTAACAACGTCGACGGAAGTTGAAAACAATGCTGGGGACGGAAGGAAGGGCGATAAATGGGGCAAATGGCACGGATGAGACGGCGGTGGGACGGGGGGACATGGCGGGGGAAGGGCGGACGGCACTAAATTAAACGGAAAGCGGTGAGTGAAAGCAGCGGAATTACGGAGCGGAAGGGCCGGCACGGGCGACGGCGCCAACGGTTCGATGGGCAATGGCTCAGGGGGCACTGCCTGAGGGGAAACGAGAAAAAGTTCCTGCAGCAGTGGCCGAAGCTGCGACGGCAATGATCTCAGAGGGAATTCGGCAAGCGCTGCCGGGGCTAAGCATTTAGAAAATGGGACGGGGAATTTCACTTTTGGTCATTTTACCCGGCGGCGGTACGGGCGACGAAATTGGAAGAGGCGCCGGAAGGGCGAGTGGTGGGGGAGGGGCACTGAACATGCCGGGTTGGAAGTACGGCAACGACGGCGGAGGAGGGGCCAATGGCACCGCCGGCGGTAGCACAGCCGTTTCAAAAGCTTGAGCCAAGTCAAACACCTCAACGGAAAATTATTGCTGACTTAAACAAGCAAATTCGCTAACAATTGGCCGTGCCGGAGGCAAATTTGGAGGTGGAAGCGCCGATTGGAAAACTGAAATTTGTGGATAGCGGGTAAAAATGCAATTTTTTGCCACCTGCTGGCGGCTGTGCCGCAACTTCAGCTGGAATTGCTGGCGGCACTATTGCCACCGCCGGAGGCTCAATGTCAACCGCAGGGGGCGGAGACTAAAAGGGTAAAAAAGGGAATGAAACAACGGAATTGCTGAACCAATGGAGTAGCCGCTGAGGGCAAAAGAGTACGACACGGGGTGAAAGTGCAAAAAATGGCGGGAATTGGCACCAAATTATGGGGGGACAGTGGCGGAGGAGGCGGAGGAAGGACGGTAAGTTCAGCGAACAGCGGCGGAAGAAGCAGCGAAATGGCAAACGGAAAAAGAGAGCGCCTGGGCAAAACAAGCAAATGCTTAGGGAAAAAGAAACGCCGTGAGAAATTACATTGGCAATTCCATGGCCATTTCTGTGCCCGACGATGAAAAGGTCGTTGAACGGAGCTAAGAAGAACAGTGAAGATGGGAATTAGCAACGTGAAGCAACGCTTAGTGAACGTCTTGCGAACGACGGAAAGGCTTAAATACGCCCGAGGGGACGAACGTGCGCTTTGTCTCTGCTGCCATTGTGGCAAATCCCAGCAAAAACGAGTTGGGGTGGCAGTGACGAGACGGAGAAGAAGACGGACAACGCCACCGGACGGAGACAATGGCCGAAGGATGGGATTAAATGACGGACTGGCGGACATTGTGCGGACGGGGCATTGTCTTATGGTCGGATTTTGGGGAAACCGATCCCTTCGCTGGAGAAAGCGTTGCCCCCTCCCCCCCCCCCGCTTCAGCTGATCATTCCACGTTTCCGTGCACTTTATTATCACATTAGCCGAGTCTCTCTCATTGCCAGCGGAAGAAACAAATTTTTGCTGACATTTTGAACAAATTTCAAACTCAAATTAATATTATTCTCAGAAAAAGCAATTTCATTTAGTCATTAACCTAATGAATGGAATTTAATTTAATTATGAAGTCATTTAGTTACCCTCCTTTTATTCAATGGCTTTTTGCGCATTTTCAATTTCAAAGTGTTGACAATGACTCCGACTCAAAGTTCATGTCAGCAATTGGCAATTTGTCAGAAAAACACTTTGACGTCACTTAGAGCAAAAAGGCGACAACTAATGGACGGGGAAAGCGGCGGAAGGCGTAGGGGAGGGAAAACTAAGGGGAAAGAAACTTGGCAAAGTCTTCAAAAACCCTCTGTAAACAAGTTTTCATTGTTTTTTATGACAACAAAATTAGAAGACAAAATGGTCACCTTTGGTTTTTAATAAAATTGAGTATTTTTCGGGCCTCAACAGTAAAAGTACCGAAAATTTTAATTTGACTTGCGTTGAATTTGATAATTCAATAAGAAATTGTCTTAAAATTCTTATGTTCAGAATTCGCTCGAACGTGCCTTCGCTTTTTCAAAAACAGTTGCAGACGTCGAAATGCCGTTTTTTTGAAGAACACACTTCACTTTGACAATTCTGCCAATGGTCAAGCGACGAGCCGGCGGTTCATTCCCTGCAGCGGCTGCACCGGCTTTTTAGCACAATCCCCCTCCCCACCCGTCAGTTTCCACGCTAACCCATGTCAGCCTTAAGCTGTGCCCAATGTTTCGTTCCATTGACCGATCGCTGGATTCATTTATATTATTATTATTTACATTGCCCCACCATTTACCAAAAAGAGAAGAATGGCATAACTCTGTAAATCGTTATTTAATCCCAATCGAACATTTGTCATTTTTGGCATTAGGGCCAAATTAATTATAAAAGGGTTGGTTGAACAATTAGACAATTCAAAGGAACAAATAACTCCCATCAGCCCTTCCCCCCCCCCTTTGTCCCATTTCTGTCAGCGACAGAAGGTACGGTGGACGAATTCGATTCTGTGCTCGGACAAAGGCTTTAAGGTGTTCAAATCTTTCGTTCGTCTTTAGTGTCGGATTTGGCACAATTAAAGTCTTTCCCCAAGCATAATTTAAAAAATAAGCCATTAGTCAGTCAGTGATCAGTTCCGAGTTAAACCAAAACTAAAGGGCTAACAATTTAGTAGGTTTCACCTCCCCCCCCCCTCCTTTTCAATGAAAATCTCATTATGACAACTTTTCCGCTGGTTGTCTCTGCTCATAACATCCGTTAACATATTTAGTAAGGGACAATTGGGTACAGAAAAAATACATTAGACAGGAAAAGTGTCAAAAATGTTCTCTTTATTTTCAAATTTGATTAAAACACCAAAGATACATTTTCTATGTTACAGGAAATGGGGTGAAAAGGGAGGAGAAATTCCGAGGGCAAAAGGTGACATGAAAATGTGGCGAAAGATGGTCGGCGATTACTTTTTTGGGATTTTTGTGCTTTTGAACGGATAAAACAATGAATGGACTTTAAGGCATAAATCGCTCGGCTTCCAAAGACAACAAAACAAATAACAACAACCACCACCATCAGCGGAGAATATTTATGTTGTGATCGGAAACAGGGGAGAAAAAACAAATGAGGAAATACGCCGAATTGGATGAATTCTCAGAGACTGAAACAGACGAGCAAATTTGGATGGCGATGACGAGAAATGAGTGAACGGGCGGAGAATGAATGGGTCGGAACGATCCGATGGAAAAATGCAATTGGTAAAACACCGGCGAATTCCGAACCATTCAAAGGGCAAAGGCTCCACCCGCACGAAAAAGACAAAAAATGTGAGAGTTGTCACAATCCAAAAAGGGGGAGGCGAGGGCAAACATCGGCTGCTGTGCTGCGTCAATCTCTGCAAGAGGAGGAGGAACCCGCGGAGGCGTAACTGCCCCTTCCGTTCAACGACGTGTCGAAGCCAACCCCGTCGACCCGTGCCCGCATGTTCGGGTCCAACCGATTGAAGTACGGATGGCGCAGCGCCTCGCTCAAAGTTATGCGGGACGCCGGCTCGTATTCAAGCATACTCCGGATTAAGGAGAACAATTGCTGATGCTCTTCACTGGTTGAAATCATATATCTCTGGAGGAGGGAAAGGGTCAATTAACGGCGGAAGGCACGGACAAAATAATCTCACGGAAAGCGGTTTGCAGTGGTCCCGAACGTATTGGCCGGCTGTTGTGTGGTCGTGCCAGTCGAGGCGGCCATGGAAAAAATACTTTGTTCTAAAACAATGGCAATTTTATGGCATTTAATCAGACGATGGCACTCAAAAAACATTAACAAATAAGTCCAGCTCTCAAAACTGACTTGCTTTTCCGCCCCATTCTGTAAGGGATGCCATCCAAAATGCGCTGCATCATCGCCAAATGCTCGCGGTTGTCGTGCGTTTGGAACAACGTCATCCCGGAGTACAATTCGAACATTATGCAGCCGATTGACCAAACATCGCACGGTTGAGCCCAGCCAAGTTCTGAAATGTAAAAAAATGCATGATGGGAATTAAAAACTGTTGACATGCGAAATTCTGACCTAAAATCACTTCGGGCGCCCGGTAGTGCCGCGTGGAGACAATGGTCGAATGATGCTCGTGGTCGAAGGTGGCGGAGCCAAGGTCGATCAGCCGAACAGAGGCGTCCTTAAATGCCCATTTTCCAATTTTAATTTGTTTTCCAAATCCATTCGACCTTAATAACCCGAAATTGCTTTTTCCGCTTGGCTTCCTCCCCGCCGTTGACCACGTCAGACTCACTGTTGACGAACAAAATGTTTTCGGGCTTCAGGTCCGTGTGAGTCAATTTGTTGTCGTGGAGAAATTTGACTGCGTGGATCAGCTAAAAAGAGAAAGGGACCAAATTTATGATAAAAATGAAAATTGGAAACTAATAAATTATTTTATTCCATTGGCCAACAACCATTACCACCGTCATTACCTGATAAGCGATATACCGCGCCTGGTCCATTGGGTAAGGCTGGTAATTGTTCAATTTCTTTAAAGGGGTAAAAAAAATAGCAAGAAAAAAGGACAAACGGAATTTTTTTTTTGTCGGTTAAAGGGAATAAAAGGCGCACCATAAAGTCGAAGACACTCAGTCCGAGCAGTTCGAACACCAAACACATGTGTCCACTGAAAGCGGTGCTTTGTTTTCTGTGCTTTTCCCCAAACCCAAAACCCACTGATAGTCGAAACTGTCCAACAATTGGATGACCAAATTGCGTCCGTCCGGGTCCTTGTCCTTCAACTTCCTCAGAACGTTAATTTCCAGTCGAGCGGCCTCTCTGTATTTGGACACGTTTTTGATGATTTTCAGCGCCCGTTGCGGCCCCTTTGGGTTGTTTAAGTCTTTCACTTGGACGACTTTGCCGAAGGTTCCCTCGCCGAGAGTCTTCACGATTTCAACTGAAAATGGCAATTGTTTTTAAATTTTGTAAATAAAAATTTCCAATCTTAATAAATTTTGTGAGAAAACGGACGGGAAAAACAAATACGACCACCTACAGTCTTACATTTGTTGTCAATTCTGTCCCCATTTGAGTAGATCAAATGTCCATCTTTGTCGTCCTGAATCGGCAGCCGATGTGCTGGCGATGCGCTTACAACCACACCGCATTCGCCCTGAATTGCCGAGTGGTGGTGCTGGTTGTGTGTGCGATGGTGACGTGCGCCTCCATTAGCATCGAACTGAAAATTGAAAAAAACAATAACATTTAATGGCGATACATTCAATTGAATTAAGCGAAAAGAGAAAAGGAAGGAAGTGAAAAAAACTGAAAGACAATCAAGGGCGTAGCCAGGACCTTCGTTTCGGGGGGGGGCAACTCAAAAAGTCGATTCTTAGGGGTGTATTTTTTCGTTTTTGTAAACCTCTATTTTTAGGGGTGTATTTTCGTGTTTTTTTTAAATTGAATTGATTGCATTATTTTATGTTTCCTTTGCATAAACGCGTTATTTAAATTAAAATAAAATTATGCCGGCGATGTTTCAAAAATTTTTAATGGAAGAAGTCACCAGGGGATAATCCATTCAATCGTCCGTTTGTTTTGTTTACACTCATCTCCCATTGTCCCTATTTTAAATGTAATTGACCCCATTCTTTTGGCCATTCTTTGAATTCGTGATTCTCCGCACATACCAATGCCTGAGGTGCTCTGTTCCTTACTCCCACTGATCCAACACCGGCAATGATTTTGTCAACTTTGGCACAAACTGATGGCGGAAGTTGGAGGGAGGCAATTAGCGAAGCGGTTGCTGGGTTTACGGGTTTGGGTCTGCCCGGGTAAGGGGGCGGAGGGACGGGCGGATGGCATGGCATTTGATGCCTGCCATCCAAATCACTCTGCTCAGTACGTCCAACCCCGTGCCTTGACACTCTCAACACGGGAACCCGAGCCTCAGTTGTTTCATCCGCTGGTGTTCCGTAATGTTCGTCTTCTCTCTCCTCGTCTTCTGCGTCAGCAATATTTTGTGGAGAATTGTTGAGTTCAATTGTTGCCTGGAACTCCAATGGAGTGATGTTTTTGGCCCGTTGTTGATGAGCGGAATTGTGAGTGTTGCTATTGCAACTCTCGGCGGAACATTGGTCATTGGCATCAGTATCAACGGCAGAAGCAAGCAGATCAAAGGTTTCGGTTGTTGATGTTTCAGCCTGATGCTCTTGAGGGACTCGAATATCCGTGTCAAATCCAAACATTGGATTGTCGAAATCCTGGTCAATGGAAACTGCCACAAGAGGTAATTTTGACGGCGGACGAACAGCGGAAGTTGGCAGAGCATTCCGCAGACGCATGTACGAACAATTGTTAAGAGAAGGAGAGCAAGGCGAAATGACAGAATTAATGTTGTTATTGTTGTTGTTGATCCCGGGAGACTTTGCCGCAGATTGTCCAGCCGATTGACCCGAATACTCGGCCAACCTGTTCAGCTCATGACGCGCAAGCATTGAAGGGGATGCTGGCGGCTTCCCCATCACTGTGGCTTTTTTGTGCTTTTGTTTTTCTCTATTGTTATCCAACAAAGAGGCTGGAAAAGCGCCGACGGATCGTTTCTTGGCATTGGCATCTTGTTGTGTGGATTGAAAGGCGGCAGAAACTGCGTCGACTGTGCTTTTCGCTTGTGCGTTTTCAATGTCCTCCTTTTTTTGAAGTCGAGAGTGACGCCTCGAAATGTCATCAAAAGATGGTAGTTTTGCATTTCTCAATTCCTCTTTTATTCTCGACAATTCCTCAATTCTGCGCCTCCTTCCAGAGATTTTCCTTACTGGAGCTTTTGTTTGTTGTTTTTCGAGTTGTTTTGATGTTGACGGTGTAGTGATATCAAGTGATGGCTGAATGTTCAGTTTTTTGGAGTTCCGTCGGCTGTTTCCAGCATTTATCTCAGAAACGAATTCAGCTTCTTCCCTGGCGCCATTCCTCGTTGGATTTCGATCAAGTTGTCCTGTTTTCATTGCCGTTGAAGAAACTACGCCCATCACATCGAGTTGTTCTGATGCTGAAACGGTCATCATCTTTTTCTCCTCCTCGTCAATCGACGCATTGGCAACGGCAAGAAGTTTCGCGGCAGCCGCGTCCAATTGTTGTATTCGGTTGGAGAAAAGCTGGTCCTGACTTGGCTTGGAGAGCTTCTTTCGCTGCCGAATGCTCGTCTTTCGGCATGGCCCCTCGCATCCGTCCGGAGGTTCTTTCCACAATTCATGCCAATGATCGAAACTCTTGTAAATGCACGGGTCGGAGACGCATTGGCGAAGTGCAGCCGAAGTTTTGTTGCCCTTCCGCTTGGAAATGTAATTTTTGTGCTTTCGTCGTTTCGGTATCAAAACGATGGGCTGCTGTTTTTTGTTGGATGATTTTGTTGTCCGATTTACCGAACCTTTTTCTGCGAACAATTTGTTCTTTGAGTTGGATTCAGAACTAATTTTTCGGGTCGTTGCCATCTTTAAATTGCATCGACATATCAAAAAGAGCCAATAATAATAATAATAAAAGAAAAGATTCCGTTTTTTTGAAAAGCGCCCAAAGCCGAAATAATTAACGAAAATATGACAATGAACGGAAGGCAGCAAACTTCGCATTCATTCGCTTTAGCCTTCCTTAAAACTTAAGACAAAGCACCGAAACAGCATCTCACCGCTCATTTTGACATCCGCTCCCCCCCCCCCATTTCCGATGCATTCATTCATTCTCATCGTTCTCTTATCATCCCAATCACTCGCACGGAGAGGAACCTCACAAATCGATTACGTTCAGCTTTCTGCCCGAGGCAACAATTGTTCAATCTCCGCCCATTAGAATGGGCCGCAAAGTAACTCCGCCCGTTAAGCCACTCTCTCCCAATTTTACTCAAGACCGGCTGGTGAGGGAGGGAGGGGGGAGGGATAGAATTTCGGGTCGCTTCCGTCCGCTTTCGCTGGGGCGTGTGAAAATTCTCGCACTCATTCTCAACACACTACACCTTCTCTTGTCCACTCTTTAACTTTCTCACCCATTCTCACTCAATCGATTTTTTCGTGCCTTTGAGCCAGCCATCCGAAAATTTTGGTTTCTTTTGAAAAAATGCAAACAAATTGCTTTGGCGACTGTTTGATTTGTTTGGCATTTTTTGAGACCCTACAAACAAACAAATCGAATATAAGGCAAACGAATTGCGAATGAAAAACAAAAAGTGATTGAAATGCAACTGTTGGCGAAAATATTAACATAAAAAGAAAGTCAGATAAAAAAATTTAATCGTCAAAAGAATACAAAACAATTATGTGTAAAAAAAGAAACAACAGATTATGAGAAATCAAAGTCACACAGTCAAACAATTTTTGATTGCAGTTGGAGTAAAAGAGAATTGGTAGAGACGGGAAAACGATACGGTATCATAGCGGAATACAGAATCAATGCCTTGGCGAACTGTTTGAGCAGGTGGACAGTCGGAGAAGCGGGCGGAGTGGTGTCGTGCAGTGCAACGACGGAACGCATCGATTGAACGCAAAGATCGGGCAGCAAAGGACGAACCTAAAATTCATTTAGGAAAAAGAACGAAGTGAAACGAACACAAAAAAGGGAAAAGAAAAAGAGCAATCGGAAAAATTACAATAGAAAAAAAACAACTAATTATAGTAATATTGTTAATAAATATTAGTAATAAATGACTTTTCCGTTAGATAAGAACTCATTTGTTCCCATGAAAAGCGTTTTAAGCATTTGTGATTTTTGGAGATTGAACTTTTAAAACGCCTTATTTGGCCAGAAAAAGCCCTTAAGAGCTGTCGATTTCCATAGTAATTAAAAAGGCCTTTTCTGATTTTCGGCACTATTAAAGTGTGAATTGGTAAAATCCCTCAAAAACCAACATTGTGCTGCTGTCCGCCGTTTTTTTGCGACTCCTTTTTGGACTCCGAACACGCAATTTGCAAGTAGTATTCGTACTCCTTCTCCACCTGCTCCCTCTTCTCCCGAGAACGCCTCCGTGCGCGGTCCTCCCGGTCGATTTGCCGTTTCCGCGCTTCGTCGCATCGCCGCTTCGATTCCTCCACGTAGTCCGAACTGTCGCGATCATGACGTCGTTTCTGGAAGAAATTACATGAAATCCCGAATATACATAAAATGTTCAAGGAAAAAAGAAAAACACTTAATGAAAGTAAAGGAACGTATAAATAAGGTGACAATGGAACATATCACATATCATAATGTGCAAGGGGTGTCTCATTGCAGACCAAGCGCAATACGACGGACGATTGAGACAATGGATGTGTCCAACTTAAAGTCGCGCGCAAAAAAACAGTAATTTATTGCGTATTCGATATTGCTCAATTCAAAGTCCTTGACAAAGAGAAGCAAAAGACGGGCCAAATTCAGTCGACAAACACTCGGCTCATGCACATCGGTGGTCACTTGAATGAAAAGCAAGTGCAAAGCAGCACACAATTCAGTACACTCACACAACTCATCGGACACTTTTGGTACGGTCATCAGCAAACGTAATTGATGGGCCAGAATGGCCAAATGTACGGCATGAACAATGTATTCGGACCTGAACAGCACATGCACGGCCCTTTCGATTTGACCGGTGAGCAAAAGGACGGAAAAATAAATCAAATGGCTGCCACCTTCGCCAACAAAATAGCGTTCGCCTGAAGGCCTTAAATTGGAAATAAGTGGAAGTTGGAATTACCATGCTGAGTGCAAAGTGTCGTTTGGAGTTGGCGAAGTGCCCGTGCCGGGTCAACGGCAAATTTACAATGGAACAATTTGGCCCAAAGCCAATCCTCGATGGTACCATTTATTTCAGGACAGTCAAAGCCGAGAAACAGTCCGTAGATGGCCTTCTTGTGCATGTCTTGGCAATTCTGTGCGTTCCATTCCGCGCGCAATTTCAGGCGTCGCTCGTCGTTTAACAAATCGCTAAAGAGAATTCGTTTTTTGGGCAAAGGTTCCTAAAAATACGATTTCGGCAAAGTTTTCAGAATCCCGACAAGCGATGCACAGTGCGGATTGTTCGACAACTCTTTGGCCTCCTTGGCAACTCGGCCAGCCTCAGCCATGTCGCCCACACGAAGGCAATAGAATAGCAATGTCCAAATAGGGTATCGTTCGAACAGTCCTTCCTATCCAATAGAAATTTGGAAAAATGAAAATGACAACGAAATGTTCATGATCAAAATTTTCCAGCCTGACACTCTAGCCTCAAAAAACAAAAAATTTTTTTTTGAATGAGGAGAAAAAATTATGTGCGGAGCAAAAAAGGTTAGCGGGAGCGGGAGATAACTTAGTATTTTTGAGGCCAACAATTTAATCAGATTAGATTGTGAAAACCTTGAAAAAGGCTTGTTTTCATGAAAACGTGTTTCTGTTGGTTTTCGTGGGTAAAAAACCACATACCTATCAGGTACTTATATGGTTTAGCCACCCAAAAAAATTTTTTTTAATCATATAAAAATTCTAGGTGGTTTTCGGGGTAGGGTTTTTCGGGATCGCTGATCACGAATCTGACATCCATTTCAACCAAATTCCTAAAACTGGATCTGAACTATTACAGAAAAATCTAAAGTTCAAACTTTCGAATTTTGGGTTTTTGGTCTAAAATCGGTTTAAACACACGGAAACAACTAAAATCTATCACTTCTACAATAAAAGATCATCCAATGTTTTATATCGAAATGAAAAATCGAAAATTTGAACTTTCGTTTTTTGTTCGAATTCGGGTCCGGGTTTAGGAAATTGGTCGAAATAGATGTTAGATTCGTGATCAGCGACCCCGAAAACCACCTGGAATTTTTATGATTTAAAAATTATTTTTTTTGGGTGGCTAAACCATACAAGTACCTACCTATCATTCTATTGCCCTTAAGGTTCTTTAGCTACACACAAAATTTCAAAAAAAAATTGATCCTAAAAATTTTTAAAGTATTTATGGTCATAATTTTCAAACATTGCATACAAATAAAACGGCTCTAGTGCAGTTTTAAAGCAACAGACAAAAAAATTATTCATGAATACCATATACTCAAAAAAGCTACGTTTCGTTTTTTCTTGTAGATTTTTCCTTCTTATTGTCAGTATTTGCTCTTGCTTGTACACACCGTTTCAGTTTTTTGCCTCCCAATTCAAAAAAGATTTGCATGTGTGGCTCAGTGGATTTTGTAAGATAGTAAAGAGACAAAGGGCGGAGTTCGAGTCCGTTGTGCAACATGAATATTTTTATTTATTTTTGTCCAAAATATTAAAAAAATGAATTGGGAATTATTTTTGAAGCTTTTTGGCAACCAAATTGGACAAACTTGGTATCATTCGAAAGCACAAAGTCTAAATAATGTAATAATACGAGAAAACAAGAGAATTCTAACATTTCAAGAAAGTTACAAACCAAAATAATCAGCAATTACTTAATTAATCAAATCTTTTTTGGTAATTGCCTGAACGCTACGATTTTATATATTTTAGCTTCGTTAGACTTTGTGCTTTCGAACGATACCAAAAAGATAGGGTTTGTTCGAACATGAACCAAATTATTGTATAAAAACCCGGGATTGTCAATTGATTGGACTAATAAAATATCTTTGGACTCATAAAAGTCGATTGGACTCATATAAGTCGAATGGACTCATAAAGTGCATTAGAGCCGAAGGTTTTTCTAAGGAAATACTAAGCGATTTGACAATTTACAAAAAAGATATAGGCGTTCGAATAAGCTCTACAACATCGGTTTATGAGTTAGTTACGACAGACTAATTTCCTCAAATTTTTGGGAAAAATCAAGTACTTGATGAAAATCATAGACCAAATCAATGATTTTCAAAATCTGCGTTCAGATTCGTGGTCAGCGGTTTTTTAACCCCGGAAAAAACTATTCTTTCCCATCGTGACCACAATTCTGCACCTTTGCCTGAAATCGAACAAAAGTCGAAAACTAAAAATGGTTTAAATGATCTTTTATTGAAGCACTGATGACTTTCAGTTCGTTTCCGTGTATGTAAACAAGTTTGAACCAAAATGTAAAACTCAAAAAATTTGAATTTTCGACTTTTTGTTCGAATTCGGGCTCGGGGTCCGGAATTATACGAAATGTATGCCGGATTCATGTTCAGCGACCTCGAAAACCCTTGGAAACATATTTTAATGATTTGAAAATAGGTAAAAAAAACAATGTAAAATGAATACATTTATAGGCATCTAAAAATGTATACGAAATCTATCAGTTAAACCAAACAAGTACCTAAATTCCCAGCTCTAATAATAAATCTTCAGTCTGCAATTGCTTTCAAGGATGTTTCACCGCAACAACGTGAAGTTTCGGCGAGACTGAAAGATACCTAATTATCCGACCTAAGCATTGAGTTTTAGCTTCAATTTTTCGTGCGAGTTCAATATGAAAACTGCATGAGATGTATGAATGATAATGTGCGTACTGATAATTTAACGAAGGTAAAGGCCCAGACAAAAAGTGCAACTCGATCAAAAAAGGTCGCATTAAATGCTGTAGGACGGACATCAAAAATCTTGGGACGCGTAAACCGCCAAGCATAAAATGCCATGTAATGGGACGCATAAAACCGACCAAAACCGTTGAATGTATTCATTTATCAAACGCAAGTGATGTTCGTATCTTCACTTTTCCATTTTTTTATGTATATACTTATATCATTGAAACTTTTAATTTACAGGCACATGTGAAACTTGAAGATGAAAAGTTTGAGAAATAAAATACATTTTAAGATAATTAGTTAAGAATCCATTATTTTAAATCATCAGAAGAATGATGGTCCCATGGACGATGATGCCATTTGCTGCGGGACATGGACTTTCTTCTGATGCCGCAACATTTGCTGCTGTTGTTGCTGCTGATGTGCCTGGCTTTGTTGCGCTTGCTGAGTCCACATCACTTGCGCCGGTGAAACAGCCGCCATTTGCTGTTGTTGGGTATTCTGAGGAACCGCTGAAGGAAGAATATTCGCGACCACTCCAGCGAAATTTTGCAATTGTTGTTGTTGCTGCGTCGATTGCTGTTGTTCAGTCAACACCGCACTTGAAGTCATAGTTCCGAGACGAACATGTTGAAAGTGCTGTTGCTGCGGGAGGAGCAATGATTGGGTTTGCAGCAATTGTTGTTGATGATGAGCAGGAAGAGACGAGGCCAGAGAAGCGGTAGGCTGCTGAATTTGTGCAGCCTGTGTATGTTGTGCCAGTTGCTGCTCCGCAGTGAGTGAATAGTCCGGCTGAATATAAAGGCTAATTAGGAATTGCTTTTAACAAATGCTGAAAATGCTTGTCTAGGACTGTAAACCCAAAATCTGCACCTGGAGCTGTTGTTGTAACACTACAGTTGTGTATTGTTGTGGCGACAAGTACTGGTAGGGCAAGTACGGACTGTAAGGGTTGTAGAAGAATGGAGATTGTTGTGCCATTGTGTCCTGCTGTTGCTGGCCACCATTTGTTACCAACGACATTTGGTTGAACTGCTGACCAAGCATTTCGGTATCTAATGACGAAATGGGAGAAAACAATACTTTATGCTAACTTACTGTAAAACGAAGGTCCATAGTGAGCAGAAGGGTTCGGCAGAGTTCCACCGAATTGGTACCCAGTCTGGTTAAAGGTCTAAAAACGGAGTTAACATATAAAATTCGAATTTGTGGGTTTACCGGTTCAATGAACGGTGTTGTCAACAGCGGAGGAACACCCCCTTTGGGTTTATAGCACGACTCCGAGTAGACGGACCTCAAAGAGGGCGTAGACCGCTTAAATTTCCGACTGCTGCTGTCCGCAAATTTGACGATCAAATGAGCTTGTGCATTAGGCAATTTCCGACCGTTGTATTTCTTAAGGTAAAACTTTTCTTTTTACTAAAGGCTCCCACGGAAGAAACTGACCGCAATTATAGAATCACATGAGTCGGTACAGCCCATCCGACAAAAGCCGACCCCCCTGCTGGACCCGTCTGGGTGTCTAAAACATTTGATTTAAGTAAAATTTTTTTTTTAATTTTGTGACCTGAGAACCCGTGAACTGATCACCATGCCGAATTCTTTCAACAAATCAGTAAGCTTGTCTTCATTATATTCAGGTGGTAAATTGGCAATATATAAATTGGTTGGGTCTTGCTCTTGTTGCTAAAATGTATATAAGTTCAGGAAAGATGTGTGTACGCCACCTTGGCCATTTGTGCGCTGATTCCCTCTTTCTCGAGCCCTTCGATGGCGTCTCGTGCCGAAGCTGAAGACTCAAAATCGACGAAGCCATAGCCTTTGCATTTTTTGGTGGCTTTGTCGAGAATTGCTTTTGTAGACACAATCTGTAAAAAGAAAGAAAACAGGAATCGTTTGTCAGGAAGTAAACCCGGAGTTTTTGATAGACCCAGAAAAAATTCTGGTTTTTGGAAAGTTAGACAAATTAAGTAAATCTTTACCTTCCCAAATCTTGAACACATCTGCCGCAGTCTCTCATCCGTGCATTCCTCATCGAGTCCTCTAATGTACAGATTGGTCTGGAGTAAAAGTTATATATACAACAGAAGAATATTGGATGTCTCAAGTTACTTCGCTTAGTATTCGATTTCCAGGTGCTCCAACTGATGGAGAGTCGTAGTTGTCGTAATTTTCATGCAGGCTGTTCCTACCATCCAAATTGTTATCTTGGTCATTCGCAGAACATGACGATGACTGTACGAACGCGGACAATGCCAGTGACTCGGATGTGTTTTGATTTTCAAGTTGATGAGGTCGCCGCGATGAATTGGCGCCATTATTGGATTTATTTAATTTGTTGGTGTTCCTGGCGGCGAATCTCGTTTGTGAGGAAGGCGAAGCATGACGTGGATTGACACTACCCTCGGCGGAGGGAAGCGCAGCAGGCGATTGGACAGTGGACGATGTCGTAGGCTGAATTTTTGGCCAAAGATTTTTAAAAATTTTGTACGCTTACCAGCTGAGTAATATCGGCTTTCGAAGCCATTTAGAAATTGCAATTGCGATCAATTGTTTTACTGTCGGAAGTTGTTAATTATAGAATTTTTTGCTTATGGATTTTCTAAAAGCAATAAACTGTTGGATATTACTAGAAATATTATAAATTTATAAAATATTAAATTAAAAGCCAAAGAAATAAAAGGTGAAACTCTCTTTTATGTATTCTTTCCCAATCTCAATGCCTAATCAGCGGTGGAATGTGAATGAGCAGGGTGACAGGCAATGAATGCATAGGGAAAAGAGCGGTGGCTCCAATTCTGCTGCTGACGATGGTAGTTTACCCCTTTGCCTCCCCATCAGTCATTCATTTTTCGTTCGATTGATATTCACGCTGATCGAAATGGAATTGGCTGAGCGAGAGAGGAGAAATCGAGGTCAAGGAGGAATAAGGGGAAAAGTGGAGGCAAAAGAAGCGGAAAGACGCAGAGAATGCAGGAAAGTGTCTAACGGATGAATGAAGATAAAAGAAGGGTTTAAAAACAAATGGAAGGAAGAAGAAATGGAGGAAGAGAGAGAGTGAATGGTGAGGAAGCGAAAGATGGAGAGAGAACACTCTCTCAGTGAGAGTGTGAAGTGAAGGACAGCAGGGACGAATTTGGCCACGAGCCAAACAAACGGAGAAAATAAAATTAGAAAACAGAACGGAACAAAGGATAAGAATGATTAATTTTTTTTCTGGATTGTGAGCTCCCGTAATCTGAATAGCCTCATCGGACTCTTAAAAACCCGCAAAATGAGGCTAAAGCCTCACATCTTGGCTTTATTGCAGTTTACACGACCATAAAAAAAAGACATGACCATAAAATAATTTTTTCCTAACAAATTTAATGCATCATAATTTTTAAGAAGTATGTATCCATTCTTGGTATCATTCGACTGCTCTAAGAGTTCTTATTAACCTGCAAATTCCAAGGAATTAGGTTGTCAGTATTTAAAAAAAAAATTGTGGCCAGAATCAAAAAATTGAAAGTCAACTGTAATTTGGGCATTAACCGATATTTCCTTATCCTTAATGATTGGTATCATTGGAAATCCGGTACTTATTGGGTTTACCGGAGCAATTCCATAGTTAGTCAAAAAACCATCAAATGGAAATTTTTTACGGAAAATTAACCATAACTTTGCTTAAAATAAACCAAGTTTTTAAAATCTTGATATTATTCGGTAGCCCTAAGTGTTTTCGATTATCCTGCAAAATTTAAAAAATTTCGTCAAGTTTAAAAAATTTTGTTGCTTTTGAGCAAAGTTATATCAAAAATATTTTCATTTGATGTTTTTTTGACTAACGCCCATTATGATGGTTTTTGACTAACGTCATAGCACCATATAGTTTGAGAAAAACGCCCCCCTCTTTTTTACGATTTTTGGTCATAATTTCAAAAGACATGAAAGCAAGTTTCCCAGGGTTTTCGGTGTCGCCGCTGATCACGAATCCGGCATCTATTTCGACGAATTTCGATCCACGGATCTGAATTCGAACAAAAATTCGAAAATCCAAATTTTTCGAGTTTCAGATTTTTGATCCAAAATGGTTTAAACAGGGTTGCCATCGTCCATGCTCCGTTTCCAAGGACGGGTATGCCGATTTGCAAGGACATAGTGGGGAAAATTCATGAAATTCAAGGACATTTAAAATTTTTATTATATGCAATGCAAAATGGTTAATATTTATTCAAATGGCTTGTATTTTTCACCGGAATTGTTTTTTTCCAACATTTTTTTTGTTTTCACTTATCATTTTCTTCATTTACGACGACTTTTTTCTGCTTTAAAAACGCTTTTTTTGTGGAGCGCTTTTTCCAAAAATTTTGTGGGACAGAGGGGGGGGGGGGAAATTTTGAAAATTTGAATGCAATTTGTTAACAGATTTTCACCAAAAACTGCCTAATTTTTGCGATTTTAAGCCATGCAACGACTTTTTTTGTTTATAAAATGGGTTTTTTTACGGCGCGCTTTTTAAAAAATTTTTTGAGGATAGGGGGGAAACTTTGCAAAACTTAAAATTTATTGGGGATTTTCCCTTGATAAAATAGAAAAGCCGATCTCGAGTTAAAAACTAGACAGCTAAAAAATAAACTGTGATTCGATAGAGGGGGTCAAACTATGGGCCTATGCAAAATTTGAACATAGGGAAAAATTTTTCAACTGGGCAAAGTTTTTTCTTTTTCACTCATTTTGACGCACTATTTCCATGTCTCTAACATATAAGATAACACATGGTTCATTTTTTTGCCAATAAACAATTTTTTTAAACTTTTGACTAATTAAGAAATATTCTTCAGAATTTTCCCTTCAAAATGAGCATAAAATGGTTTTATTTGGTCTATAATTGACAAAGTTATAAGCTAAAAAAAATTCATAAAATCAAGGGTAAAATAAAATGTTTACCTTTTATTGTTTGTATTTGTTCTTTTGGCGTTCTGTTTTTATTATTTTTTTATTTATTTGCTTTAAAAAAATGAAATTTATACACAAACACAAAGAGGATTTGAACCTGAGACCCACTTTTTGGTGACTAACTCACAGACCACTAAGACGAAAAAACCAACTTAATTGTACTTGGAGCCCAAAATTGACTCGCCGTGAGTATTAATGAGTTCCTGGGGCCTTATGCTCGTCTCGCGGTTTAGTAAACCACGGTTAACGCATTAACCACGGTTTCGTTAACCGTGGTTAACGACCGACCTTAACCGGTATGCTCGTCTTTAACCATGGTTAAGTAAACCATGGTTAACTCAACCGTGGTTAAGAGAATTTATCTTGAAATTGAAAAATAATTAATATTAAAAAAATATAATTAAATTATTATAATAATTATTTTTTGTTTATATTATCAATATTAGCATAGATTTTATTAAAAAACCCCGAAAAACTATTAAATCAAGAATTGGTTTTCTAAAAATTTTTGGCCATAACTTTTTTAAACACAGCAATTTTTTTTTAATTTTGCAAATTAATAGAGGACTCTTGGGGCTATAGAATGATACCAAGAATGTTTAATTTGGATGCTTCAAGAAAAAGTTTGCTGCATTAAAATTGTCAAATTATTTTTTTATGGCCGTGTGAACTGCAATGGAGCCAACATTTCTTGGTAATAGTGCATTACAAACAATTACGTTGTTATGCAACATGCTACAAACAGCAGCAATTGAGTCGGGGTCGTTTTGGCGCCCACGTTTTGGCGCCAAGATCGTTTTGGCGCCCACGTTTTGGCGCCAGGGTCAGGTTTTTAAATTTTGTCTATGTTTGAATAAATGAAAATATGTATTCGTCAGTTTTCTGAGTCGCTAATCACGAATATTGTATTCATCTTGACAATTGCGAAGCCCGGACTCGATTTAAATGAAATACAATTTTTACCACGGTTAACTCAACCGTGGTTTATCCTTAACCACGGTTAAAAAGGGAAGGACGAGCATACCGGTTAAGGATTTTTAACCACGGTTAACGCCGTTAACCGTGGTTTAGCTCTAAACCGCGAGACGAGCATAAGGCCCCTGTTTGATTCCGCGTATTTAGCCAGTTTTAAACTAAAAATGCAAAGTTCAAAATAATTCAGGTCCGGGGTTCGAAATTGGTCGAAATAGATGCCGGATTCGTGATCAGCGACCCCGAAAACCCTAGGAAACTTGCGCTTGCATGTATTTTGAAAAAAAAAAATTCAAAAAAGGTGGGTACCATCGACAGTATTACCAAAACGAAAAATTCACCCCTAAGAATCGAATCGAAATGTATATAATTTTGTTGTTGAGGTCCCCCCCCCCCCGAGTATTCGGACTTGCGCCAAAACGACCCCTACTCCCCGGTTACAGTCTACACTCCCCCCCCCCCTTATTGTTTTTTGGTTTTCAGGGTCGCATCATCGACTTGGCAACGAAGGCGCAGCAACAAGCGGGTAGCAATATATTTTTCGATGCTTTGAAGGAACAACAATCGCCACAATCAAAAGGTTTATTTCATTTAGTTTAATTGCACTTTATTTCGCTTTTTGCTCTTTTTCATTTGATTGTTTCTTTCTTTAGGTCCGAATGAATCCGAATTTTTTGGATCACATGAAACTGAAGAGCATACCAAAGAAATGAAAGAGGCGTCGCTTTCCGGTAAAATGATGTTCATTTTTTCCAATTTCCATTTGCTTTTGTCTCTAAGAAATTCCACACGCGCCCATCCAAAAAACGAAGAAAATAACGGTAAGTGTACAAAAGTTTAAAATAAATGTAAATTAAATAATTAACCAATTAAAAACTTTTAGCTTGGCCAAAAGAAAGGCGGCAGTTTGGGCGCACAAAAAATAAAAATGGTCTAAAGAATTGAATGACTTCCACTTCTCCTTCTGTTCTCCTCCCCCACCCCCGCCATCTCAACGCACTGTTCTCAAAATTGAGCCTGTGAAAAGAACAGAAAGAAATGACTGATTGGAGGCGGGAAGGAGCAAAGAAAGGAGCAGCGGCGGAGCGAAGAACACGACACTGAACTGAACCAGCGCCATCCGTTTTTAAAATGCAAAATACCAATTCCATTTTCAAATTGCAACTCTCCCCTTAATGGTTATATCAAATAACTATTAATTAGGCTGTACCAAAATTGTTTGTTTATTTTCCTCATTAATTGCTTCAGCAAATGCTTTGCTGGGGTTGTCCGCTGCTGTGCTTTCGTCCGATAAACAGTCATTCCTTTCCTCTTTTGTGGGTCCTTCCGCGTCACGTCCTCTCATCACTTTGACAAAAACTAGCTCAACAGAAGGGCGGCTCCTTCTGCCCCCTCACAAATTTCATCTGTCCGTGTCCATATATTTAATCACTTTGCTGCTCCTCATGCGTGTCTTATGAATAGCCTTTACTCCTCCACTCAATGGCATTTCAAACAGCATCCGATTTAGACCAATTAAAAAGGGTGGATTTGACGAATTATCGGCAATGAAAAGCGACGGATCCAACGAAAAAGAAGAATTTTTTGACGCATGGGACACAACGGCGGCAAGGAGAACGGCAGAAATGTGAGTGGAATAAGGGGGAGGGGGGGGCAATAAAACATGACAATTGGGAAAGGATTATTGACACTTTAATGCTTTCAATAATTAAAATTCAGAAAGCCCACGAAAGTGCCCATTGTCAATACTCCATTTCCGCCTCTTCAAATGGCGCAGATTCGCTGAAAACCTCCTCAATTAAATGTACAAACAGGTCCAATTTGAATCGGTCACTCATTTGTCAGGTTCTTTTCTTCTTTAATTTGCTGTACACATTTACATATGTATTTTTGGGAAAGTGCTTAATATTTTAGCTGTGATTACCTCCTAATTTTCTTCGTTTTGTCCTTTCGTAAAATGAAAGGCTTTCTTTGGCTCAATTGATTTCCTTCCGCCGATCGCTCCGTTTTTTTCGTCCGTTGCGATGTTTTTTTTCATTAGGCGGCGACGAATTGGGCAAATCTTCAGCTCATTTTCCGCCTTTTTTATTGGTGTGTTTGTTACAAAAGCCTTTCACCGCTCTTTCCTTTGCTGTTTAGTGCATTTTCACACTTTGGCCCTGGCCAAAATCTCGGAAAGGGACACTTTCAGCGCCTCCCCTCCCCCCGGTCCTTCGCTGGCGCCTTCCCCCGCCGATTCCCTCGGCGCGCCCGTCGCCTTCCCAATTTTCCGACCTCCAATGGTTTCGGTCCACCGACAAATGGGCACCGCCGAAAAAAAGGTCGCACTTTTGGGTAATTAAATTAATGTATTACGTAGCCATTTAAAGAGGCCAATGGCAAAGGACCATCGCCTTTTCCCGTCGCCTTCCCTTCACAATTTGTCCTCGGTCGAAGAAGTCTCAGCCACGAATTAGTGAAATAACACTAAAAAAGAGTGGCGGGGGGGAATGCTCTTTTCTTGATGAAGTTGGTGGAAATTCGAAAAAGTCCGGTGGGTTTGTTGAGGGCATTCTGTCCATTTACAAAATTGGACAATGGAAGCAGCAGCAACTCAACGCCACCAGTGGCATTCCATCGATTGGGAGAATTTGGCACGCGCCAAAATGGGAAAAAGGGGTCCACTGATCGGACAACAACCACTTCCAATTTGTTGCCAATTCATCCCTCAGCAGCTCTTTCCACCAGTAAAAACAACACACAACGTTTTCTCCCTTTCGAAAACGTCGCGCACAGTTCAATCACTCCACAATTTCCCGTTTTCACTGGGATGGGCATGGAAATCATTGGTCGGTTGGGAGAGAGGGGTAAAACCCAATTGTATGTACTGTCCCCATTTGTTTATTTTTTACGTGAGAGGCAAACAGTAACACGACTGACAGTTGCTTAACACACGAACAGTACAAATTGTCCTTCGAGAGGGAGGGGGGCAAAAAGAAAAATAGAAAAATTAAAGCGAAATAATACAACGCTTTTAAAAAAAGAGAAAGTTTAGAAAGTGGAGAAAGCGAAGGCGAACGGACAACATCGAGCACAGCAGAGGAAAGCGAAAAGGAGAAGCAATGGAAAGCATTGCAACACAAAATGCAATACAATTTGACCACCGAAGCCAAAGGGAACAGTCAAAAAACACTGAAAATTGGAGAAAGTGCAAAAAATAGGAGCACCGAAGAGACAATTCTGAAGAAGGGAATTGCAACAAGTGCAAACGCAAGGAATATTTATACGCCATCCATTCACATTGAACCGATTACGAAGCCGACAATTGGGGACATTTTATTAGGAAATAACGCAACAATTGGGGCGATTGAAAATTCAACAAAATCAATTGGGACAATGGCAACGGAAGGTGAGTAAAATGAACACTGAAAGAAAAGCAAAAAAATTAGAAGACGAAGTGACGGAGGATTTGTTGGCCATTTTCACTTCAACCAGCGAACATTCACCAAAAACGACGGAAGGAAAAAAGGGCGATACATTTGGACAGCAAATTGGTGACCAATCAACCCAAATGACCACAAAAGTGCCGATGATGGGCCCAATTGAAGAAATAATTCCAAGGCCAAACATTTCGAAGACACGGGGAAATGAACAAAAACAACAACAACAGGTGGAGGAATTACAAAGGACGTAATTCAGCAGCAGAAGTAATGGAAACTTTCAGAGCCAATCATCGCACACGGAAAGGCCAACAACAACGCACCAGAATATTTCAAGTTCAAGACGTACAACAACGGCACAAAGCGAACCGACGACGGAAGCGACAAACACAACGCCAACTCAAATAACGGAAAACGCAACGCCAAAGACAACTCAAATGACAACAACAACAACCGAACTCGCACCGACTTCAACGTCAATAAAAGCAATAACGGTACCTCCCGGACTTTTCGACAGTGGACTTTTCGACAGAGGACTTTTCGACAGAAGGACTTTTCGACAGCAAAGGACATTTCGACAGTAAAGGACTTTTCGACAGAAACACAAAAAATAGTGGACTTTTCGACAGTAAACATAAAAACAAATAATTTTTATTAAAATAAATTATATTGCTTGTTAGTTTTACTAAATTTCTTTTAAATTAACATACTATAATATGTATTGCTAAATCATTATTACTAGTGCTAATATTTTAGGTTTTAACCTAATTTTTTCCTGACTCTCATTGACCTGAAACGCACGAAAAAATGTTTTTTTTTGGTTGTTGTTAAGCAATTTTTCGATTTCTTAGCATCTATTTTCTAGATTTTTATTTTTTAGAACTTTAAATTAATAAATTTTTGCAAAAAACTTATGAATCAAAAGGTAATAAAAACGAAAAAGACACCCCCTAAAAGTCGATCAAAAATTTCAAAAAATACATCTTAAGAAATGGAATATTTTAAAAAAATCATCTCCATTTATTTATTTGTTTACATTCTTGAAAAGAATTTTTGAATTTAAAAATTATGTATCTCAATAATTATTTGACTTAATTTTAATTTGTTGCTTTTGGATAAAATTTTAAGATTTTACACCCCTAAATTTGAAACTTAATTACATTTTACTGTCGAAAAGTCCACTGTCGAAAAGTCCCCTCCTTAAATTTAAAATATTTCTGTCGAAAAGTCCTTTGCTGTCGAAAAGTCCTTCTGTCGAAAAGTCCTCTGTCGAAAAGTCCACTGTCGAAAAGTCCGGCGCCCATAACGGTACAATTGGAGGAGAGAGAAATGCACACGGAAGGGACAGAAGGACGAATAACAATTGGGACGAAGCGAAAACCATCGAAAACGACGCTAATGGGCACGACGGATAACAGCGAATGGTTGGGTGGCAATCACATCGAAGAGGGAAGCGAAGAAGCGATGTCAAGGACATCACAACGGGGGAGAATGAGCACAAAAGCACCACCACCAACAGCAGCAACGCCAAGTTGGAGCAGTACACGATGGAAAAGCGGAGGGGAAACAAACGACGCAAAAGAGAACAAAAAAGCACATGAGACAAGCCGAACTGCAGCGACAGAACGGACGGAAGGCAATGTCAACTTCCGACTGCTCGCAATCGCCGGAATCATTGCGGGTTGGTCCTTTCGAACCAAAAATGATTATTATTTACCACTTAATTCCTTTAATTTTTGCTTCAGTGTTGTTTATTATGGTTGGAATTGGAAGCATTTGCACGGGACGGTACGTGCGAAAGAGTCGTCAACTCCACGGCAAATACAGGGTCGGCAATAAATTAAAGATCGATTAGAAATAAACCAATGGAACGAGTGGGAAAGTGGGGGAGGGGTAATAAAGAAAGAATATTCGACCATTTCGCTTTGTTTTAGCCCGCCGCGTACGAATTGCAGACCACTCGCCCCCCGCCTTTGACCAGCTCTTCCATGACTTTCGCGCCTTCCAATCGCATGGCCAATTCCAATGAATTGCAGCAGAATCGGCATTTCGAGTTTGGCCAAATCCATCAAATACCGCCGCCAGTTCATTGTCCTCATCAGCTCACAATGAATGGGAATGACTGTCGTGAGGAAAGGCTAATTTAAGCGGGACAATAACCTCAGTTTTACCTAATAAAGAAATCGAACACACTCACTCAATGAAATTGTATTCGAAATATTCTGGAATGCCAGTCATCGCGTTTTTTTCATTTTTGAACGGCTCATTATTTTTTTTTGGTGCTTATGTTGCATATTTATTTCCTCACATTTGTACAATATTTCATACACAGATTTTTACTTCGTTTTCAATTGTCTATGTACGAGTATAAATTTCAATATTAATTGTTTGAATCGGGGATGGGCGCAATTACGCATTATGAAATTTTTGGATCCCGTAATTACGCAGAATTCGAAAATCGCAAACCCCTCTGCAATGTATAAGAACCTGTGCTTATCATTTTAATACCATACAGAACAAGTTTTTTAAAAACAAACTTTATTGTCGAAACCAATCACTAGGGCATCCAATTATATGGAAATCCATATTTTTTTTCCTGGACTGTGGGAGGCATGAAACGCACGAAAAACATGTTTTTAGCTTGGTTTGAAGCTTCTAGGAAGGATTTCTATATCCATATTTTTCCATATTTCGCGATTTATGTCCATATTTCCATATTTTGGCATTTTGGTCCATATTTTATGTCCATATTTTGGCATTTTTCAAAAAAACCTCTATTAGAACGGCCCCCAGCAGCTAAATTAGCCTTTTTGAGCCCAAAACCCGAAAAATTTTTCAAAAAATCATTTTTTCGCCAAAATTTCTCGAGAATATTGAATAAATTTAAATTTTCTTGAAAATTAATAAATTATGTCAAAAATAAGCAAAAAAGCGAAAATTTCGCTTTTGTTGTTGATTTTGCGCTAAAAAATTAATAAATTTTAGCTTTTATGTTTTTTTTCTTTTAAAATGATTGCACGTAATTGCCGAAAAAATTCGAGACCAATTTCCGAATGTTGACCGACTAATTGCAAAACGAAAGCCGTCTTTGTCAAAGCGCCTTACCGAGTCAAAAAATTTGGAAATGTATCTCATATGCAATTTCAACCAATAAATTTGAAGAAATTTTGCACTCGATTTTGAAAAATTTATGTCCATATTTTGCCATTTATTTCCATATTTTGAGATTTTTGCCATTTATGTCCATATTTTGCGATTTTTGGTCCATATTTTATGACCATATTTCGCGATTTTATATCCATATTTTTGTATGCCCTACCAATCACTGTCGAAACTAACACTGTCGAGATCACCACTGTCGAAAACTAACAGCACCTTTGTATTTTTCTCTTATTAAGCTCGTATTGTGATGGCCCCCAGCAGTTACCGTACTCCCTACCGTATCCCTTTTTCGAGTGTTTTCTTTGTTCCTTCTTGGCTTTCCCATCAATTTTGGTTGTTCATAGAATACTTACTATCTCTGCTATTTAAGATTGTATTATAATGGCAACTTCCTCAGTTACCGTATTCTCTACCGTATCCCTTTTCCGATTGTTCCCTTTTTTCTTTGTGTTTATAATCACCATGACCAGAGGTAAGAGCTTCTGTCTAACGGTTGATACATAATTCAAACAACCTATCTAAGAAAGCCGTGCCGAAATGATTGGACTTGAAGAATTGGACAACCAAATTGGGCCATATGCAATTGAATGGCCTTTGGCAACGGAGACCACGGGAGGAGAAGGGAAAGACAGCGCCGGAGGAGAAAATGTAACGGAAAATGCCAAAGGCAATTGGGAAAGGGGCAGAGAGAGTGCCAAAGGGAGTTTGGCACTTTGCTTTATCTGCCGTCCATCGTGACTTTGTCCGTTTGTAAGATATCCTCAGCCTCTTTCAGTGGGTCCCCGAATTGCTACGCTTGAGGAAGCGATGGTCAACACAGTTGCGATTTGGCAAAAGAGCATTTGCAGGGCCGAGGAGACAATGGGCAAGCCAAGTGAGGTGAGAAAGGGAAAAGGGGACAAAAAGGAAGAGGAAAAGGGACAAAAAGGAAGAGGAAAAAGGAGAGGGAAATGGAGAGGGAAAAGGAGGGACAAAAAGGAGGGGAAAGGAAGGGGAAAAGGGAGGAAAAGGAAGAGGAAAAACGAGAAAAATGGGGGACAAAAGGAGGTGAAAGGGACAAAAAGGAAGAGGAAAAAGGAAGGGGAAAAGGAGACAATAGAGGGAAAAAGAAGACAAAAAGGAGGTGAAAAGGGGGACAAAAAGGAAGAGGAAAAAGGAGAATAATGGGGGACAAAAGGAGGGGAAAGGAAGGGGAAAAGGGAGGAAAAGGAAGGGGAAAAGGAGACAAAAAGAGGGAAAAGAAGACAAAAAGAGGGAAAAGAAGACAAAAAGGAGGGAAAATGAAGGGGAAAAGAGAGGAAAAAAACTGAGAGGGAAAAGGAGGGACAAAAGGAAGGGAAAAAAGAGGAAAATGGGGACAAAAATGAGGGGAAATAGGGTGAAATGGGAGAAATGAATAAACTACTTGGAATTGGACAGATTTGGACGGAAATGAGTCGGGTGGAAGTGAAGAAAAGAAAAAGGACAGCGAAAGATAATCCAAGCGACTAAACGACGGACAATTAATTAAGATTAATTAACACCTTTCATTCAAATGTAACCAAATATTTATGATAAACAGCAAACATGTGGCAATTTATTTCAGAGTTTTGAATTGGAAAATGCCGAAAAATAAACCAAAGCATAAAAAGAGAAAAGGGAAAAGCATAAAAGAAATGAATTTGGAGGAAAAGAGAGTAAAGGGAGCAGGGAAAAAGGAAAAGTATTGGCAAATCGACCGACGGAGGGGAGAGAAGCAGAGACGGGTAGAGAGAAGAGAGAGAGCAAAAGCCCAGGGCAAAAGCATGTGCCGTCGTTGCCGGAAACCATTGGCCGAGTGAGTGAATGGATGGGAAAGCAAAGCGATGGCATTTTGAGGTGCCTTCCCATGGCGAAGTGCTCTCCCTTCACAAATCCCTTTCAATTTCCCCCCTTTTGTAAATTATCCCTTTCTCCCCTTTGATTTCGATGGATGCCCCGGCCGATGCCCCCGGGGTGCATTTGTTTGGCACTGTCGTCCCCAAAGAAGTGTTCCTCGCCCAACTCTTTTACCTTCTCTACTTCGCCTCCTTTGGCTCTCTGTTTCCGCTTTTGGCCGTTTACTTTAAACAACTCGGACTGTCCGCTGTCATTTTTCGTTTTACTTTTTTCGAATTCCCAAAACCATTTAGGCCCAGGCCGGCATTTTGTTGGGCTCGCGTCCATTGGTCGAATTCGGTGGGTTGAAAAAAGAAAAGTGACCAAAAGTGGCCAATTCAGTCGCCAGCCCTTTTTGGGGGAGTTTCGCCGACCGTTTCCGCAAGGGTTCGTCCGAAATGCCATTGTCGGCTTTTGCTTGCTTTATCGGCCGTCCTTCCAGGCAAACTGTTGCTTCTGTGCTCCCTCTGTTCAATGGTCGTTTTCACTTTGGCCGTTGGCTTCGTCCAACCGCTCACTCCGTCCGTTTGCCATCGTTTCGCTTTTTCTGTACATTTCCAACTTTTAGACAATCAGCTTTAGAAGGTTTAAAATAACAAATTGTTCGAAATGGTGACGAATATTGGCATAATTTCAGCCTTTAGGGGGCGCTCAGATGGCCTGCACCCTTGCAATAGGTTTAGGATCAAACCACCAATAGTATCAAATATTGGCATAATTTCAACCTTTTGGGTGTGTAAAATAAAAAAACGGCAAACATTGGCAAAATTTTAGCCTTTAAGAGGGGTGGCAATAAAAATATTGAAAAAAAAAAGTTCGAAATGGTGACGAATTTTGGCATAATTTGATATTTGGTGGCCGGCAAAGCCCCTGAATATAAAAAAAAAGAAAAGGCAACGAAAAAGAAAACATTTGAAAAAATAAAATTAAAAAAACATTTTAGACTCAGCGATTTTATGTACGCCAAAAAATTGTTAAAATTCTCCTTATTTTTTCTACCTCACCGTTGTCCGCCGGGGATTGTCGTTTGTTTTTTGGCACGGCTGTCCACGCAGATGTATGAGTTGTACTTTGTAGTCAATGTTGTGCTAACCGGAGTCTTGGAGCTAAAAATTTCAAATATTTTTAAATTTGTATAATATCTAAATGTATTTAAAATTAAATAATTTTTCTTTTTCACTGTTTTTTGCCCTCCAAGGGTTGTCGTTTATTGTCCTGGCCTATTGATTGTTGTCAATGTGTGGGAGTGCTTTGCCAGTTGTTGATGTTGGGCAATTGACCGGTGGAGTCGTTGTCAGATGTGATTTTTGGCGTTCAAATCACGCATTAAATACCCCACATTTTGCGCCTCCGGGCATATTGTCTAGACGGAACCTAGGATCCCGTTGTACAATGTTTGCCCATATTATGCGATAATTTGATGGTTCATCAATCAAAACCCCCTCCCCCTCTCAGCTTTTCCTACCAAACGCCGACCGTCCTTTGTCTGGTGTCACTTGGACCCGACTGCTTGTTCCCTCGCTCTTTCACTTAATCCTAATCTCCGATTTAAATCTCCAAATTTTCGCGAGCTACTGCACCCTCATCCAGGCCGTCACGGACTACCCGTTGTTTCCTTTCACCCCCTCCACACACTGTGAGAGGGAGGAAAAGCAAAGGGAGGGGGGGGGGACTTAATTAGGGATTATTCGGGACTAAATGGGGATTAATTGGGACGGATTGACCAAAATGAATGGAATCACTGCCGAAACCTTTCCAAGAAACTTCGTCACCTGCACTTTGTTCGCTTTGGCCTCTCTTATGGTCGCCACTCACGCGAGCAATTGCCATCAGGCATTGCGCGGATTTCCCTCACTGCTTCTCGCCTGCCTTCACCCTCCTCCTCTTATCTCCGAAATCAATCTCCGAGTGTTGAGCGAACGAACACTTGCGATTTTGTCCGCTAATCCTTTGCTTCTCCTCGCTTCACTTCTCCCACCACTATCTTTAATTCAATAGCCAATCACCCCTTTATTTTGTATTTTACTTTATGCTCTTGACTCAAAAAAAATATTTCATCTCTTTTTGGCGACAACTTGGCGCGCTTCATGAGGTAAAATCATGGGTCGGGAATGCAAACATTTGGGACATCTTTTTTCTCCCCCTCCATCCATATTTTTTTCCTTTTCTCTCCTTTTTTACCTATTTTTCTACACTTTTCCCTTTTCTCTACCTTTTCCCCTCGTCTTTTTTCTCTCTTTTCCTCTATTTCTTTTTTCCCTATTTTCCATTTTTCCCTCTTTTCTCTCCTTTTTTCTCTCCCTTTTCTCTCACTTTTTCCTCTTTTCTTTTTTTTTCTCGCTTTTTCCTCCCTTTTCCCCTTTTTCTTTTCGGCTTTGCCTCTGTCATTAATCACGCAGCCGAAATTGGCACATTTTTTTATGCCTTCAAAATCATCAATACTTACGGCTACGTTAAGGTGTGTTGTGTTGCATTTGAATACATCTTGGCACAAAACAGAAAAGCTTTTAGGTGATGTACATGTGCCTTGGGGCGAATGTTTTCCGTTTTTTGGTCATTTCGTGGCTCTCCAACCCGTGGTACGACCCTTGGCCTTGGCAATGCTTCTTTTTCATCTTCCTTTTCAAATTTAGGCTGATTTTGCCTCTCCAACTCCTCCAGGGAATCGTTCTGTCTCTTTTGTGGGCTTCTGCCACTTCTTACGTGTCAAGTCACTTTTTGGATAAAATTTGCTTTTCAATGGTAGTGTTTTGGAATTGGGGTATCCCATGTTAGCTGGAGATTAATTTAAATTAAAAGAATTGGTTTGTGGTGAATTAATTAAATGAATCCTCTCGTGGGTTTAGACCCCGGTCTCTGGGACAAAAACCCTGGGGTTCGGTTGTTTGTGGTGAATTATTTTTAATTTAATCATACATAGCTGACATTTTCCTTTTTCGGATAACTGTACCGCTGCCCGAGTGGTAGTGTTTTGGATTCGACTCTCTGGTTCGGGCCCTTTTGTTTGTGGTCGAATTAATCGAATTAAATTGTCTCATGGGTTATGGACCCCGGCACCCGGGATTGGGTGATTTTAAATCACACATATAAGACATTTATCCTTTTTCTGCCAACACTATCCTTGGCCTGTTGGTTGTGTTCTGGATTTGGCTCTTGGGTTCGGGTCCCCTTGTTTGTGGGTGATTTAATTGGAATTAAATGGTCTCATGGGTTTGGACCCCGGCCCCTGGGACAAAAAATCATTGGTTATTTTAATCATACATATATGACACTTATCCTTTTTCTGTTAACACTATCCATGGTCTGTTGGTTGTACTCTGGATTTGGCTCTTGGGTTCGGGCCCCTTGACTTGTGGGTGAATTAATTGAATTAAATCCTCTCATGGGTTTGGACCCCTGCCCCTGGTAGAGGAAAAACAAAGGGACGACGCTTATGACCGATATGTGACGGGACAATGAAAAAGAAAAAGCAATAGCCAAAGAAGGATTTAAGAGGAGAAATGTCTTATAAATACTCGGTCGTTTTGGCGCCGACGTTTTGGCGCCGACGATTTGGCGCCGACGTTTTGGCGCCGACGTTTTGGCGCCAGGGTCGTTTTGGCGCCGACGTTTTGGCGCCAAGCCAAAAATGAAAAAAAAGGCAGGAAGAAATTGTAAAAATTATAAAAAAATGAAATTTTTCGTTAAATATAATAAATTTAACAAAATGAAGAAATGGAAACAAAAAATGAAATTTTTCGTTAAATATAATAAACTTAACAAAATGAAGAAATGGAAACAATTTATGGGTTCATATGATAATTGCGCGAAATTCCACGGAGAAATTCTAAAATAATATGAAAATTTGTCTTGAAATATCCTGCGAAATCAAAAGCCCTGCTGGAGACGGCACATTTTGAAGTGCCTCGGATCGGATCACTGCTGGCGGTTCGAATGTTGTGAGTGCTCGACGCTTGATCGCTGTCTTCACTTTCTGCGTTTCAACATTTGTTGCGTTCGCTGGACACGTATGAGGAGTCGCCAAACGAATGAATTGATCGTCCAAATCAGTCCAAATTCTCCCTTTGCAACAATTCTTGAACTCGCATCTCCAAAATTTTGTTTCCCGTCCACACTGGATTTATCGAAAGTGTAAAGCTGGCCTTCATGCGTTATTTTAGGCTTTTGTCTTTTCGTATCAATTTGACGATTCATTACCTAAATACAAAATTAAGAGAACATAAGCCAAAGCGAAAAAGAGTAAATGAATAATTAAATCCGGCTCTTTGATAGACTTCGTCAGAAAAATTATAACGATTTCATCATTTCTACCCCCCCCCCCCTACATGGCGTCAAAACGTCGGCGCCAAAACGTTTTGGTTGTTTTAATCTATTTTAGAAACAAAAAGAGAATTTTGAAATTTTTTATTTTCGATTTTTTATTCGAATTTCGGCTCCGGGTTCCGAATTGGTCGAAATGGATGCCTGGTTCGTGAGCAGCGACCCTGAAAACCATTGGAAGCATGTTTTCATGACTTTTGAAAACAAAAAAATTTTCTTCAAAAAGGGGGGCAACCAACAACCATCGGCAGTATTACCTTCGCGAAAAATACGTTTTTTTTGTTGTTTTACAAAATTTTTCGAAAATTTTTAAATTTGGGTGTTTTTCTTTTTTTTATTATGGCTTGGCGCCAAAACGTCGGCGCCAAAACGATACGGACCCATTTTTTTAACCCGGGAAATTTAGGCCAATTGGAAATTCATAACTCACTTCAGGATTGGACAATGTTAGTGGAATAAAGCTTAAAAAATAAAGAAAAATCGGGAGAATTTATATTTTATTTGTTTTTCTAACTTAAAGATGAAAAATGTTTTTCCAGAAATTCTGGAAATTTTAGACTTAGCTCATCAAGAGCTTTCGAATGATACCAAATTTGTCAGGTTTCGATCGTTTTAAAAATCCCCCGGATAAGTCAGGAGTGCCAAAAAGACATAGGTTCAAATAGGTAAAATTCTCATTTCAAGGCCACACCATCAATCACAAGTGCACAGACAAATGTTAAAACATTGTCAAGTGATCAAAGAAAGGATTTGTTTGTCCGGCTTCTTATCTGTGATTTTTTGAACGGGTTATATTCCTTATTTGTATTTTGCAAGTTCTCATCTCATCATTTTTGTACCAGTGTTTCTTGTATTGAAAAGTGAACAACGATTTGAATGCAACAAAAAATGTTATCATATAACTGATGAAACAAAGGCAATTTCTTTCACTTTCCGTCGCTGCTTCTTTTTCTTTGAAGCCTTTTCGTTATTTTCTGCTCGCGGAGCGACAAACATTTTTGCATTTTGTCGGCTTTCCAATCGCATTTGAAGAAATTTTAACGCAGCTATATTGAGGCCAACGCAATTCTGAAAAAGGCAAGCACAAAGTTTAATGACCCTTTGATCACTCTAAAACATCGCAACACCAACCAAAGTGTCAGCGATATGTTTTGGCAAAACTGTTCTGAGGTCGTCGATCAGTGAAAGCAGCTCAAGAGAATGGATGATCTGATTGTGATGGATTCTGAAAAAAAAACAATAGGAATTCTTTTCAGAAGTAAAACCAAGGCGGACGCCGAGATAACCTGGTAAGGAAAAGAATGACACGCTCAGCGAGGTCGGATTTGTAATTGGAACGCACGCATTTGCCCATTTCCTTCAAAAGGTCCGGCACAAAAGTGAAGGGAAGCGTCATCAAACTCTTCTCCAAGTGACTGTAAATGTTGTAAAATGCGCCCATTTATCCGAAAATCATCCCTAAATTGCACCTGTGTCGGATTTTTTGCATACCGTCCGCAATGAAGCGATGTTCGGCACCTGCCGAATAGCCCATCAGCAGCGGATGCCTTTTGTGGTCGTCCTCGGCTTCGCGCGACATTCGTTCGTTCCGCACAATTTCAATCGCCTCCATTATGCCTTCGGTGGATTTTATGGTGTCGATGCTTTTTAATGGCGCTAAACCCCCTTCAAAAGTGTCCGATGGTTCGCCAGGTATCTGAAGAATTGGGAGGCAATTGGAAATGGCTTATCGAATTCACAAACGATGTCCTCCTCGTCGACCAGTCTCTGTTCGTATTCCTTCTCTCTCTCGCGCTCTTCCTCCTCTTGCAGCACAATGAGTTCATCGGTGAGTTGCCACAGGCGAACTGATTTGTCACGAGAAGCGGAAATCTGACAATGGGAGGGAATAATGCATTAATAACATAACGAATGATAAGCTAACGAAAAATTCGGCAATTTTACCAAGGTTCTTCCATCCGAAGTGATTGCAAGAGCATCAATTTGATCAGTGTGGCCATTCAATGTTTGTATCCGATGGAATTTGTCGGCATCCCATTGCTAAAATACTGCAATATGCTTACATTATTTTGGGGAGGTCGACCCACCCCCTTTGCTCGCAAAAAAGGCCGGCGAGACGGGGGGGGGGGGGGTCGTAAATTTTTAAATTTTTGCTTGTTATGAGCGTTGCTAGCAATCATGTTTTTTTTCTTCGTAATTTCACTATAAATTATTCACCTTTTCTCAAAAATTTCTTAGTTTTAATTTCAAAATGAAAGTAAAACCGACCTTTAAGGTCCCATCTTTGCTAGCAGACCTAAATGAAGATAAAATTAATAAAAGAGTTGTATGCTCATTTCGATCAAAATGATAGAAGGCAGAAGCATATAGTATTTTTTAGGAGGGGGTCGATCTGTCTGACTTCGTTCGTATGGGTGTCAGAATTGGAGGGGGGGGGGGACACTTCGCATTAGTCGGGGTGAAAACGCGTAAATATTCATTAAAAATCGAAAAAATATTTTTTCATTAGGTGGCTCGTGTCCGCATCGACGGACCCATCTGTTCTCTAAATTTATGGTTTGAAAAAAAGATGCCAAAAAATATAGGAACAGTTTTCAATTCCCTTCGTTTAAAAAAAATTTTTTGTTGAAAGCTTGGTTGAAGAAACCAACGTATAGACTTTTTTCTGCTTCCTAAAATACTAAAAAGATGCGCAAAGTAATTAAAATGTAAATTTACCAAAACAAGCGCTCATGGGAAACTTCTTTTGAAAATTTGACGCAAGTAACACTTAAAAAAGCTTTTATTTTAAAATCATTGGAAAACATGATACATGTCATCATGTGCAAAGAGAGATCTGTGGCAGTCACCGAAGTCGAGGCCCCAAATTTTTACCGATTTATCAGCCGACCCGGTCACCACCAATTTACTGTCCTGTAAAATGGTCAAAATTACGGAGACAAAGACTAATTATTGTCAGACCGCTGAAATGTCAATGCAATAAATTGGCAGGGAATGGCCGTAAAGAGAAACAAAAAATTTGAGACTGTCTCTGAAGAAAACACGAGCGGTGGTGTCCAACATTCCGAAGGCAACGAATTTGCCATTGGGTGAAAGTGCTGCACACAATGCCTCGTCGTTAAGTTCCAACCGCCGCACAGAACGCATCGATAAATGTTTGCTGATTTAAAAAAACAACTTATTTTTCTGAAATTTGAAAAACTGCAAAAATTCACCTTCCATCGAGTTCAGAAAGCCATTCATAATGCCAGAAGCGTGCTTGTTTATCATTACCGCAAGAAATGAATCCATCCTTAAACAGGAACGAAGGTGGTGAAATTAACACGAATTGACTGACTTTTTCGGGAAAGGCACAAATTTCGGAAATTGCCGATTCGTGCGCTTTGTCGTCCATCGCGAGCAATTCGCAACTAAGCAAATCGAACAGAAACAATGCGCCAGTCTTAAGAAACAAGAAGAATGAACAGAAAATAAAAGCAAATAGTAATCTTAATTACTCGAGTGCCCAAGACAATTTGTTTGTCACCGAAAACGACGATTGAAGCACTGATTTGGGAAAGTCCGTCCTCCGTTAATTTGTTGACGGGAGAGAGTGTCTCAGAGTCCCACACCAAAGCGCAGTCGTGAGAACCAGTGACAAAAAAAGAGGAATCCGAAGCAATGCAAACGGAGCGCACGTCGAAACGATGGGAACGCTTAAAAGAAATGAATGAACAAAAGACAAATAAATGGACAAATGTGCTGACCTGCCCAAGGCTGACCAACGGAAGTGCGCTGGTCGCATTGCTTTTCCATTCAATTCGCAGTGCAACGCCTTGCACGTCGTTACTTTTCAGTAAACAGAAAAACTAAAACGAATTTTGAAAAAGTATCGCAAACTCGAATTACAGAGACTCACTCGGTATTCTCGAACATTTTTGTTGTTCAATTCAGCAAACCCCTCACATAAATCGACCCATTTCAGCTTGGAATCGGCTCTAAAATCCCCGATTCTGGTGATCAGAGTAGTGACATCACGCGATACTTCACTTTCCATTGCTTCATTTGTTTCTTTCTCACTAAATATTTTTGCGTTAATGATAAAATGCATAAAAACGGCATACGGGGCATGAAAATGTGCAATTTTTAACAGTTTTATTGCAGAAAATTGACTATTTTAAATTTCAATCCCAAAAAGTTTGTTCTTTTACAAAATTCGCTATAAAAATTCCAAAAGAAACTGTGGGTAGGAAAATATGAGTTCACGTGAAAAATTAGTTTAAAAAACACCTTTCCGTTGGTTGCGAGTCCGCCCTTAGTCGGAGTTTCCGCAGTTTCTTTTGGTACCGTTTTTTGCTTTCTTCAACAGTGAAATGCCTTAAAAGGAAAGTAAACGAATAACAAATGCTTCCGATTGACCTGTAAATGTCCAACATTGAGTCGGAACCCTAAAATGCACTCCTTTCCTTTTGTTAATTTACTCCATTAATTACCGACCACACAGCAAACGATTGCTTCGTCGCTGGAAACCGCCAATTGAAGTGCGCGACCTTTTGCTTGTCTGATCAATGCTCCCCGCTTAATGCAGCGCAAAATTCTCTAAAAGAATCGTTGATAATTAAAAGCCAATGATGGAATTTTGCTCGTTGGCAAAACCTAATACAGAAAGAATTGTAGGAGTGAGACATTAATTTATCCAAAATTAAGCATAAAGATTGCCCTATTTTAATTTAAAAGTTTCGTTATTTTTCATTTATTAATGTGTGAGGGCACAATCACTGACATTCGCTTGCTGTTCCGTGTCAAACGCATCACCCTTTTCGACAGAGTCCAACAGCAGCAATTGGTCGTGGCCCACGAGTGTCGTTCGTGGCCTCTTTTCCCCTTCGTCTTCGTTCTCCTCGTTTCGCTCCGTTCGTTCGTCTTCCCACCCGTCTTGTCCTTGCCAGCACAGTTCGAACACCAAAAGTTCGATCTCCGCATTGCCCACCAACAGCAGACGGTCATCGTCAATCAGTGCGAATGTGTACACTTCGGATGAACTGCTGGCCAAGGTATAGAAGCAGGACTTTGTCGTCAGACACCAAAATTTCAATTGACTGTCCTTTGAACTGAAATTTTCATTGTTTTCGGAGGGTTTTCAAGTCAAACCTGGACACCAAAAAACGGTCGCGTTGTGCAAATTGAAGATGTGTTATGGTACTTTTGTGGCCACCCAAACGGCAAATGCCCGATTCGTTGACCAAGTCCCAAACAACAATTGAAGAGTCTTTTCCACCAGAGGCCAAAGTTAGGGAGTCAGCACTGAATGCAATGCAATTGACACCAGTACGATGTCCAGCAAAAGAAGAACGGATCTCTAATATATGAATCAAATTAACCCATTAAACCAAAAATCAATGACTCACCATTTTTGCCCCTCTGATACAAATGCACCTCCCCATCATCATAACCAATAGCGACCAAACATTTGTCCGGGCTTAACTTAAATGCCGTCACTGTTCTTCCTTCACGAACAATTTGATTGGTCTAAAAAACATAAAGACAAAATGTAGGGGTTTTACAATTTAAGTGTGTATTGATAAGCCAAACAAACGAAAACCTTCTCAAGAGTGCGCACATTGTAGAAAACAAGTTGGTCTGCCGCAATAACAGCACAAGTAATCGAATCAACGAATTGAATTGCACCATTCGGTGAACCAATGAGATTACAAAAACCGCGAGATACAAATTTGAGGTAGTCTCGAGTAAGACCCATCTGAGCTATAATTTTTGATGGAGCTTTAACAATTTTTTGGTGTGTCACTAAATAATTGTCACGTACAATGGCAAAACTGGGGTAAAAGATTTACTAATCGATTCCTCTCGAGGAGCTAATTGTAAGAGGGGTGGGTCGCGGACAGAAAAATCCCGCGGTCGCGGATAGCGGATTCAAACTGCCGCGGATCGCGAATTTAAAAATTCAAAAATTTCAATTTTTTAAACATCAATGCTTTGAGTGTAATTTGCTAACAGATTTTGTCCAAAAAATGGCCTGATTTTTCTTAGCATCTCATAAGCCGCGAATCCCGGTCGCATCTTTTGACATTGTCATTATATTTCTACACACCGTTTCAAAAAACGAGACATGAACCAATAAATAGAGAGTGCAGAGAAAAAAACATCTCTCTTTTTGGTGTACTATTTCTTTATCTCTGTTAATAGAGAAAAACTGAATTTACTTCGCCACATATAACTTTTTTTCTACTCATACAATTTACACCAAATTTTGCATACCGATAGACAAAAATTTTATGCATCGAATAATATAGAAGGTTTTTGCAAAAATAAGGCTCATTAAAAAGTTATTCAAAAAACAAACTTTTGAACGCTCATATCTTTTTTCTAATTCATCAAATTGCTTAGCATTTGCTTAGAAAAAGCTTCTCCCCATCAAGGGCTTTCGAATGATACCAAGATTATCCAATTTGGTTGGCAAAAAGCTTCAAAAATAATTCCCAAAATTCGTCATTTTTTAATATTTTGGACAAAAATAAATGAAAATATTCATGTTGCACAACGGACTCGAACCACCACCCTTTGTCCCTTTACTATCTTACAAAAACCACTGAGCCACACATGCAAATCTTTTCTGGTACAGGAGCTCATTTCTGGGATGGTGTGTCTACCTATATTGTATCTTTTGTTTTGTTTTCAAATTCTTTAGATAATTTTATTTTCACAGATTCTGTACTTTCAATCAATGGATGCAAATTCATCGACAGACGTTGATTTGCGTAAACAACATTCTAATGGTAACGGAAATGTACGTCAACAAGCTGAAAATAATGGAACTGAACAGCAGCAGAATAACGGCAGAAATTTCTTACAAGCGCCTACATCATTTCATGACGTTGTTTTGGGTTATTGAACCTTTTCAATTCATTTTATGTTTCCATTCCTTTCCAGGTGTTCTTACACAACTCTCCCGCAAATACCTCTTCATCGATGCGCAAAAGAAGGCATTGTTTTATTTGGCTATGGTCATCGTTTTATCTTTGCTTTCGCATGCCATCAATTTGCCTAGCGGTTATTTGACGCAGGTTTTGGATTTTATATTTAAAATATTTGTAAGACTGTAGAATCATTAGTTTTTATTCTTATGCCCTTTTTCCCATGCTATTTTCCCTTTGTCACAGAAGCACAATGTGTTTAATCAGTTCGGCACCAAATTGGGCTGGTTTTGGACTTTGCTGTTGTTAACTCCGTTCATTTGGTCCACCTCTTTGCTTCATCACGAATCAAAACTTAAAGCCGGCTTCGATTTGTTCCGTCTTTTGGTGGCTACCGCTCTTTGGTACACTTTCACGAATTGGTAAATGCGAAATTGGAATTTAATTATCTTAATTTTGCATTTAAGTTTTGTTAAATTCGAGCTTCATACTGGAAAATGTCACGGTTCTGTCGAATCGGCGAGGGTTAACTGCTATGAAAATGGCGGGAAATGGATACCAGGTAGGCATTTGTATTACATTCTACCCAAAGATTTTTTCACTGGGATTTTTTTAAACTTCCAAATCCAAAATAAGGTCATTGTATTATTGTAAACTTCCTTTCCGAATAAAATTTCAACACAATCTCTTAGGTTTTGACATCAGTGGACACGCCTTCCTGTTGATCTACAGCATTTTGATAATCTGCGAGGAATCCACCTCATTCCAAAATTGGCCCTCAAAACCTCGTGTTACCATTCATCACGTTCCTTCCCGCAAGGAATTTGAACTATTTCAACGGAATACCAAAATAATCCAGGCATTCATGCATTTCTGTGACTTTTTCACCACAGGCTCCCTTTTTCTAGTGGCTTTTCGTTTCTCTAATGCTCCTTCACTTGCTATGGGATTTTCAATTGTTGATCACTTCACTTTATTACCACGAATTTTGGCAAAAACTCATTGGGGCAAGCATTGGAGTGTTCTCGTGGTTCGGTTGGTGTTTATTATTGTTATTATTTAAGCTTTAAAATATACTTTTTAAGTGACCTATCGCTTTTGGTTCGTCGTCGGATTCCCTTTTTTACCCATCCGGCGGCACATCAAAAGTTTCTGACCTGCGATTATCCGCCGCTTTTGCTCACTTCATCCGACCCTTTTAGAATGCCTTTGCTACCGTAAATTCCTCAAACGATTGAATAGCTTTTGAGAAAATGCCCAAAACTCATGGTTTATTGAAAATGCTAATTTTTGTCTCTAATGTCATTGCCAACCATTTTATTAAAATCACTGCAAGAAATAGCCATTGTCGTCATTATTTTCTTCCAAAATTCAGGATGAGCATTTGTACGTCCATCACGTTTACGCCAGTTTTTCCAATTTTAATCAAGTTTTTGCCATTTCTGTAGTCGCTCCAAAAATGATATGAGCACTTTGAATTGAGTAATTTCTCAATTTCTGAGGCTAATTGTAAGTTCTCTGACAATCCTTCCAAATCGTCGTTGGTGAGAAAGGCGCCCGCTGCGTCAGTTGGGCCATCCTTACAATTGTTTGTTTTGTGTGACACAATACAATGGGAATAACTGCATAACAGATTGTTTACCTGCCCGTCACTGCCAATGCTAAACAATGCAAATTGGCATTTTGTCTCTTTTGGTAAATCGCTCCAACATTCGGCGAGGTGATGAAATGCCGACAAGATCATCTCCTGGTTTCTGCCTCCTTTTGCGTTTTGTGTCGCTTTCTTAGCATCAAAACGGACCGTCGATTCGCCGCCAAATAAAAGGACTACGCGCTGTGAATCGAATTCGGCCGAACGTTGACTGTCGTCGTATAAATCTGTCGAAATGCGGAGTAATGAAATGTGCGGAAACAGCTAATTCTGATCCACTCCTGAAATTGACCTGCAATCATTGACCTGTCCAATTTGCCATTGACCATGCTTTGCTTTATCAGTTTGGAAAATCGCATTCCCAATTCTGTGGCGTTGCCCTCCAACCGATTGGTTACGATGAAAGGAGAAATCGAAAGTGAATCGTTAATTTGGTTAGCAAGATTGTCAAGCAAAATGGAATTGCTGGCAATGATCACATTAAGCGCATCAGTTGGAGAAGGGTCGTCTAAATGCTTGACTAAAATCAGTCTCATTCGGGGAGGAATGTAAAATTACACTGATCCTTTTCTAAATGTGCGGATCGGAGCGCGTCGACCAATCGAATGGGCACTTTGTCAAGAATTTCCAAGTCGTTCAGAATGGCTATTGGGTCTGCACATGACCTCCCTGAGACAATTGTTGGACCGCTGGAAATTAATTCCAAAGGGTCGCCGACGATATCGGAGATCACCAAGCTTATCATCTGTGCATTTGGGAAATGGGCGGACTGTGATCGGCTGTTAAAACCTTCGACGATCGGCCAAGTTTGGCCAGCCCACCGCCCTTTACTCTCGAGAGTGCCGTTCTGAGCACGTTCAGTTGCTTTATGCCAGCACCATTGTTCTGCACCTGCCGTATCAAAGCCACTTTGTCATTCAGACTGACACCCGAAATTGGGGCTGTTAAAAGGGCTGAGCCGCCACCTTTAAATTTTGAGGGAAAGGACGGAGTGATGAAGACAAAGAAGGGCACCCGAAACGAGGAACAGAATGAGTTGGTCCGGCGCCGAATTGGCCTCGGAAACAAATTGTTCAATTCTTTTTGTATTTTCCAATGCTCTTTCATCGGGCAAATTGTGCTCGGCACCCGTGCAAAACTCCGTTTTTAGGCCGGAGGGAATGCTTTTAAATTAATCTTTCAAAAAATATTTTGGCTTCGTTCTCATACTCTATCTTCATCGGCACTGATGCGATTCCTCTAAGAATGTGTTCGCCCAACACTCTTTCGGCCCCCTGTACCATCGCCGGCGCTGCCTTTCCGAAAGCGACCAAATGGACATTTTTATGTAATTCGAAGGCGCGATTCTGCACAAAAAGTTTTCCATCGCGGACGGATAGAGCCTTAAAAGCACAATTTGGTCGAAATCAGCCGCGATTGTGGGAAGCCCAACTTTCTGAACAGACGCACTCGGATTGACTTCACGAAGAGCACTTTTAAAAGCACTTAAAAGCTGCTCAACTAGCACCATCATGTGGGCAAAAAGCAATAAAAATGGAATCCGTTAGTTGTAATTTAAGGTATTCAACGTAAACGTGTATTAATTAATAAGAAAAATATTAACGTGAAGTGCAATGTTAAGGCTGATTGTGAGGTCGAAAAGGACAATTCAATCAGTCGACATTATTCAAATAAAAATCGACGAGGAAATTTCTCACCGCCGCTGAACTTTTCAATGCGTTGAAAATGTTTCGTTGCTGTTTTGGGAGAGAGGAACGGAGCATGAAAATGAGTTGTTGATGAAACAAATCGAAGGGAATGCATTCGGAAAGTTCCAAATTAAGCTAAATTAATAAACATAACAATTGAAATGCGAAACAGAAAAAGAACGGACCCAATCACGAACGCATTGTTTGGGAGTTGACGAATGACCAGCAAACATTGCGGGGTTGTCCAAGAGACCGTTGGCCACCATCACTCCTTGGAAAAACGGAGATTTAAAATGAATTCAATTGAAGCCCTGCCAAGGGCGTAGCCAGGATTTGTTGTTGTTACGTCACAATAACAATTTTTGTGCAATTGATTTTGCCAGCACCGCTTGCCCAAGCTTTACAGTATGTCGGGGTTGGAGGAATGATTTTGGACAAAGTAAGAGCTGTCCGTGAATTTGGTGCACAAAGAAAAATTGAGAAAAGTGACTTTAAAAATGTAAAGGGGAAGGCCGAATCATCACCAGAAATCGAGAGAATTAATTTGGTCAAAAGTGCCCCCAAGCCAATTCTCAAAATTCATCGACATCCCGTTGAAATAAATTGTGTTCCCCTGACAGAAAGATGGCTTTCTGTTGATCAACTGCCAACCAAAAATCGGATTTTGAAGCCCCCTCCCCTCCCCTCCCTGCCTTTTTTTCATGGCCCCGCCTTTACCATCGGCGCCCGTCGCCTGCGAAATTTCCAATGAGTCCTCAAAAGTTTTGCAGCCACCGTTAGCGAAAATTGGCACTTGCAAGCATTGCTTCAGCAGTGCCACCGCCGCATAATCCGGCGGCTCCGACCGCTGACTGACAGTTCTGGCATGGACAGCGATGTGAGAAACACCGGCACGCTCCACCTGAAACTTTGAGAATTTCTTCTGCTGACAATTTGCTTGATTATGTTCCTGACTTTTCTGCACAAATCGACTGTCCTTTCCATTGGGTATTGAATGCGAATTTTGATGGAAATGGTAAAGTCGGGATCGGCGATGGAAGCGCGGCACTGTCGCACAATATCGGCCACTAATTGCGGGTCTTCCAAGAGTTTTGAGCCGTATCCGTCCGAGCGCACATCACTTTTGGGGCAGCCACAGTTCAAGTCGATTCCGCGGCAATGTCTACGCTTTTTTGAAATTGAAACTCTCCATCGGATTGAAATCAGAACCCATAAACGAGTTGAGCGGCGCTCGCAAATTCTTCCGCCCTTTTGGCCGCAAATTGCACAATTGGCAAATCACCGGGGGACGGTACGAATTCGACCTGTCGACACTTCTCCGATTTGGTGAAACAGTCAGCGTAAATCATCGGCGTGTAGGAAAAGTCGCAGCCGTACAAAGAAACCAATCGCCGAAAGGGAAGTCTAATAAAAGCAATGGGAAGGGAGGGATACGTTTAATTGGCAAGACGCACTTCGAATAACGGACCATCGGAGCAGCCACAAAAAGCGGAGGAACGGCGATGCCACGCCGAGCACATTCCCTTTCCCTGCACTGAAAAAGCGTAAAAGGAAAACGAAACAACGGACCAACCAAAATTATCCTCTCGCTTTCCTCCATAAAATGCTTTAATAAATTAGCATATTCTATAATCATTTTTAATACAATAAAGTGAAACAACAATGGCTACAAAAAATCTTAATTCAAGGAAAAAATTTATATTTATAAAGCTACAAAGAATGAAAAATTTTGAGGGAAATGTAATAAAAGAAAATGATGAAATTCACTCTTTCGAACTAATTATCAACTGTTTCTGCTTCGGATCATCGAATCTGTCCATTGTCTGCACAGAATTAAGCATCAGAAAGCCGAAAAAGAGCACGCCGATGAGCAGAGTGGCAACTACCAAGCCCATCCAAGTGCCAATGCTGAACAGCCCCTGGCAATCGTTGACTTTCCACCCAAATTTTAAACGGTCAGCTTCTTTTCCACCGGCAGTGTAAGTTGCATTGAATGGTTGGAACTTAAAAAAGGAATGGCGAATTGGGGAATGACTAATTGTATGCAAAAGCCAAAAAGGTAAATAGATTTAGTTTATATTACTCAACTTTTATTAAAGATCATTTTTAATTTCGGCCCTATTGTAGTTTAGACGACTATAAATAATTTGGCAACTTTAATGTACCAAATTTTTTCGAAAGCAATTGAAAATAAGTTTTAAGGGGTTTTTGAGGTCGCTGATCACGAATCCGGGCTCAGATCAGCGCTACCATTCACTACATGAGCTGTACAGGGACAACAAATTGACAGGCTTCCTGTACCAATAATACCCTCATGAGCAAGATGCCCATGAGGATATCATCCATACAAATTTTCTAATTTTATTTTTGTTCGAGTTCGGGTCAGGGGTTCGAAATTGGTAAAAACGGGTGCTGTAAAGTACCCTTAGAGCTAGTGAATGATTTCAATAATGTTTAATTGAGATGCTTCTAGAAAAAGTGATGGTGCATTAAATTGCTAACTTATTTTATGGTCGTGCCTTTTTTTATACTCGTGGGAACTGCAATAGAGCCTTAATTTCTGCCAACCGTTTTGACAGGCCAAAACAAGATAAATTGAAAAGAATTTATGTAATGAAAGGAGTGGCTTTATGAAGTTTTTTTTTATAATTGATGGTCTTTCTTTCTTTCTACCTGCACATTGTTCAGCGTAATTCCGACTGCGTAATCATTTGAGTCCTTTAGGGCCCACACTATCGGGTTGGTCTGACCACAAGCAAAGCTGTAGTCTTTGAAGCCGTTAATGTTTGTGGATGGAACAACTGAAGGCTCCAAAGTCCATTTTTTGTCGACATTCAAATTCTGAATTGTTAAAATATTATAAATAAAAAAATAATAACAAAATTACTTTGTTCAGGAAATCCGAAGAGCCTTTCACTTCAATTCTTTCCACGGTGGCACCAACCAATTGCCAAAAGCCGACTTGTGTGACGTTGAAGTTGAGTCTGAAGGAGGGGACAGCGTCACCACCACAAGAGAAGAAACACACATAAATTCGGCTCCTTCAACAGTGAAGACACTTTTTGCGTCCTTTTTTCCAATGTCAGCTCTCACAACTCCTTCCGCTTTGCCGTCAATTTTCAAATAGACACTGAAAAAATTAAAGAATTATGGATTCATGAATTACAATAACTGTAAATTACTCAAAGCTGCTGCCCACATTCATATTGCCTTGGCATTCAATTGACGCGGTATACTTCGGACTTTCTTTGGTGTCAGAGCGATAGTCCGCCCACGCCGATTGACTTTTTTTAGTGGCAAAAACGACGACAGAAAGTCCTTCCGCGTAGAATAGACAACGCTCGTTGCCACTCGGTTTCTCCACATAGGCCAAATCGTTTTCATATTTTATTGGAGGATACGAAATTGGGAATTGTCCGGAGGAAGAATCGCCAGTTGGTTGGTCGGATTGCTCGGCATTGTCCACTTTGACAGCACTAATTTTAAAAAAAAATAACAACGATCATTAAGAATTTAAAGATTGTCACCTTAAACATTGAACAAAACAATACAGCAGAATTGGAACTTTCAATTTTAATATCATAATAACCTGAAAAGAGGTGACTGTAAAAACAATGGAAAATGAATTATGTACTTAAATTATAGATTAGACTAGAGATCGGCATTTTTGGGAAGCAATGTTGGAGGGAAATACTGTAACGAGAACCGCCCATTTGGACCAGTTAAAAAGCAGGAGAATTGGGCAGTCACGGCACATTTGAGAAAATCATCAGCTAAACACACACTCAAATTTGTACATTATCCCCATGACTCCTATTAAAAAAAATAAATAATAATTAAAAAAAAAAAACAGAGCAGGAATGAAAGAGAAAGGGGAGACAAATATGTATAGAGAGAAAGAGAGAGCTGAAACCAAAAACCATACATAATGACAATTTCAATGCCAATTTGAATAATTTTGTTATTTTATCCTGGTCCTGTGATTCCTATCAGGGCTGGGCGGAGCTCGGCTTAGCACTCGAAACCGAAGGCGAAGCCCAATTTTTATTCGAAGCCGAAGTTTCGCCCAGCCCTGATTCCTATCGAAATGGAGGAGGCAATGAATGCACTGTGGGGGAAAATGGAGGAGAAAATGAGTGGACAGGTCAGAAAAAAGTGGTCAAAGGCCGATAATCTTATTTTTAACACAGTTCGACCATGGTAATTTATTTTTTGTTCTCTCTTTTCCTTTATTCTTCGCTCGTTCCTTCATTTTCGTTGGCCGATTCTCTGAGTGATTTTTTCAGCCGTTCAACTCACACAAACAATTGGTCATTGGTTTTCGTCTTTGTCTTTAAAATTTTTCATCCTTCCTTAGGGCTCTTTTGGTTTGCTCTTCGCGCTTTTGGTTCAATTATCGCCACGTTGCCAATGTCCTTTCGCTGTACCGTTCGTTGAAACGGCTTGGCATGCCCGACAGGTGTTGTTCCCTTTAATTCAATTGGTTATAACTTAATACTGATTCCCTTTAGCAACATCATTTTGATGCTTTCCGATAACATTCCATGCAATGCGAGAAACCCTTCCCCCGGTTTTGCCCTTTTCTCTTCATTCGTTAATTTTTCTTTTCCAATAGCGTCTATTTTCAACAATGCCTTTGCCCATCAGAATTTGTATTTGGAGGACACTGAAGTGGACTATCGCGGGTACGAAGTGACTGCGGAAAGTGTCGTGAGAATTTTAACGGGCAGAACACATACGGACACGCCCAGAAACAAGTGAATTTTACGGTAATACTGAGATTTATATACTCCAACGGTTTTATGACAACTCACTATCATCTGGGCGGGAGCAGCGCGTTTCCCAGCCGCCTTCCCCCCCCCCTATCAGTCCCCCCGGCATTCCTGACTTATCCGGGGGATTTTTAAAACGATCGAAACCTGACAAATTTGGTATCATTCGAAGCTCATGATGAGCTAACAATGTGAGTCTAAAAATCAGAGGATGAATCGGTCCGACGCCAACAAACAGGGTTTTAAGCCGATTAAACCCACGAAAACTGACCCTAAATTAGACAAAAACAAGTGAAAATAAAAAATTTTCAACAAAATATGTGTCAATCGACAGTTCTCGACGAGACAAATCGAACTAGCTATATTAAAAGTTGATCAGATGTCATTTTGACAATAAACAACTGAGTACCGAAGAAAAAAAGACGCTTCAGTTAAATACAAAACAAATTCATAGACTTTTAGTAAAAAAAATTTTTTAATTTTTCGGGGGGGGGGAACGATGCGGGAGGGAACTGAGCTCGGGAAAAACGTAGTACACCCCATCTGGGCACTTTTTAAGAAACTATCATTAATTAGTTTATGGTGTTTATTTTAGGCGTTTGCTCAGCGATAGCCAAAGTAATGTGCTTATTTATTTGACCGGCCACGGCGGCGATGGCTTTTTGAAGTTTCAAGACGCGGAAGAGTTGACAAACGTTGACTTGGCAGATGCCATTGAAACGATGCATCAGCAAAATCGGTGATCACTGCTGGGGAGTGCTCTCATTTCGCGTTCCCTTCTTATCCTTTCCCCCCAATTCTGAACAGTTACAATGAGTTGCTGCTAATTGCCGACACGTGCCAAAGTGAGTCGATGTATCAACGAGTGTACTCACCGCGGGTTTTGGCCACTTCGTCCAGCTTGGCAAGCACCAAATTCGTTTTAAAATTGGCATATTGAAATAGGTTGGCGAGGATTCGCTCTCTCACCACGTCGATCGCTCCATTGGTGTTTACATAATTGACAGGTGACCTCCAACCAAGCGGCACTTTGTATTTTCTAATTAGGTATGCCTATCACATGCAGCAATTCCTCGACACTCGCGTCACCGGTCTAAACTCCAACACATCGATGGCCGAATTCGTTAAAGTCAGTTTTATTTTTGGTTTGAATAACCCACTGTGAAATTTTTTTTTTCTTGCAGTATTGCGACCGTTCGAAGTGCATTTCGACCGTCGGAGTTCGCACTGATCTGTACAATAAGCCGCTCGACCGTGTCCGTGTCACTGACTTTTTTGGCGCTCGTCGATACGTGAAAGGCGTCGATCACGCGGACGTTGGAGTGAATTGGGATGCCTTTTAAGCCAAAGCGATCATCAGATAATTTATTTGTGAAATATCAGGTCTCTGTTTTATGTCTTTTCATTTTTAATTTTTTTTTACTTTTCAAATTTTTACAGTGTTTTGTCGAGTCATTAAAATATTTAAATCTTTAATTCATTCTTTCCATCTTTAAACTCTGTGCTAATAAATGTTAGCGGTGCTCCTTTTCCTCAATTTCAAAGTGTTCGGCTGTCCATGCCTCCGCTTCTCTTCCCTTCCCCGAGTCGTACTTTTCTTTTCGTTCATCGGTCACTTTCTCCATCTTTGCGGCGGAATTTCTGTTTTTTGCTTACTTCAAATATTGGAAAGCCTTGCATTAATTGTCCTTCTGATGTTCAGGTAAAAAGTGACAAAAATGAATAAGTAAAAACGGAAAATTCATTTTTTATTACCAAAATCCATTTTTCTGCCTTTTTAAATTGCTGTTTTTTCTCTTCAGTCGCGTCACTTTTCGCTGGATATTCGGCGAATGTCTGCCAAATCTGAGAAGGGATTGTGGGCCAAATTTGAGGAGAAAAAGAGGCGAAAATACGCTGAAACGGGTTCCATGAAAAAGCAAAAGGGCTCAAAACCGACGGTGAACATTTTCGATGGAATGAATTTGAGGTGTCTTTTGTTGGCATAAAACGGTCGGATTTCCTTCGATCGGCGCCTTCCGACTGAATTTTTACTTATGAACCTCTTCATTATCCGTTTTAAGACATTTGGCCATCGCATTGGACTGCGATTTCGACGCACTTTGTCTCCGATTGCTGGACATTGTATCCGATTTCAAATTGGACAGCATTCTTTCCGATCCAAATGGTCTCCCCTTTCTCTCTGTCTGTCCCTTACGTCGTTTTCCCTTTCAGCGCCACTCGACCGTCTTTTGGTGGCTCAAATTGTTTCTTTGTTTGACCGAAAACCAATTTTGGTTGCTGCTCCAAAGTGCCAACATGAACAGCAGAGGGACCTCTACCCACAGTGCCAATTCGCCCACCTTAAAACATTGCCAAATTGTTTTCTTTTTCAGACCCCCGCCCCCGGCGGAAGAACTTTGCCCCCGTCCGCCGGTAGTAATTCGGCGGCAATTGTTTTGATTTTGTTTCGTTTTCCTCAGATTGTCACCATTATGGGCCACGTGGACCATGGAAAGACGACACTTTTGGACGCGTTGAGGAAATCGAACATTGTCGCGCAAGAATTTGGCGGAATAACACAACACATCGGCGCATTTTCAGGTCGTTTCATTTTTAAAAGTACGGTTAAATGCTCCCGTCACTTTTGAATTCTCCGACTTTTGCACCGATATTGGCATTTTATTGGACCGTGCCATTAAAACAAGAAATTCGGGGTCCACACATCGAATCCCCCCCCTCTCCCGGCTTTTCTCAATCGTAATTTTATCATTTCCTTTCCTTTTTTTAGTTCGTTTGCCGGATGTTTGCGACAATCGGACAGTGACTTTTCTTGATACCCCTGGGCACGCAGCCTTTGCGGTTTTAAACCCATGTACATAAATTTGGAACTCAAAATTCGCATTCGAAGGCAATGCGCGAAAGGGGTGCCCATTCGACGGACATTGTCGTTTTGGTGGTGGCAGCCGACGACAGCGTAATGGACCAAACGATCGAATCGATTAGGTGGGGAGGGCACGGACTGACCAAAACAAATGCCAACGAAACCCATTAAAAGTTCAAATAATTGCCAAATTCCCCTTTTGGATTTGCGCGTGAAGCGAGCGTCCCAATGATTGTGGCCATTAACAAATGCGATAAGCCCGGCGTTGACCCGGTCTCCGTCCGCTCACACATTCTGACTTATTTTGTGTCTTTTAAGGAACGAGTTCGGCGCGATTTACTCCAATACGAAATTTTGACGGAAAATTTCGGCGGTGATTCACTTTCAGTGGAAATTTCAGCACTTTACGGACGCGGAATTGACAAATTGCAGGTGAATAAAAGCAGTAGAGAGAGCCTTTATAAACTGCGCAGTTTGTCTTAAGGAAGCCATTCTTATGCAAGCGGACTTTTTGGAGCTGAAGTCGACGCCCCGGGGGTTGGCCGAGGCGACGGTCATCGAGTCGAGCAGTGCCCAGGGTAAAAACAAAACGAATTTGATGGTTCTGGCCACTTCTTCGGAGCCAATTTAAATAATAATCTCTATGAATTATTTCTCCCTTTTGGGGCTCGGCAATCTTTGCACTTTGATTGTCAATCGCGGCACTCTGCGCCGAGGCTCTTTTCTTGTCTCGGGTCTTTGTTGGTGTCGTGTGCGGACGATAAGCGACGAATTTGGCACTTCGGTGGACAGTGCCGGCCCGAGCATGCCGGTCCAAATTTCAGGTGCGAAACCCCGAAAAACAAAAGGAAAATCAAAAATGGTAGGGAATTATGGCATTTTTTGATTGTTTTTCTCAACATTCTTAAGGTTGGCGTGACCTTTTGCCACCGCCGGGCGAATTGGCGTTGGAAGTGCAAACGCAGCAAATGGCGGAGAGAGTGGTGGCCATTCGAACGGATAAAAAAAATGAGACGGAATCACTGAGGGCTATGGTGGGAATTGTGGGGGAGGGCAAATGGGAAAGGAAAAAGCATGGGGACGGGGGGGGACCCCGGGTTCTGCAAAAACTGCAACGTTCGGCCATTTCTCAGAATGTTTCCAAAATTGGATGGAAAAAGGGGATGAGAGTGCATTTGGCCAACAACAAAATAATCGAATTAATAAGTGTTTAGGAGGCAGTCGAAGGGAAACGCTCGGAGCTCAGACAACGCTATGAGACAGCGCGCAAAGAGAAAATTGCCAAAGGCCAATTGGAATTATCCGTGTAAGAGGAGGGGGGGGGGGATGATGGTCCTCAAAATAGGGAAAATGTGGGCATAAAGCGAGGGTTGGAACTGCTTGGTTCAGTTCATACCAAATCAACGACGAACTGAGGAAGGACCAAAAGACACGGGCGAAGCCGCCGCGACTTTCACTCATTCTCAAATGCGACGTTGAGGGCACCCTTCAGGTGAATACGGAGGGAACGAGACAATTTAAATGCCATAGTATGATGGTTATTAATTTTGAAACTTCAACCACAAGAGGGGTAAAGCCCCCCCCCCCCCCAAATTCACTGGGAAAAGCATTCGCACGAATCCGAAAGAGTCGGGTATCCACTAACAGAGAGATGCGTTCTTTTCTTTTGAGGCAATCCAAACAGTGCTCGACTCGTACAGTGCCAATGACCAAGTGCAGTTGGACATCGTTTCCACGGGGGTTGGGCCGTTGAATGAATCTGAATTGGAGTTGGCCGCTGAAACGAAGGCGCATATTTTCTGCTTCAACAACAACGCATCTCAACGACTGTCAATGATGGCCAAAGACTTGAAAGAATGCCAAAAGTGAGAAAGGAAAAGCCAAAGCGAAGGGGCGGGGGAGGGAGACACCACCACCTCCAGTGACAAAGGAAGGTCCTCCCCAAGTTGGGATCGCCAAGCGCAAAAGACTGCAATTGGAAATCATAACTTACTGCATTAGTTGGTTGGCTTTTGATCAGCCTTTGTTTGATTAGATTCTGCGATTAGTGGCGTCGCCGTCACTCCCTTCGCCGCCGCGGGCGGTGGCCGTCGCGTCGCAGCGACCGCCGCCGGAGGGGCGGAAGAGACGGAAACGATCAAAGGGGCGGCGACCTGCGGCATTGCTCACTGAACGAATTCCTGCGGTGATAGAACGCCGATTGGTCGCTGAGGGTACGGTATTGGCCGAGTATCGTATCCCCGACGGATTGCAGAAGAAGCAGCCGGTGGCCGGACTTCGGGTGGACTGGGGGAAAATGGAAAGGTGGTGGAAAATGAGTGCTAAGAGCATTTTATGACGAATGCCCACCAGCAGAATTGAGACAATTGCCATTAAGGGACAACACAATTTGGCGATTCACTCGGCAAAAGAAAATGGTCAAAGAGAGAGAGGGAAATGCGAAAAGTACGGCAAATTTGGGGGGACAAAAGCAAAGCGAAGAAGCGGCGGGGGCGAAAGAGCCCGAATTAGTGACTGTCACACTTTACGAGGTGCAAAAGGGCGAAATGATCTTTCTGATCGAAAGAATGGCCATAATTTAGGGCAAAATTCAATCGATGCAACGCGAAAAGTTGGCAGTTGCAAGTGCAAGCGTCGAAATGAACATTGGTGGGCGAAGCGAAATGGCATTTCAAAACTTAATCGAGAATTTTCATGAGTAAGGGGTGACAGTGGAGGACAAAAACATTCGGTACAAAGAAGACGACCATGTGGAAGTGTTTGAGGATGTGCGGCTGATGCAAGAGCTCAATTGGACTCCGCCCGGCTTCTGATTGGCTGTCGCCTTTCGCTCTTTTGTTTTTTATTGTATTTTAATTTGAATAAATTCAACACAAACATTAATACAAAAAAATTTCGATTTACGTTTTCATTCTTTGTGTCCCTTCGTTTCGTTCCTTTTCCCTCTTTCTTTGTGTACTTTTTTGTACGGATTGAAGAGGGGCGAAATTGGGGTGGGAAGCTGTGGCGGAGCGGCAGGCGACAGATACCGCAAGGGAAGTGCGGCGGGAGCGAATGGCGTGAGGGGCGGTGACGCCGCGAGCGCGTTAACAACGTCGACGGAAGTTGAAAACAATGCTGGGGACGGAAGGAAGGGCGATAAATGCGGCAAATGGCACGGATGAGACGGCGGTGGGACGGGGGGACATGGCGGGGGAAGGGCGGACGGCACTAAATTAAACGGAAAGCGGTGAGTGAAAGCAGCGGAATTACGGAGCGGAAGGGCCGGCACGGGCGACGGCGCCAACGGTTCGATGGGCAATGGCTCAGGCGGCACTGCCTGAGGGGAAACGAGAAAAAGTTCCTGCAGCAGTGGCCGAAGCTGCGACGGCAATGATCTCAGAGGGAATTCGGCAAGCGCTGCCGGGGCTAAGCATTTAGAAAATGGGACGGGGAATTTCACTTTTGGTCATTTTACCCGGCGGCGGTACGGGCGACGAAATTGGAAGAGGCGCCGGAAGGGCGAGTGGTGGGGGAGGGGCACTGAACATGCCGGGTTGGAAGTACGGCAACGACGGCGGAGGAGGGGCCAATGGCACCGCCGGCGGTAGCACAGCCGTTTCAAAAGCTTGAGCCAAGTCAAACACCTCAACGGAAAATTATTGCTGACTTAAACAAGCAAATTCGCTAACAATTGGCCGTGCCGGAGGCAAATTTGGAGGTGGAGGCGCCGATTGGAAAACTGAAATTTGTGGATAGCGGGTAAAAATGCAATTTTTTGCCACCTGCTGGCGGCTGTGCCGCAACTTCAGCTGGAATTGCTGGCGGCACTATTGCCACCGCCGGAGGCTCAATTTCAACCGCAGGGGGCGGAGACTAAAAGGGTAAAAAAGGGAATGAAACAACGGAATTGCTGAACCAATGGAGTAGCCGCTGAGGGCAAAAGAGTACGACACGGGGTGAAAGTGCAAAAAATGGCGGGAATTGGCACCAAATTATGGGGGGACAGTGGCGGAGGAGGCGGAGGAAGGACGGTAAGTTCAGCGAACAGCGGCGGAAGAAGCAGCGAAATGGCAAACGGAAAAAGAGAGCGCCTGGGCAAAACAAGCAAATGCTTAGGGAAAAAGAAACGCCGTGAGAAATTACATTGGCAATTCCATGGCCATTTCTGTGCCCGACGATGAAAAGGTCGTTGAACGGAGCTAAGAAGAACAGTGAAGATGGGAATTAGCAACGTGAAGCAACACTTACAAAGGAAGGTCCTAGGGTGTCCGTGGGATTTCAGAATGAAATTTGGTCAGTGGATAGAGCACCCATGGGTTCTTAAGAAAAGTGATTTTATTTTTTGCGGAATGAGCCCGAGTGCCGAGTTATTCCGTGCCAAAGTTTTTTAGTGAATAAATAAAATAAATATTTATTTGCACTTCATCATAGTGTCAAGTGGTGTAGTGGTAGTGCGCCAGTCACCGTTTTTTAAACACCAGGTTCGGTTCCCCTGCGTGTAGGTTCTTTTTTTTGTTTTTGCTTTTTATCAAGTAAATTATCAAAAAGTTGTTTATAATACAAGACTTTATTTTTAATTTTTAGATTCATTTTTATACATAATATATCTCAATAAAAAATTAGAAAACTTTTTTCTCAAATCGACATGATATTTAGTTCATCTTTATATTTAATTTATTTTTTAAATTTTAATTGAATAAAATTAAAATGCATAAAAGATTTTGTTTCATAAAAAATATTTTTAATAATTAATTATGCATAAAAATAAAAAATAAAAATTGTAAAATGTATTAGCATGCACAGGATTCGAACCTGGGACCCAAAAAAAAGATTGACTAACACACTACCTCTACACCATTACACTTGGAAAGTAAACAAATAATTATTTCTTTTCCTTAATTAGAAAAAAACCAAAAACTTTGGCACGGAATAACTCGGCACTCGGGTTCATTCCGCAAAAAATAAAATCACTTTTCTTAAGAACCCATGGGTGCTCTATCCACTGACCAAATTTCATTCTGAAATCCCACGGACACCCTAGGACCTTCCTTTGTTAGTGAACGTCTTGCGAACGACGGAAAGGCTTAAATACGCCCGAGGGGACGAACGTGCGCTTTGTCTCTGCTGCCATTGTGGCAAATCCCAGCAAAAACGAGTTGGGGTGGCAGTGACGAGACGGAGAAGAAGACGGACAACGCCACCGGACGGAGACAATGGCCGAAGGATGAGATTAAATGACGGACTGGCAACTAAGGTCGCATTTCATAGTTTCGTGAAACACCAGTGAGAAAATTGTTAACGTTTTCGGGATTCACATTGACACCCCCCCCCCCCCGCTTCAGCTGATCATTCCACGTTTCCGTGCACTTTATTATCACATTAGCCGAGTCTCTCTCATTGCCAGCGGAAGAAACAAATTTTTGCTGACATTTTGAACAAATTTCAAACTCAAATTAATATTATTCTCAGAAAAAGCAATTTCATTTAGTCATTAACCTAATGAATGGAATTTAATTTAATTATGAAGTCATTTAGTTACCCTCCTTTTATTCAATGGCTTTTTGCGCATTTTCAATTTCAAAGTGTTGACAATGACTCCGACTCAAAGTTCATGTCAGCAATTGCCAATTTGTCAGAAAAACACTTTGACGTCACTTAGAGCAAAAAGGCGACAACTAATGGACGGGGAAAGCGGCGGAAGGCGTAGGGGAGGGAAAACTAAGGGGAAAGAAACTTGGCAAAGGGGGAAGCGGACGTGGCACACAAAAAAAGGGGGAGGATGGCACCGTGGTGAGCTATTTGACCTCATTCAATTTTAATTGTGATTGATTGAGCGATGAAAAAGGGACGAGCGATTGAAATGTTAAATTTGACGGTGGCACCGTGGACAATCTTTTGCCAATTTGATGGAAGGAAGTCCTTTTCAAAATATTTGGAATTTCAAATAACCATTTTCTCTCCACTTTTTGCTCTTTGGGACATTCCGCTATAAATGTGCCGTTCTTACAAATGGCGGCGCGGCACCGCGCAACGATCCAACCCCACTCCCCCCCCCCTTAAGCTTCACCGAAAAGCGGATGGATGTCTTTGACGGCTTAATCCCCCTCCCCACCCGTCAGTTTCCACGCTAACCCATGTCAGCCTTAAGCTGTGCCCAATGTTTTCGTTCCATTGACCGATCGCTGGATTCATTTATATTATTATTATTTACATTGCCCCACCATTTACCAAAAAGAGAAGAATGGCATAACTCTGTAAATCGTTATTTAATCCCAATCGAACATTTGTCATTTTTGGCATTAGGGCCAATTAATTATAAAAGGGTTGGTTGAACAATTAGACAATTCAAAGGAACAAATAACTCCCATCAGCCCTTCCCCCTTTGTCCCATTTCTGTCAGCGACAGAAGGTACGGTGGACGAATTCGATTCTGTGCTCGGACAAAGGCTTTAAGGTGTTCAAATCTTTCGTTCGTCTTTAGTGTCGGATTTGGCACAATTAAAGTCTTTCCCCAAGCATAATTTTAAAAATAAGCCATTAGTCAGTCAGTGATCAGTTCCGAGTTAAACCAAAACTAAAGGGCTAACAATTTAGTAGGTTTCACCTCCCCCCCCCCCTCCTTTTCAATGAAAATCTCATTATGACAACTTTTCCGGTGGTTGTCTCTGCTCATAACATCCGTTAACATATTTAGTAAGGGACAATTGGGTACAGAAAAAATACATTAGACAGGAAAAGTGTCAAAAATGTTCTTTATTTTCAAATTTGATTAAAACACCAAAGATACATTTTCTATGTTACAGGAAATGGGGTGAAAAGGGAGGAGAAATTCCGAGGGCAAAAGGTGACATGAAAATGTGGCGAAAGATGGTCGGCGATTACCTTTTTGGGATTTTTGTGCTTTTGAACGGATAAAACAATGAATGGACTTTAAGGCATAAATCGCTCGGCTTCCAAAGACAACAAAACAAATAACAACAACCACCACCATCAGCGGAGAATATTTATGTTGTGATCGGAAACAGGGGAGAAAAAACAAATGAGGAAATACGCCGAATTGGATGAATTCTCAGAGACTGAAACAGACGAGCAAATTTGGATGGCGATGACGAGAAATGAGTGAACGGGCGGAGAATGAATGGGTCGGAACGGTCCGATGGAAAAATGCAATTGGTAAAACACCGGCGAATTCCGAACCATTCAAAGGGCAAAGGCTCCACCCGCACGAAAAAGACAAAAAATGTGAGAGTTGTCACAATCCAAAAAGGGGGAGGCGAGGGCAAACATCGGCTGCTGTGCTGCGTCAATCTCTGCAAGAGGAGGAGGAACCCGCGGAGGCGTAACTGCCCCTTCCGTTCAACGACGTGTCGAAGCCAACCCCGTCGACCCGTGCCCGCATGTTCGGGTCCAACCGATTGAAGTACGGATGGCGCAGCGCCTCGCTCAAAGTTATGCGGGACGCCGGCTCGTATTCAAGCATACTCCGGATTAAGGAAAACAATTGCTGATGCTCTTCACTGGTTGAAACCATATATCTCTGGAGAAGGGAAAGGGTCAATTAACGGCGGAAGGCACGGACAAAATAATCTCACGGAAAGCGGTTTGCAGTGGTCCCGAACGTATTGGCCGGCTGTTGTGTGGTCGTGCCAGTCGAGGCGGCCATGGAAAAAATACTTTGTTCTAAAACAATGGCAATTTTATGGCATTTAATCAGACGATGGCACTCAAAAAACATTAACAAATAAGTCCAGCTCTCAAAACTGACTTGCTTTTCCGCCCCATTCTGTAAGGGATGCCATCCAAAATGCGCTGCATCATCGCCAAATGCTCGCGGTTGTCGTGCGTTTGGAACAACGTCATCCCGGAGTACAATTCGAACATTATGCAGCCGATTGACCAAACATCGCACGGTTGAGCCCAGCCAAGTTCTGAAATGTAAAAAAATGCATGATGGGAATTAAAAACTGTTGACATGCGAAATTCTGACCTAAAATCACTTCGGGCGCCCGGTAGTGCCGCGTGGAGACAATGGTCGAATGATGCTCGTGGTCGAAGGTGGCGGAGCCAAGGTCGATCAGCCGAACAGAGGCGTCCTTAAATGCCCATTTTCCAATTTTAATTTGTTTTCCAAATCCATTCGACCTTAATAACCCGAAATTGCTTTTTCCGAGTAAAGGTAGGAATGTACCCCAAATAATCAATATATACCCATGCCTATTGCAAGTATCGTATCCAAAACGTCCGTGTGAGTCAATTTGTTGTCGTGGAGAAATTTGACTGCGTGGATCAGCTAAAAAGAGAAAGGGACCAAATTTATTATAAAAATGAAAATTGGAAACTAATAAATTATTTTATTCCATTGGCCGACAACCATTACCACCGTCATTACCTGATAAGCGATATACCGCGCCTGGTCCATTGGGTAAGGCTGGTAATTGTTCAATTTCTTTAAAGGGATAAAAAAATTAGCAAGAAAAAAGGACAAACGGAATTTTTTTTTTTGTCGGTTAAAGGGAATAAAAGGCGCACCATAAAGTCGAAGACACTCAGTCCGAGCAGTTCGAACACCAAACACATGTGTCCACTGAAAGCGGTGCTTTGTTTTCTGTGCTTTTCCCCAAACCCAAAACCCACTGATAGTCGAAACTGTCCAACAATTGGATGACCAAATTGCGTCCGTCCGGGTCCTTGTCCTTCAACTTCCTCAGAACGTTAATTTCCAGTCGAGCGGCCTCTCTGTATTTGGACACGTTTTTGATGATTTTCAGCGCCCGTTGCGGCCCCTTTGGGTTGTTTAAGTCTTTCACTTGGACGACTTTGCCGAAGGTTCCCTCGCCGAGAGTCTTCACGATTTCAACTGAAAATGGCAATTGGAGGCTTGCGGCCAAAAAGCGATTGCTCCCATCCACACAGTGTTTGTTCGTCTTCTGCTGCAGGATGTTGAACAAGCAGACATTCTTACATTTGTTGTCAATTCTGTCCCCATTTGAGTAGATCAAATGTCCATCTTTGTCGTCCTGAATCGGCAGCCGATGTGCTGGCGATGCGCTTACAACCACACCGCATTCGCCCTGAATTGCCGAGTGGTGGTGCTGGTTGTGTGTGCGATGGTGACGTGCGCCTCCATTAGCATCGAACTGAAAATTGAAAAAAACAATAACATTTAATGGCGATACATTCAATTGAATTAGTCAACCTTTTCAGAAGTGCCCAGGGAATGATGACAGTGATGTGCCAAAAGAAAAAAATGATGTTGATGAGATTGCAACCAAGAAGGCCAAGAAAAATTGATAGAGAGAGAGAGAGAAAAATGATTCATTTGTTGTGAGCTTTAATTAATTAATTGTTATTTTTTTTAAATTGAATTGATTGCATTATTTTATGTTTCCTTTGCATAAACGCGTTATTTAAATTAAAATAAAATTATGCCGGCGATGTTTCAAAAATTTTTTTAATGGAAGAAGTCACCAGGGGATAATCCATTCAATCGTCCGTTTGTTTTGTTTACACTCATCTCCCATTGTCCCTATTTTAAATGTAATTGACCCCATTCTTTTGGCCATTCTTTGAATTCGTGATTCTCCGCACATACCAATGCCTGAGGTGCTCTGTTCCTTACTCCCACTGATCCAACACCGGCAATGATTTTGTCAACTTTGGCACAAACTGATGGCGGAAGTTGGAGGGAGGCAATTAGCGAAGCGGTTGCTGGGTTTACGGGTTTGGGTCTGCCCGGGTAAGGGGGCGGAGGGACGGGCGGATGGCATGGCATTTGATGCCTGCCATCCAAATCACTCTGCTCAGTACGTCCAACTCCGTGCCTTGACACTCTCAACACGGGAACCCGAGCCTCAGTTGTTTCATCCGCTGGTGTTCCGTAATGTTCGTCTTCTCTCTCCTCGTCTTCTGCGTCAGCAATATTTTGTGGAGAATTGTTGAGTTCAATTGTTGCCTGGAACTCCAATGGAGTGATGTTTTTGGCCCGTTGTTGATGAGCGGAATTGTGAGTGTTGCTATTGCAACTCTCGGCGGAACATTGGTCATTGGCATCAGTATCAACGGCAGAAGCAAGCAGATCAAAGGTTTCGGTTGTTGATGTTTCAGCCTGATGCTCTTGAGGGACTCGAATATCCGTGTCAAATCCAAACATTGGATTGTCGAAATCCTGGTCAATGGAAACTGCCACAAGAGGTAATTTTGACGGCGGACGAACAGCGGAAGTTGGCGGAGCATTCCGCAGACGCATGTACGAACAATTGTTAAGAGAAGGAGAGCAAGGCGAGATGACAGAATTAATGTTGTTATTGTTGTTGTTGATCCCGGGAGACTTTGCCGCAGATTGTCCAGCCGATTGACCCGAATACTCGGCCAACCTGTTCAGCTCATGACGCGCAAGCATTGAAGGGATGCTGGCGGCTTCCCCATCACTGTGGCTTTTTTGTGCTTTTGTTTTTCTCTATTGTTATCCAACAAAGAGGCTGGAAAAGCGCCGACGGATCGTTTCTTGGCATTGGCATCTTGTTGTGTGGATTGAAAGGCGGCAGAAACTGCGTCGACTGTGCTTTTCGCTTGTGCGTTTTCAATGTCCTCCTTTTTTTGAAGTCGAGAGTGACGCCTCGAAATGTCTTCAAAAGATGGTAGTTTTGCATTTCTCAATTCCTCTTTTATTCTCGACAATTCCTCAATTCTGCGCCTCCTTCCAGAGATTTTCCTTACTGGAGCTTTTGTTTGTTGTTTTTCGAGTTGTTTTGATGTTGACGGTGTAGTGATATCAAGTGATGGCTGAATGTTCAGTTTTTTGGAGTTCCGTCGGCTGTTTCCAGCATTTATCTCAGAAACGAATTCAGCTTCTTCCCTGGCGCCATTCCTCGTTGGATTTCGATAAAAAATCTCCAATCAAATTATCGGTCGAAAATCAATCGATAATTTGATTGGGAATATTATCTACTGGGGAATGTCAGAGGCAAACATAACATGGCCGGCATAAATGACAGAATTCGAATTGGGATTACTCATATGGTCATTTAATTGGTAAAATTGAAGAATTCGGCCCCAGCATGTTTTTCCACGATAGTTTTTTTATTTGTTATCCAAATCCGTCTTTCGGCATGGCCCCTCGCATCCGTCCGGAGGTTCTTTCCACAATTCATGCCAATGATCGAAACTCTTGTAAATGCACGGGTCGGAGACGCATTGGCGAAGTGCAGCCGAAGTTTTGTTGCCCTTCCGCTTGGAAATGTAATTTTTGTGCTTTCGTCGTTTCGGTATCAAAACGATGGGCTGCTGTTTTTTGTTGGATGATTTTGTTGTCCGATTTACCGAACCTTTTTCTGCGAACAATTTGTTCTTTGAGTTGGATTCAGAACTAATTTTTCGGGTCGTTGCCATCTTTAAATTGCAAAATTGTTAACTTTTAGAATGTTTCCATGTGTTTAAACCGATATTGAACAAAAAATGCGAAATTCGAAAATTTGAATTTTCGACTTTTTGTTCGAAATTGGCCGTAATGGATACCGGATTCGTGATCAGCGACCCCAAAAACCCCTGGAAACTTGTTTTTGTAGCAAAAAAAATTTTGAAAATTTTTTTTCCAAAAAGGGGGGGACAAACTACAGTATTACCGTATTTTCATTTTCGCATATGATAAAAATTAAAAAATCGATATTTCATAGATAAATTTTGAAATTCAAAATTTTACACAATTTTTGGTATTTTTTTGATGGTTAAAAAGCCATTTTTGGCAGTTAAGGCATATTTTATTGCATATTTGGGCATTTTTATGAAAACATGTTTCCAAGGGTTTTCCTGGCCGCTGATCACGATTCCGGCATCCATTTCGACCCATTCCTAATCCGGGACCCGAATTCGAACAAAAAATCGAAAATTCAAATTTTTCGATTTTCAATTTTTACTCTCAAAATGGTTCAAATGATCTTTTATTGAAGCTTTGATGAATTTCAGTTCTTTTCAGTGTATTTAAACAAAGTTTAAAAAATTTTTTATAATTATTTCTCCTTCAAGTATCGTTTTTATTGTAAATCAGATTCAGAGAGTGGATAAGAGAAACCCTTGAGAGTCGTCGGTAAAAATAAAAATTTCGGGGGGAGGGGGGCAAGCGGTGTGCATAAAAAACTTTAAGATTTGCCCTTTTCGTTTTGATTTTTCCTTGACTAAACGCCTGGAAAAGTTTCTCTTTTTGCTCAATTGTTTCTTCCACCCATAATAAAGGGAGGGAAGCGATTCGTGCGTTTCTTGCTACACAACGCTTTGCGGACGGACGGACGACCCAACTGTTTGGGACAGTTGGCGATCCCAAGGAAAAGTGGGAGAGAGAGAGAAAGGAAAAGGGGAGGGGAGGGGGCGAAGCATGAGTGAAGAGAAAATCACTGATCGGGTGAAATTTAAGAAGCGGAGAGTTTTGCCGAAAAGAATGAGGAGTGAAGGGAGAGGAGGGAATGAACGAAAAAAGGATGGAAAAAGAACGAAGTGAAACGAACACAAAAAAGGGAAAAGAAAAAGAGCAATCGGAAAAATTACAATAGTAAAAAAACAACTAATTATAGTAATATTGTTAATAAATATTAGTAATAAATGACTTTTCCATTTGATAAGAACTCATTTGGTCCATGAAAAGCGTTTTAAGCATTTGTGATTTTTGGAGATTGAACTTTTAAAACGCCTTATTTGGCCAGAAAAAGCCCTTAAGAGCTGTCGATTTCCATAGTAATTAAAAAGGCCTTTTCTGATTTTCGGCACTATTAAAGTGTGAATTGGTAAAATCCCTCAAAAACCAACATTGTGCTGCTGTCCGCCGTTTTTTTGCGACTCCTTTTTGGACTCCGAACACGCAATTTGCAAGTAGTATTCGTACTCCTTCTCCACCTGCTCCCTCTTCTCCCGAGAACGCCTCCGTGCGCGGTCCTCCCGGTCGATTTGCCGTTTCCGCGCTTCGTCGCATCGCCGCTTCGATTCCTCCACGTAGTCCGAACTGTCGCGATCATGACGTCGTTTCTGGAAGAAATTACATGAAATCCCGAATATACATAAAATGTTCAAGGAAAAAAGAAAAACACTTAATGAAAGTAAAGGAACGTATAAATAAGGTGACAATGGAACATATCACATATCATAATGTGCAAGGGGTGTCTCATTGTCAGATAAAGCGCAATACGACGGACGATTGAGACAATGGAGGGGGGGGGGGGGGTGTCTCGGAACCGATTTTTCATATAAAGGTCCAAATTTTTCTCCGGCGGCGACCTTTTTTTGTTTGGAATTTTTAGTGAATTTTTAAGATTAATTTTTTTTTATCAGTTTTCTGAATTTTGATAGCTGTTTTCTCGTCAGTTTGGGGGTCAAGGCCAAAAAAGCTGAAAAGGATCTGATTTTCTGAGTACAACCAACCGAGTCCTTGGACATTTCGGTACCGAGTGGTGAATGCAAATTAAAAGCGACCATAAAATAATTTTGACGAATAATTGTAAGGCCACTCGGTCAGTGGTCAGTGTCGAAAGTCCAGTTCAAAATTCATTGGTTACAACCCGGAATATTACACCCGATTCACAATAGTGGAAAAATACGGTAAAAATTTCTGGTATTTCGGGTTTATCAAGTAACACTTAATACGAAAATAACAGAATCGGATTTTGCAAATGAAAGCATTTCTCGCATTCGATCCCGATTATCAATAACCAACTTTTTCGCTACCACCAGAAAAAACCCAATAATCGAAAAAGACTATGTTTATCGAATGCGGTAAGAAGAGATTAAAATAAACAACCTTTGATGTTACAATGCGTTCTCGAGCCATCGAAACAATCGGTCAATGAGTGGCAAAGAAGAACAAAACGGGGAAATTTAGCAGATTTTAAAGCTAAATAAATTATTAAAAATCGAACAAATAGTGCAGTTAATGCATTTGACCAGCTCTGTCCCTGCTCACAACCATTAACATTAATCCCTGCCCTCCCGCTGCACCATTGAAGCAGGGGAAAAAGAACTATGCGGTGACTGGCAATCCTAACCTAACTTGTCTCATTTTTGAATAATCTAAAAAATCTTTTTCAAAATTTCCTTTGAATTTTTTAAATGACTCAAAAATGTTCATGATCAAAATTTTCCAGCCTGACACTCTAGCCTCAAAAAACAAAAAAATTTTTTTTGAATGAGGAGAAAAAATTATGTGCGGAGCAAAAAAGGTTAGCGGGAGCGGGAGATAACTTAGTATTTTTGAGGCCAACAATTTAATCAGATTAGATTGTGAAAACCTTGAAAAAGGCTTGTTTTCATGAAAACGTGTTTCTGTTGGTTTTCGTGGGTAAAAAACCACATACCTATCAGGTACTTATATGGTTTAGCCACCCAAAAAAATTTTTTTTAATCATATAAAAATTCTAGGTGGTTTTCGGGGTAGGGTTTTTCGGGATCGCTGATCACGAATCTGACATCCATTTCAACCAAATTCCTAAAACTGGACCTGAACTATTACAGAAAAATCTAAAGTTCAAACTTTCGAATTTTGGGTTTTTGGTCTAAAATCGGTTTAAACACACGGAAACAACTAAAATCTATCACTTCTACAATAAAAGATCATCCAATGTTTTATATCGAACTGAAAAATCGAAAATTTGAACTTTCGTTTTTTGTTCGAATTCGGGTCCGGGTTTAGGAAATTGGTCGAAATAGATGTTAGATCCGTGATCAGCGACCCCGAAAACCACCTGGAATTTTTATGATTTAAAAATTATTTTTTTTGGGTGGCTAAACCATACAAGTACCTACCTACCTATCATTCTATTGCCCTTAAGGTTCTTTAGCTACACACAAAATTTCAAAAAAAAATTGATCCTAAAAATTTTTAAAGTATTTATGGTCATAATTTTCAAACATTGCATACAAATAAAACGGCTCTAGTGCAGTTTTAAAGCAACAGACAAAAAAATTATTCATGAATACCATATACTCAAAAAAGCTACGTTTCGTTTTTTCTTGTAGATTTTTCCTTCTTATTGTCAGTATTTGCTCTTGCTTGTACACACCGTTTCAGTTTTTTGCCTCCCAATTCAAAAAAGATTTGCATGTGTGGCTCAGTGGATTTTGTAAGATAGTAAAGAGACAAAGGGCGGAGTTCGAGTCCGTTGTGCAACATGAATATTTTTATTTATTTTTGTCCAAAATATTAAAAAAATGAATTGGGAATTATTTTTGAAGCTTTTTGGCAACCAAATTGGACAAACTTGGTATCATTTGAAAGCTATTGATGCGGAGAAGGTTTTTCTAAGGAAATACTAAGCGATTTGACAATTTACAAAAAAGATATAGGCGTTCGAATAAGCTCTACAACATCGGTTTATGAGTTAGTTACGACAGACTAATTTCCTCAAATTTTTGGGAAAAATCAAGTACTTGATGAAAATCATAGACCAAATCAATGACTTTCAAAATCTGCGTTCAGATTCGTGGTCAGCGGTTTTTTAACCCCGGAAAAAACTATTCTTTCCCATCGTGACCACAATTCTGCACCTTTGCCTGAAATCGAACAAAAGTCGAAAACTAAAAATGGTTTAAATGATCTTTTATTGAAGCACTGATGACTTTCAGTTCGTTTCCGTGTATGTAAACAAGTTTGAACCAAAATGTAAAACTCAAAAAATTTGAATTTTCGACTTTTTGTTCGAATTCGGGCTCGGGGTCCGGAATTATACGAAATGTATGCCGGATTCATGTTCAGCGACCTCGAAAACCCTTGGAAACATATTTTAATGATTTGAAAATAGGTAAAAAAAACAATGTAAAATGAATACATTTATAGGCATCTAAAAATGTATACGAAATCTATCAGTTAAACCAAACAAGTACCTAAATTCCCAGCTCTAATAATAAATCTTCAGTCTGCAATTGCTTTCAAGGATGTTTCACCGCAACAACGTGAAGTTTCGGCGAGACTGAAAGATACCTAATTATCCGACCTAAGCATTGAGTTTTAGCTTCAATTTTTCGTGCGAGTTCAATATGAAAACTGCATGAGATGTATGAATGATAATGTGCGTACTGATAATTTGACGAAGGTAAAGGCCCAGACAAAAAGTGCAACTCGATCAAAAAAGGTCGCATTAAATGCTGTAGGACGGACATCAAAAATCTTGGGACGCGTAAACCGCCAAGCATAAAATGCCATGTAATGAGACGCATAAAACCGACCAAAACCGTTGAATGTATTCATTTATCAAACGCAAGTGATGTTCGTATCTTCACTTTTCCATTTTTTTATGTATATACTTATATCATTGAAACTTTTAATTTACAGGCACATGTGAAACTTGAAGATGAAAAGTTTGAGAAATAAAATACATTTTAAGATAATTAGTTAAGAATCCATTATTTTAAATCATCAGAAGAATGATGGTCCCATGGACGATGATGCCATTTGCTGCGGGACATGGACTTTCTTCTGATGCCGCAACATTTGCTGCTGTTGTTGCTGCTGATGTGCCTGGCTTTGTTGCGCTTGCTGAGTCCACATCACTTGCGCCGGTGAAACAGCCGCCATTTGTTGTTGTTGGGTATTCTGAGGAACCGCTGAAGGAAGAATATTCGCGACCACTCCAGCGAAATTTTGCAATTGTTGTTGTTGCTGCGTCGATTGCTGTTGTTCAGTCAACACCGCACTTGAAGTCATAGTTCCGAGACGAACAGGTTGAAAGTGCTGTTGCTGCGGGAGGAGCAATGATTGGGTTTGCAGCAATTGTTGTTGATGATGAGCAGGAAGAGACGAGGCCAGAGAAGCGGTAGGCTGCTGAATTTGTGCAGCCTGTGTATGTTGTGCCAGTTGCTGCTCCGCAGTGAGTGAATAGTCCGGCTGAATATAAAGGCTAATTAGGAATTGCTTTTAACAAATGCTGAAAATGCTTGTCTAGGACTGTAAACCCAAAATCTGCACCTGGAGCTGTTGTTGTAACACTACAGTTGTGTATTGTTGTGGCGACAAGTACTGGTAGGGCAAGTACGGACTGTAAGGGTTGTAGAAGAATGGAGATTGTTGTGCCATTGTGTCCTGCTGTTGCTGGCCACCATTTGTTACCAACGACATTTGGTTGAACTGCTGACCAAGCATTTCGGTATCTAATGACGAAATGGGAGAAAACAATACTTTATGCTAACTTACTGTAAAACGAAGGTCCATAGTGAGCAGAAGGGTTCGGCAGAGTTCCACCGAATTGGTACCCAGTCTGGTTAAAGGTCTAAAAACGGAGTTAACATATAAAATTCGAATTTGTGGGTTTACCGGTTCAATGAACGGTGTTGTCAACAGCGGAGGAACACCCCCTTTGGGTTTATAGCACGACTCCGAGTAGACGGACCTCAAAGAGGGCGTAGACCGCTTAAATTTCCGACTGCTGCTGTCCGCAAATTTGACGATCAAATGAGCTTGTGCATTAGGCAATTTCCGACCGTTGTATTTCTTAAGGTAAAACTTTTCTTTTTACTAAAGGCTCCCACGGAAGAAACTGACCGCAATTATAGAATCACATGAGTCGGTACAGCCCATCCGACAAAAGCCGACCCCCCTGCTGGACCCGTCTGGGTGTCTAAAACATTTGATTTAAGTAAAATTTTTTTTTTAATTTTGTGACCTGAGAACCCGTGAACTGATCACCATGCCGAATTCTTTCAACAAATCAGTAAGCTTGTCTTCATTATATTCAGGTGGTAAATTGGCAATATATAAATTGGTTGGGTCTTGCTCTTGTTGCTAAAATGTATATAAGTTCAGGAAAGATGTGTGTACGCCACCTTGGCCATTTGTGCGCTGATTCCCTCTTTCTCGAGCCCTTCGATGGCGTCTCGTGCCGAAGCTGAAGACTCAAAATCGACGAAGCCATAGCCTTTGCATTTTTTGGTTGCTTTGTCGAGAATTGCTTTTGTAGACACAATCTGTAAAAAGAAAGAAAACAGGAATCGTTTGTCAGGAAGTAAACCCGGAGTTTTTGATAGACCCAGAAAAAATTCTGGTTTTTGGAAAGTTAGACAAATTAAGTAAATCTTTACCTTCCCAAATCTTGAACACATCTGCCGCAGTCTCTCATCCGTGCATTCCTCATCGAGTCCTCTAATGTACAGATTGGTCTGGAGTAAAAGTTATATATACAACAGAAGAATATTGGATGTCTCAAGTTACTTCGCTTAGTATTCGATTTCCAGGTGCTCCAACTGATGGAGAGTCGTAGTTGTCGTAATTTTCATGCAGGCTGTTCCTACCATCCAAATTGTTATCTTGGTCATTCGCAGAACATGACGATGACTGTACGAACGCGGACAATGCCAGTGACTCGGATGTGTTTTGATTTTCAAGTTGATGAGGTCGCCGCGATGAATTGGCGCCATTATTGGATTTATTTAATTTGTTGGTGTTCCTGGCGGCGAATCTCGTTTGTGAGGAAGGCGAAGCATGACGTGGATTGACACTACCCTCGGCGGAGGGAAGCGCAGCAGGCGATTGGACAGTGGACGATGTCGTAGGCTGAATTTTTGGCCAAAGATTTTTAAAAATTTTGTACGCTTACCAGCTGAGTAATATCGGCTTTCGAAGCCATTTAGAAATTGCAATTGCGATCAATTGTTTTACTGTAGGAAGCTGTTAATTATAGAATTTTTTGCTTAAGGATTTTCTAAAAGCAATAAACTGTTGGATATTACTAGAAATATTATAAATTTATAAAATATTAAATTAAAAGCCAAAGAAATAAAAGGTGAAACTCTCTTTTATGTATTCTTTCCCAATCTCAATGCCTAATCAGCGGTGGAATGTGAATAAGCAGGGTGACAGGCAATGAATGCATAGGGAAAAGAGCGGTGGCTCCAATTCTGCTGCTGACGATGGTAGTTTACCCCTTTGCCTCCCCATCAGTCATTCATTTTTCGTTCGATTGATATTCACGCTGATCGAAATGGAATTGGCTGAGCGAGAGAGGAGAAATCGAGGTCAAGGAGGAATAAGGGGAAAAGTGGAGGCAAAAGAAGCGGAAAGACGCAGAGAATGCAGGAAAGTGTCTAACGGATGAATGAAGATAAAAGAAGGGTTTAAAAACAAATGGAAGGAAGAAGAAATGGAGGAAGAGAGAGAGTGAATGGTGAGGAAGCGAAAGATGGAGAGAAAACACTCTCTCAGTGAGAGTGTGAAGTGAAGGACAGCAGGGACGAATTTGGCCACGAGCCAAACAAACGGAGAAAAGAAAATTAGAAAACAGAACGGAACAAAGGATAAGAATGATTAATTTTTTTTCTGGATTGTGAGCTCCCGTAATCTGAATAGCCTCATCGGACTCTTAAAAACCCGCAAAATGAGGCTAAAGCCTCACATCTTGGCTTTATTGCAGTTTACACGACCATAAAAAAAAGACATGACCATAAAATAATTTTTTCCTAACAAATTTAATGCATCATAATTTTTAAGAAGTATGTATCCATTCTTGGTATCATTCGACTGCTCTAAGAGTTCTTATTAACCTGCAAATTCCAAGGAATTAGGTTGTCAGTATTTAAAAAAAAATTGTGTCCAGAATCAAAAAATTGAAAGTCAACTGTAATTTGGGCATTAACCGATATTTCCTTATCCTTAATGATTGGTATCATTGGAAATCCGGTACTTATTGGGTTTACCGGAGCAATTCCATAGTTAGTCAAAAAACCATCAAATGGAAATTTTTTACGGAAAATTAACCATAACTTTGCTTAAAATAAACCAAGTTTTTAAAATCTTGATATTATTCGGTAGCCCTAACAAAGGAGAGGTACCCAAGTGACCATGGGACTTCCGAATGAAACTTTCAGGGTAGGTAGATTACCCCCCCTTTGTATTATAAATTTTTTTTTATTTTTGCTAAATGAAGCTTCTGGCCGAGATATGAAGCTTTTCCTTTTTGCCTTTTCAATATCATTTTCAAAGAATGTAAAGCCAATGTGAGCGTCGGTGGCCTGGTGGTTGTGCCTTCCATACTTTTTTCTTCTTCTAAAGTTCAATTCCCCAACCCTGTAAATAATTATTTTGTTTTTTTTTCATATCCAAATTAGTTTTTAAGCTTTTTAATATTAATAAATTTGAACATAATATTTTTTTCATTTTTATTTTATATGAGAGAATAATTTGTCTATTGACCTATTTTGCTTATCAGTAAGTGTTGAAAAATTAAACGTTGTCTTGTTCCGCTAGCAGAAATTTTCTACTCTCGTCGCATGTGTAATCATTGTAAAAATACTTCCCAAATAAATGCCAATAAATCCAACAAACGTTATTCTTTTATTGCAAGAACATTATCATGGTAAAGCCCCCCCTCCCACCCAATTAACACCAGAGGAAAAGCAACTGGCAAAGGATTTTTTGAACACATTGGAATTTTGTGCAAAACAAGGGTCAGAAATTGAGACTTTGGAAGACCTTATTGTGGATGAATTGGCCGTTTTTGATCAAAAAGAAGATCAGCAAGATTTTGACGAGGAATTTGACCTTGAAGATGATGAAAGTGAAGATAGTGAAGGGAGTTTTTCCTCTCCAGCAAGTACAGTATGCTTTTTTTTCTTGGATAGTTTTTGCATTAGAGTCATCTTCATCGAGTTATGCGCCCTCCCCAAAGAAATTGTGTTCCCCGCATGTTGGATTTGCCGAGAAAATCAGTGCCCTACGACATTTCCGTGGCACTGAAAAGGGATTTCGGAGCTTGGCATCGATGAAAAGCCGATTTCGTTGGATCACATGTGAAGCTGATTTGAAAAGGCTCAGGAGGTGCGAAAAAATGAAAATATTATCTGTTCAATCATTTAAAGATTTGAAACGACATATCATGATCGCATATCGGCGGTAAAATTGCTCAATTCCCAACTTTTTGGCATTTTTCTTGAAAAAAGAAAAGAAAATCTGCCCATAAAAGACATTGATTTGCGGAGATGGGCTCTCAAAATTAACAATGAATCGCAAAACAAGATTCAAAATTACAAGGGTGGTCGACGATGGCTTAAGAATTTCAAATCAGCCAAAAGAATTGTTACCAGAAAGGTTTTTCTGATCAAATTATCACACTTATTTAAGCAATTAAGATAACAAAATTCGTCACCAAAAAATATTCAGTTGATAAGGAAAATTTGGTGGAACAATCAGCAAATTTTGTTAACAGAGTCAAACAACATGTCCTGGAACTGAAACCGGACTTGGTTCTGAACAGTGATCAGTCAGGATTTCAGCTCGAACTCCATTCACCTCACACATTGGAAATAACTGGGACAAAAATAGTGGAAAGCAGGGCACAAAGCATTTCTGCCACCACCCATAGCTATACAATTTGCCCCATCATTTCAGCCCATGGGGTACTGTACACTCCACTGCTCATAATTATTGCTGAATTGATGATGATGGGCCTGTTGGTGCTGCTCCACCAATGGCCGTTTTCCATTGAGGCCATGAGTCAAGCAACACTACAGCTTTTTTGTTGCCGATCACTTTCAGTAAAAAATTGTCAACAAAAAATTTAGCCATTTCTTTTGTCATAATGTGGGAACGGCCGGCAATTGCTGTTATGTTGGGAGCCTATGAGATGTTTTTTGCTTTAAAAAATATATTCTGTTTATACTTTGAAAATTCCTTTTTTGGGAAATTGGCCACTCTTTTCAGCAATAATTATGAGCAGTGGAGTGTACAGTACCCCATGGGCTGAAATGATGGGGCAAATTGTATAGCTATGGGTGGTGGCAGAAATGCTTTGTGCCCTGCTTTCCACTATTTTTGTCCCAGTTATTTCCAATGTGTGAGGTGAATGGAGTTCGAGCTGAAATCCTGACTGATCACTGTTCAGAACCAAGTCCGGTTTCAGTTCCAGGACATGTTGTTTGACTCTGTTAACAAAATTTGCTGATTGTTCCACCAAATTTTCCTTATCAACTGAATATTTTTTGGTGACGAATTTTGTTATCTTAATTGCTTAAATAAGTGTGATAATTTGATCAGAAAAACCTTTCTGGTAACAATTCTTTTGGCTGATTTGAAATTCTTAAGCCATCGTCGACCACCCTTGTAATTTTGAATCTTGTTTTGCGATTCATTGTTAATTTTGAGAGCCCATCTCCGCAAATCAATGTCTTTTATGGGCAGATTTTCTTTTCTTTTTTCAAGAAAAATGCCAAAAAGTTGGGAATTGAGCAATTTTACCGCCGATATGCGAAAATTCCTCGTCAAAATCTTGCTGATCTTCTTTTTGATCAAAAACGGCCAATTCATCCACAATAAGGTCTTCCAAAGTCTCAATTTCTGACCCTTGTTTTGCACAAAATTCCAATGTGTTCAAAAAATCCTTTGCCAGTTGCTTTTCCTCTGGTGTTAATTGGGTGGGAGGGGGGGCTTTACCATGATAATGTTCTTGCAATAAAAGAATAACGTTTGTTGGATTTATTGGCATTTATTTGGGAAGTATTTTTACAATGATTATTAATGCGACGAGAGTAGATGAGAGGACCGAGAAGAGTAGCAACGACAGAATTTTTCAACACTTACTGATAAGCAAAATAGGTCAATAGACAAATTATTCTCTCATATAAAATAAAAATGAAAAAAATATTATGTTCAAATTTATTAATATTAAAAAGCTTAAAAACTAATTTGGATATGAAAAAAAAACAAAATAATTATTTACAGGGTTGGGGAATTGAACTTTAGAAGAAGAAAAAAGTATGGAAGGCACAACCACCAGGCCACCGACGCTCACATTGGCTTTACATTCTTTGAAAATGATATTGAAAAGGCAAAAAGGAAAAGCTTCATATCTCGGCCAGAAGCTTCATTTAGCAAAAATAAAAAAAAATTTATAATACAAAGGGGGGGTAATCTACCTACCCTGAAAGTTTCATTCGGAAGTCCCATGGTCACTTGGGTACCTCTCCTTTGTAAGTGTTTTCGATTATCCTGCAAAATTTAAAAAATTTCGTCAAGTTTAAAAAATTTTATAGAAAACAATTAGAGCTATCGAATGATATTAAGAATTAAAAATTTTGTTGCTTTTGAGCAAAGTTATATCAAAAATATTTTCATTTGATGTTTTTTTGACTAACGCCCATTATGATGGTTTTTGACTAACGTCATAGCACCATATCGATGGTACCCCCCCCCCTCTTTTTTTGAAGAATTTTTTTTTGTTTTCAAAAGACATGAAAGCAAGTTTCCCAGGGTTTTCGGTGTCGCCGCTGATCACGAATCCGGCATCTATTTCGACGAATTTCGAACCCCGGATCTGAATTCGAACAAAAATTCGAAAATCCAAATTTTTCGAGTTTCAGATTTTTGATCCAAAATGGTTTAAACAGGGTTGCCATCGTCCATGCTCCGTTTCCAAGGACGGGTATGCCGATTTGCAAGGACATAGTGGGGAAAATTCATGAAATTCAAGGACATTTAAAATTTTTATTATATGCAATGCAAAATGGTTAATATTTATTCAAATGGCTTGTATTTTTCATTTGATTTCACTTCGGAGCACAAGCATGCCGTTGTAGATGATCCAGTCAGCGGATGTTTCCTTTCGCTTTTCGGCACACTGCGCTTGAAGTTCACGTCTCGCTTTCAGTTGTTCTTGAGTGAGCGATTCCCTGATGTTCAGCCTTTTGTTGTCCAACTGTCGGCGAATTTCCAATGATTTTTTGAAAACTGCCTAATTTTTGCGATTTTAAGCCATGCAACGACTTTTTTTGTTTATAAAATGGGTTTTTTTACGGCGCGCTTTTTAAAAAATTTTTTGAGGATAGGGGGGTCCGGAAAAATTTGTAATTTTTAATGCGAGTTGTTTACAGATTTTTGTCCAAAAATGACCAAAATTTGCGATTTTTGGCTAATTTTTTAAGAAAAATAGTGACTAGTGACTTAATGCCATAAAATTTCAAAAATTCTCAAAAATTACATTTTTAAATGACATAATGCCATAATTTAATCAAAATATTGTTGAAAATTACAAAGATTTCTCAAATTTCTTTGATTTTTTTTAAACTTTTCCAAATGCTCATTTTCAAGGACGTCCTTGCATACAAGGACATTTTTTATTTTCAAGGAAGAGGGCCCAATTTCAAGGACGTCCTTGCCATTCAAGGACGGATGGCAACCCTGGGTTTAAATAATCTTTTTATTGAAGTACACGGCGAGTCAATTTTGGGCTCCCAGTGCAAATAAGTTTATTATTTATTTAGGAATCAGAATGCCAAAACTTTGCAAAACTTAAAATTTATTGGGGATTTTCCCTTGATAAAATAGAAAAGCCGATCTCGAGTTAAAAACTAGACAGCTAAAAAATAAACTGTGATTCGATAGAGGGGGTCAAACTATGGGCCTATGCAAAATTTGAACATAGGGAAAAATTTTTCAACTGGGCAAAGTTTTTTCTTTTTCACTCATTTTGACGCACTATTTCCATGTCTCTACACACCGAGTCAAAAAACGAGACATGTGCCAATAAAGAGAGAGTGCTAGAGAAAAACATTATCTTTTTTTCTCTAATTTTTTGTCTCCTTTTGGCGTACTATCTAATATTTTCATTATTAGAAAAAACAACATTCACTTCATCCTGTTTAACTTTTTTCCTGCTTGTTAAATCTATACCAAATTTTGCATATCGATAGAGAAAAAAATTTGGAACAAAATGTAAGGGTTTTTAAGAGCAAAAAAAGGGTTAACTAAAAAGTTATTCGAGAAACAAAATTTCGAACCCTCATATCTTTTTCCTAATCAATCCAATTGCTTAGCAGTTGCTTAGAAAAAGCTTCTCCTCATAAAGAGCTTTCGAATAATACCAAGATTGTCCAATTTGGTTGGGAAAACCCTTCAAAAATAATTCCCAAAATTCGTCATTTTTTAATATTTTGGACAAAAATAAATAAAAATATTCATGTTGCACAACGGACTCGAACCACCACCCTTTGTCCCTTTACTATCTTACAAAAACCACTGAGCCACATATGCATTTACTTTTTGAACTGGGAGCCCAAAATTGACTCGGTGTGTCTAACATATAAAATAACACATGGTTCATTTTTTTGCCAATAAACAATTTTTTTAATTTTTATTTAACTTTGAAATATTCTTCAGAATTTTCCCTTCAAAATGAGCACAAAATGGTTTTATTTGGTCTATTATTGACAAAGTTATAAGCTAAAAAAAATTCATAAAATCAAGGGTAAAATAAAATGTTTACCTTTTATTGTTTGTATTTGTTCTTTTGGCGTTCTTTTTTTATTATTTTTTTATTTATTTGCTTTAAAAAAATGAAATTTATACACAAACACAAAGAGGATTTGAACCTGAGACCCACTTTTTGGTGACTAACTCACAGACCACTAAGACGAAAAAACCAACTTAATTGTACTTGGAGCCCAAAATTGACTCGCCGTGAGTATTAATGAGTTCCTGTTTGATTCCGCGTATTTAGCCAGTTTTAAACTAAAAATGCAAAGTTCAAAATAATTCAGGTCCGGGGTTCGAAATTGGTCGAAATAGATGCCGGATTCGTGATCAGCGACCCCGAAAACCCTAGGAAACTTGCGCTTGCATGTGTTTTGAAAAAAAAAAAATTCAAAAAAGGTGGGTACCATCGACAGTATTACCAAAACGAAAAATTCACCCCTAAGAATCGAATCGAAATGTATATAATTTTGTTGTTCCCCTTTCATTCTTTTATGTGAGGTTTTCGGTTGTTCTTCGATGCCTCTTCACATTCCGTTTTAAAATAACATCCAGCGGATGGTTGTGCTGTTGACTCCCGTTGCAACTCGCGCTGTTTGGCACTGTCGGTGTTCTGTCGGCATTTTTATGATCTTTGGAATATGTCTGCTGTTGCCGGGCACACTCCGCCGTGTCTTGGCGAAAAACTCGATATTTTACCCTTAAGTTCCCCTCCATGGGTTGGTCATTGTTCTGCCATTTCATTTGTGTTTGGTTTGTGCCTAAAGCCATGAAATTTAACAATTCAATCGTTGAATTTGCTGTGGCGTCAACCTTTTCTTCTTCGAGCCGTCGGCACTCGGCCAACGACGAAGTGGGCAAGCCCACCCAACGAATCTCTTTCTTTTCTTTTTCAATTATGTTCATCGCCATTAAAACATTAAGCGCATCATAAACACGACGGCGAATGTTTCTTGTATCATATTGTAATTTTTCCTGAAATTTAAATGCATTATTTCATTACGAATAATATCAATTAACCGGGTCCGATGGGACTTCAACAATATTGTCAAAATATTCATTGACCAATTCTTCCGCAACTTCGTTGTAATTAGTTTGAACTTTTTGGAGCCTGTGAAAAGAACAGAAAGAAATGACTGATTGGAGGCGGGAAGGAGCAAAGAAAGGAGCAGCGGCGGAGCGAAGAACACGACACTGAACTGAACCAGCGCCATCCGTTTTTAAAATGCAAAATACCAATTCCATTTTCAAATTGCAACTCTCCCCTTAATGGTTATATCAAATAACTATTAATTAGGCTGTACCAAAATTGTTTGTTTATTTTCCTCATTAATTGCTTCAGCAAATGCTTTGCTGGGGTTGTCCGCTGCTGTGCTTTCGTCCGATAAACAGTCATTCCTTTCCTCTTTTGTGGGTCCTTCCGCGTCACGTCCTCTCATCACTTTGACAAAAACTAGCTCAACAGAAGGGCGGCTCCTTCTGCCCCCTCACAAATTTCATCTGTCCGTGTCCATATATTTAATCACTTTGCTGCTCCTCATGCGTGTCTTATGAATAGCCTTTACTCCTCCACTGTCGTCTGTAAGGACGCGTACTGAATGTTGAGAGGACAGACGCAGAACAACAAATTGAAGGCACTTCAACCAGGAACAATTTGGGCGTCGCTTCGACCATCGCGTTATGATGCAGAGACGAAACGAAATCAGATGAAGCGCCTGATCAAGGAGGAGCCAAAAACGAAACCATGTCAAATCCGCGCTCAAATTCGGACTGACATCGACGATGAAGTCATCGAATTGCTCGCACCAATGAAGCGCTCGACCAAATGGCGAACAGGTAGACAAAATTCAGAGAAAATAATGATGCAATATTTAGAACAAAGAACAAATTCGTTGGTGGTGTCATGCAAGTGTTCGTCATCGGTTGTTATGTCAACAACCGAATGGTTCTTCTTTAATTTGCTGTACACATTTACATATGTATTTTTGGGAAAGTGCTTAATATTTTAGCTGTGATTACCTCCTAATTTTCTTCGTTTTGTCCTTTCGTAAAATGAAAGGCTTTCTTTGGCTCCATTGATTTCCTTCCGCCGATCGCTCCGTTTTTTTCGTCCGTTGCGATGTTTTTTTTCATTAGGCGGCGACGAATTGGGCAAATCTTCACATTCAGGTGTCCTTCATTAATTCAGTGTTTTTTATTTTTACAAATCAGATCAGTTCTTTCTTTGGCACTCATTCCGCCAGTTTACGTTCGGCATGCTTTTTCAATTATTGTCAACGCGGCACCGCTTTGAGTTCAAGGATGGCTGGCGTATTTTGTTCCCCCGCCGATTCCCTCGGCGCGCCCGTCGCCTTCCCAATTTTCCGACCTCCAATGGTTTCGGTCCACCGACAAATGGGCACCGCCGAAAAAAAGGTCGCACTTTTGGGTAATTAAATTAATGTATTACGTAGCCATTTAAAGAGGCCAATGGCAAAGGACCATCGCCTTTTCCCGTCGCCTTCCCTTCACAATTTGTCCTCGGTCGAAGAAGTCTCAGCCACTTCCGCCGGCGGACTCTCTTCATCTTTGGCCTCCTCAGTCGTGGAGGAGGAGGACGACAATTTGTCGCAAGAAGAGGAAGAGTTGGCATTCAGCCCAGTGCAGATTTTTAATCCTACAAAATTGGACAATGGAAGCAGCAGCAACTCAACGCCACCAGTGGCATTCCATCGATTGGGAGAATTTGGCACGCGCCAAAATGGGAAAAAGGGGTCCACTGATCGGACAACAACCACTTCCAATTTGTTGCCAATTCATCCCTCAGCAGCTCTTTCCACCAGTAAAAACAACACACAACGTTTTCTCCCTTTCGAAAACGTCGCGCACAGTTCAATCACTCCACAATTTCCCGTTTTCACTGGGATGGGCATGGAAATCATTGGTCGGTGGGAGAGAGGGGTAAAACCCCAATTGTACTGTCCCCATTTGTTTATTTTTTACGTGAGAGGCAAACAGTAACACGACTGACAGTTGCTTAACACACGAACAGTACAAATTGTCCTTCGAGAGGGAGGGGGGCAAAAAGAAAAATAGAAAAATTAAAGCGAAATAATACAACGCTTTTTAAAAAAGAGAAAGTTTAGAAAGTGGAGAAAGCGAAGGCGAACGGACAACATCGAGCACAGCAGAGGAAAGCGAAAAGGAGAAGCAATGGAAAGCATTGCAACACAAAATGCAATACAATTTGACCACCGAAGCCAAAGGGAACAATCAAAAAACACTGAAAATTGGAGAAAGTGCAAAAAATAGGAGCACCGAAGAGACAATTCTGAAGAAAGGAATTGAAACAAGTGCAAACGCAAGGAATATTTATACGCCATCCATTCACATTGAACCGATTACGAAGCCGACAATTGGGGACATTTTATTAGGAAATAACGCAACAATTGGGGCGATTGAAAATTCGACAAAATCAATTGGGACAATGGCAACGGAAGGTGAGTAAAATGAACACTGAAAGAAAAGCAAAAAAATTTGAAGACGAAGTGACGGAGGATTTGTTGGCCATTTTCACTTCAACCAGCGAACATTCACCAAAAACGACGGATGGAAAAAAGGGCGATACATTTGGACAGCAAATTGGTGACCAATCAACCCAAATGACCACAAAAGTGCCGATGATGGGCCCAATTGAAGAAATAATTCCAAGGCCAAACATTTCGAAAACACGGGGAAATGAACAAAAACAACAACAACAGGTGGAGGAATTACAAAGGACGTAATTCAGCAGCAGAAGTAATGGAAACTTTTAGAGCCAATCATCGCACACGGAAAGGCCAACAACAACGCAGCAGAATATTTCAAGTTCAAGACGTACAACAACCGCACAGAGCAAACCGACGACGGAAGCGACAAACACAACGCCAACTCAAATAACGGAAAACGCAACGCCAAAGACAACTCAAATGACAACAACAACAACCGAAGTCGCACCGACTTCAACGTCAATAAAAGCAATAACGGTACAATTGGAGGAGAGAGAAATGCACACGGAAGGGACAGAAGGACGAATAACAATTGGGACGAAGCGAAAACCATCGAAAACGACGCTAATGGGCACGACGGATAACAGCGAATGGTTGGGTGGCAATCACATCGAAGAGGGAAGCGAAGAAGCGATGTCAAGGACATCACAACGGGGGAGAATGAGCACAAAAGCACCACCACCGACAGCAGCAACGCCAAGTTGGAGCAGTACACGATGGAAAAGCGGAGGGGAAACAAACGACGCAAAAGAGAACAAAAAAGCACATGAGACAAGCCGAACTGCAGCGACAGAACGGACGGAAGGCAATGTTAACTTCCGACTGCTCGCAATCGCCGGAATCATTGCGGGTTGGTCCTTTCGAACCAAAAATGATTATTATTTACCACTTAATTCCTTTAATTCTTTGCTTCAGTGTTGTTTATTATGGTTGGAATTGGAAGCATTTGCACGGGACGGTACGTGCGAAAGAGTCGTCAACTCCACGGCAAATACAGGGTCGGCAATAAATTAAAGATCGATTAGAAATAAACCAATGGAACGAGTGGAAAAGTGGGGGAGGGGTAATAAAGAAAGAATATTCGACCATTTCGCTTTGTTTTAGCCCGCCGCGTACGAATTGCAGACCACTCGCCCCCCGCCTTTGACCAGCTCTTCCATGACTTTCGCGCCTTCCAATCGCATGGCCAATTCCAATGAATTGCAGCAGAATCGGCATTTCGAGTTTGGCCAAATCCATCAAATACCGCCGCCAGTTCATTGTCCTCATCAGCTCACAATGAATGGGAATGACTGTCGTGAGGAAAGGCTAATTTAAGCGGGACAATAACCTCAGTTTTACCTAATAAAGAAATCGAACACACTCACTCAATGAAATTGTATTCGAAATATTCTGGAATGCCAGTCATCGCGTTTTTTTTTCATTTTTGAACGGCTCATTATTTTTTTTTGGTGTTTATGTTGCATATTTATTTCCTCACATTTGTACAATATTTCATACACAGATTTTTACTTCGTTTTCAATTGTCTATGTACGAGTATAAATTTCAATATTAATTGTTTGAATCGGGGATGGGCGCAATTACGCATTATGAAATTTTTGGATCCCGTAATTACGCAGAATTCGAAAATCGCAAACCCCTCTGCAATGTATAAGAACCTGTGCTTATCATTTTAATACCATACAGAACAAGTTTTTTAAAAACAAACTTTATTGTCGAAACCAATCACTAGGGCATCCAAGTATATGGAAATCCATATTTTTTTCCTGGACTGTGGGAGGCATGAAACGCACGAAAAACATGTTTTTAGCTTGGTTTGAAGCTTCTAGGAAGGATTTCTATATCCATATTTTTCCATATTTCGCGATTTATGTCCATATTTCCATATTTTGGCATTTTGGTCCATATTTTATGTCCATATTTTGGCATTTTTCAAAAAAACCTCTATTAGAACGGCCCCCAGCAGCTAAATTAGCCTTTTTGAGCCCAAAACCCGAAAAATTTTTCAAAAAATCATTTTTTCGCCAAAATTTCTCGAGAATATTGAATAAATTTAAATTTTCTTGAAAATTAATAAATTATGTCAAAAATAAGCAAAAAAGCGAAAATTTCGCTTTTGTTGTTGATTTTGCGCTAAAAAATTAATAAATTTTAGCTTTTATGTTTTTTTTCTTTTAAAATGATTGCACGTAATTGCCGAAAAAATTCGAGACCAATTTCCGAATGTTGACCGACTAATTGCAAAACGAAAGCCGTCTTTGTCAAAGCGCCTTACCGAGTCAAAAAATTTGGAAATGTATCTCATATGCAATTTCAACCAATAAATTTGAAGAAATTTTGCACTCAATTTTGAAAAATTTATGTCCATATTTTGACATTTTTGCCATTTATTTCCATATTTTGAGATTTTTGCCATTTATGTCCATATTTTGCGATTTTTGGTCCATATTTTATGACCATATTTCGCGATTTTATATCAGGGCTCGGATCGAAAAATTTTCAAAATCAGAACATCGGGTCCAAAAAATCAGATTTTGGGGTCGAAAATCAGAACATTTTGCAAAATTGCTTCAAATCAGTTATTTTTACAATTTTTCGATCAAAAATGTATCAAATATTATATTTTTCGTCTCCCATTATCGATTTTAACAATTTTGGGGAGAAAATTAGCAAATCATCAATTTTAGCGCATTCGGAATCAAAAAATCAGATTTTTAAGAATTTTTTCGGCGCATTTTTCCAAAAAACTTTTAGGAAATGGGCGAGGGGGGAGGGTCCGGCGGTGCCGATAGGCGCCGCCGGAAAATTTTTTGTAATTTCGTTCTGATTTGTTAACAGATTTTCACCAAAAAATGCCAATTTTGCAATTAAATTAAAAGTCAAGCGACGACTTTTTTTTTCGCTTTTAAAAACACTTTTGCGGGGCCCTTCTTCCAAAAATTTTGGAGGATGGACAGGGGGTCCGGCGGCGCCGATAGGTGCCGCCGGGAAAAATTTGTGATTTTAGTACGATTTGTTAACAGATTTTTGTCCAAAAATTTTTGTAAAATAGTGACATTAGGCCATAAAATTTTAAAATTATGAGTTTGTTTAAGAAATCAGAACAAATTTTGGTCGCTACCCCAAAATCAGAACATTTCTGACAAATCAGAACATTTTTATTTTATCAGATTTGGACCCTCCAAATCAGAACATTTCTGATAAATCAGAACAGATCCGAGCCCTGTTTTATATCCATATTTTTGTATGCCCTACCAATCACTGTCGAAACTAACACTGTCGAGATCACCACTGTCGAAAACTAACAGCACCCTTATAATTTCTTTATACTAGAGTGAAGCGGGACCGAGAATTTTGGGCAAAACCGGGACCGGGACCTGAGAAGCCGGGACCGGGCTCGATTTTTCTTCGGAACCGGGACCAACCGGGAATTTTTAAAAATTCAATAAAATTTTAAAAAATTTTAAAAAAATTAAATTTTAATTTATTTCAATGAAAATAATACAAAATTAAATTATAATTTTTTTGTTTTTTATTTAATAAAATCCAAAAGTTAAGGCTAAATTAAATTATGAAAATTTTCAAAGCAAATTTTCTTCAATCATTTCAAATAGACACTAGGCCATTTGCACAATTGTTAATGTTACTTTTAAAGAATATATTAATATATTTTTTTAAATTTTTTCTTTTAACTCCAATTTTCATTTCTAATTTTTCACCCAGACCCCATTCTTACCAGTGCTTGTTTTTCCCGATTCCCGGTTGCCCTACCGGGACCGGGATCGGGACCTGAGCTTTTCAAAATCCGGGACCGGGACCTCGGGTGACCGGGAATTCCCGGCCCGGTCCCGGTCCCGCTTCACTCTACTTTATACATAGAGCAAATTTAAATAATAAGACATTAGGCCAAAGCTCCATTTTTAAATTCAAATTTAAAATTTTGAATTCTTTTCTGATTGTCAGTACAACTATTTTAAGATGTAGATGTGAGTAATAAATGAATGAATGTTATTGTATTTGTTTTATTAAATTTTGCCTTTTGTACTTTTTAATTTTGCATTATCTATTAAATTTAAATAAATGTCTTCTGAAATCGAAAACATCGTCCCCAATGGCGCAATAGATGACCATCAGAAAGAAATGAACAAATTTTCATGGACATTGAACGATTTCGAAATTGGGAAGCCATTGGGAAAGGGCAAATTCGGCACTGTTTATTTGGCGCGGGAGCGAGAAACGAAATATTTAACGGCACTGAAAGTGCTGTTCAAGAAGGACATGGACAAGCACGGAGTATCACATCAGATGAAGCGCGAGATCGAAATCCAATACCATTTGAGGTTGGTGGCTGAGTTTTGCTGGCTCTTTCCGTCTTCGATTCCATTTCCTCTCCCCCAGTTAATAATTGCTTTTATCCTCTCTTAGACACCCCAACATTCTTCGTCTTTACGGCTATTTCTACGATGAAGACCGCGTTTACCTTTCGCTCGAATTCGCCTCGCGTGGCTCCGTCTTTCAACTTCTTCGCAAGAGCAAATGCTTTTCGGTGCCTTACTCCGCCCGTTTGATTTATCAGCTTGCGGACGCATTAATTTACTGCCACTCGAGGTAAAATTTAGTGAAATTTGGTTTAAATGAAAAAGTTTAGGAATGTTATTCATCGGGACATTAAGGTTTGTGTTCCGGGCAAATGGGGTTAAACTCACAAACAAATTCGATTTAAGTTTATCAGATCAGGTTTTTGACAATAGGCTTTTTTAGTAATAATAGTTTTGAGTTCAAAAATTTCCATCGACACCGTTGGTCAATAATTTCATTTGTTTTCCAAGTCTTAAAATGATTGCCAAAATTCTTAAGCCGGAAAATCTGCTGATTAATACTAACGGAGACCTGAAAATCGCAGACTTTGGCTGGTCAGTGCACGCGCCTTCCTCAAAGTGTGCATTTGTAATTTTTGCTCTAATTGTAAGTTCAATTTGTGTTCTTTCGATCTTCGTTTTAGACGGACAACAATGTGCGGCACTTTGGACTATCTTCCGCCTGAAATGGTCCTCAACAAAACGCATGACAAATTCGTACGCTTTTTTCTTTGTCTCTTTTTGCTGTCCCTTGGCGTTTTCAAATTCGTTTTTTGAATTTATTCCTTCCCACTCAATTCTTTCGTCCTTATTGTTAGGTCGACAATTGGTCCGTGGGCGTCCTTCTATACGAATTTCTCTCGGGCAGACCTCCGTTTGAACACGAAAAACACGTGGACACTTTGAACGCCATCAGAAAGGTGGGGAAAATGAATTTGAGTGACCGTACACTTTTAAAACCTTTTTTTTTCTGATTTTCCATTGCGCAATTAAATTTTGGCAACGGTTGAGAGATCATTGGTGCCGATAATTTTCTTTTTAATTTCGGGAATATTATTTCTAGGGGTAATCTGAAGCGCTGAGCACGAATTGGCCGTTGGGTCAATTTCGGACCCAGAATCCGGATTCAAACTTTTTCGTCAAATCCATAAAACAATATCTTTTTATATAATGTTTAAATGCCATGCATTTACAAAGAAAACAAATTGAACGGAATTCTTAAAAAGAGAATCTTTGAGGGTGCTTTTCACAATCAGAAACTTCGAATGAATAAGTGAGTGCACAACATATTCAGGTGGCCTATCAATTCGCGAGTTCGTTCCCTGTCGGGGCCAGAGACATTGTGAGCAAAGTAAGGAAGGAATGAATTGGAAGGACTAAAAACCACGAGGAGAAGGACCTTTTCCAAACCAATGCCATGCCAACCGAAACTTCCTTTCCCCTCTTTAGCTGCTTGTCCTCGACCAGTCCACTCGAATGCCATTGGAGGAGCTGCAGAAGCACCCGTGGATTGTGGAGAATATGCACAAGAGTCAGTCCAATGCGCCATCGGCCGATTCCGCGAATCCTTCGGACCACAAATCGTCCGCTTCGTCATAAAATTAATGTTCATTTGTTTGATGTGTTGGATTTGTTGGTGCATTTATCTATTTATGTTGTCCTCATTTTTTATTTTTGCTTTTTAAATATATCATTAAAATTTAACCATCCCAAGAGGGCAAAATATGCATTTTGTAAATAAAAGTTGAGTTTTTATAATGAAATAAGGGCTATAAAGCAGGGTTCGGATCGGACAAACCCTTTCCAGGGACGGGTATACCGGTTTCCAAGGACATAAGGGGAAAATTCCATAAAAATCAAGGACATATAAAAATTTAATCGTATGTAAGGAAAAATGATTAAATTTTATATATTTGCGCCGGAATGAATTTTTATAAATATTTTTTGATTCTGGTCATTTCCTCACTTCACCGCATATTCATTTTTTTAGCGGTGCGCTTTTTCCAAAAAATATCTAGGAACAGGTGGGTCAGGCTCAAGGACGAACCGAACCCTGATATAAAATGATACTTGGACGAACAGCCAAGTACAGCATTTTTCTCTTCCCTTTATCTTGCTCTTCTTCTCCTCTTCCCATTTTCTTCATTCACTTTCCCATTCTCTTCCTCTTCTTCTCCTGTTCCTCTTCCCTTTTCTCCTCCTCTCTCTCTTTCTCTTCCTCTTTCTGTTCCTCTTCGCCTTCTCTTCCTAGACGAACAGAAAGAGAAACAGGAGGGGAATAGAGGGAAAAAGAGGAAGAGAAAGGAAGAGGAACAAAAGGCGAAGAGGAAGATAAGGGGAAGAGGAACAGGAGGAGAAGATAGGAGGAAGGGAGGCGAAGAGGAAGAGAAGGGGAAGAACAGAAGGGAAAGGAAAAGAGGAACAGAAGATGAAGAGGAGCAAAAGACGAACAGAAAGAGAAACAGGAGGGGAATAGAGGGAAAAAGAGGAAGAGAAAGGAAGAGGAACAAAAGGCGAAGAGGAAGAGAAGGCGAAGAGGAACAGGAGGAGAACACAGAAGACGAAGAGGAATAGAAAGAGAAACAGGAGGGGAATAGAAGAAAAAAGAGGAAGAGAAAGGAAGAGGAACAAAAGGCGAAGAGGAAGAGAGGTTCGGACCCCGCCCCCGTCACCCCCGTCCCCGCGACTCTGACCCCAGCAATCCCCGCCCCCGCGACCTTCGCCCCCGCGGGGGCACGGGGTGAAAATACACCACTAAGAATGGCATATTCGTGGGATAAAAGGCAAAAAATTTATACAAATTTGAATTTTTAACCATCTTTGACAAATTTTTTATGAAATAAAATAAATTTTGCTGTTAATTTCAAATATATTTGTGGTTTAGTGGTTAGTGCTTCAACAACACAAAGTATTTCTTGTAGGAGTTCGACACCCGTTGACGTTTTCATTTGAATTTATTTTTATCTGATTAATGCAGGGTTTGTTTATGTTCTTATTTCTAAGAAATTATGATTTAGGGCGTATTTTCATCCAAAAAAATGAAATTTCTGAAAAAGTTGGCTAATTTCTAACAAAATTCATAAAAAAATTTTCCCCCGGCGGCGCCTATCGGCACCACCGGACCCCAAAAAAACCTATTTTTTCTTAAAAAATTAGCATAAATCAATAAATTTGGCCATTCTTTAGACAAAACACATCATTCATAAAAATTAATTTATTTTGTGAGATTTTTTGGAGCTAATTAAAAACAAACCCCCGCCCCCGTCCCCGGGAGCGAGAAATTTCTCACCCCCGTCCCCGCGACTCTGATCCCCGCCATCCCCCGCCCCCGCGAAAAGCCACCCCCGCCCACGGGGTCCGAACCCTAGATTAAATTAAAGAGTGTTATTTTTCCATTTAAATTTCTAATTTTACTTGGTCAGACTACAGTCAGGTGCAAAAGTCTTGGGACAAAGGCAGTGCAGAAACGAAATTCAAATTTTCACGAAAAAAACCCTTTCAAATTCCCTCCCCGCCATTGTCCTTCTCAGTCCAATCCTTAAGGTCCAAGTGAATGTGAATCCAAACAGTGCCGCGAGCGACAGAGACGCGCCGGCGATTAGAAAATACAAAAGCGATGGCTTCAAGTAAAAATTTAGCCTATGAAGTAGAGAAGTACCGAAAATTTATGTTTATAAAAAATCGTGTTTTTAATTGTGGCTTTTTTAACATAAGATCCAAATTTTTAACAGTTAGGTTTCGGTGGGGGTCGGTATAGTCTGGCCATTATAGTCAGAGGGACAGAATAGTCTGGCCAGCTGTTTTTGTCCCACATGGATTCTAATCAGGTTTTTTTAAAAATAATGTTTGGAAAAATTGAAGAATTTGTGTACCTCACCGAAATGGACGAATGATATATCATTCGTGTCCTCTCGGTCTGTAAAACACGAATCTAAAAGAATTTTTTTTGCGGAACGCACTTCGGGCCGAGTTATGGGCCCGGGACTGAAGTGGCCAAATGGCTGTGGGACTGAACCGTCCAAAGCCTTAAAACTAGAGTAGAGCGGGACCGGGAATTTTGGGCAAAACCGGGACCGGGACTTGCCGGGACCTGAGAAGCCGGGACCGGGACCTCGATTTTTCTTCGGGACCGGGAACCGGGACCAACCGGGAATTTTTAAAAATTCAAAAAAATTCAAAAAATTTAAAAAATTAAAAAAAAATCAAATTTTAATTTATTTCAAGTGAAAATATTAAATAATTAAATTTTTATTTAGTTTTTTATTTAATAAAACCCAAAAGTTAAAGCTAATAAATTAATGAAAATTTTCAAATCAAATTTTCTTCATTTCTTTCAAACAATTAATCATTTTTGGACTAAGTGATCGAATATTATTAGAAATTCAGATTTACGTTTCACATAAATTTTTTCGGCGCGCTTTTTCCAAAAAACTTAGCGGAAGAAAGGGGGACCGGCGGTGCCGATAGGCGCCGCCGGGGGAAATTTTGAAAATTTGAGTGAGATTTGTTAACAGATTTTCAACAAAAAAGGCTGGTTTTGGGATTACTAGGCTCAAATTGTACGGATTTTCTTTAAAAATGATAAAATACAATTAAAAAAAAATTAAGAATCATATTTTGTCGATAGGAAAGCCATGAGTATATATAAAAAGAAATTTCAAAATATTTTCATTTCTGTAGAGGGAGTGAACCAGGGGAAAGAAGAAGGGAAAGTGAAGGAGACTAGCCACTAGGCCATTTGCACAGTTGGTCTTGCTACTTTATGAATATATTTAATTATTATTTCTAAATTTTTTCCTTTAACTCCAATTTTCTCACTAATTTTTGCACTCAGACCCCCATTCTTACCAGTGCTTGTTTTTCCCGGTTCCCGGTTGCCCTACCGGGACCGGGACCTGAGCTTTTCAAAATCCGGGACCGGGACCTCGGATGACCGGGAATTCCCGGCCCGGTCCCGGTCCCGCTCTACTCTACTTAAAACGCATAAAATTCAACAAAAATAGAGATATATATCGTTTCCTATCTGCATGTAAAGGATTTGCTGCGGTTTCATAATCATTTTGTAGAGAATAATTTTGTGCTCTTTCAGATAAGCCTAGTTGTTTTTCACGGAAATTTTTTTCAATTTCCTAAAGTTTTTCTGAATTTACCTTGATTTTCAATTTTTTCACCGACAAAAATTTTGTGTTTGATGCATTTTCTGGCGTAACTTATTGGATGTGTCTATAATTGATCTCAGTGTTGATTGCTGTCATGGCTTATTTTTTAAGATAATATAATTTTCCTATGTCAACAATCGAGGTAAACGGTCTGGCTGTTGAAACGGTTTCTGGAAACGGTACACTTTTCACCTTATTCACTTGTAAACAATGAATCCTTTCGTTTTAGGAAGGTTGGTCAAAATAAAAATTCAAGCTACAAGGGCTCACCACGGTCTTCGCGATTTACGCATAGTCGGACGTGAAATGGACGATAGCCTTAAGGTTTTTATTACCCATATTTTTAAAAGCTTTAAAAATTCGGAGTCGCTGAGGGATTTCGGAATTTATTTAAATTGATATCACAATTGGCGACTTCAAAAACCCTCTGTAAACAAGTTTTCATTGTTTTTTATGACAACAAAATTAGAAGACAAAATGGTCACCTTTGCCCTCCTAGGGATGGTCAACGGCAAATTTTTTGCACTCGACCATTTTTGCCCCGGTGACAAATGCTTTTATATCAGCAAAAGGTCTCTTTTAGGCCCAACTGGGGAAAAGTTTGTGACACCCTAAACTGTTTCAGCTTTACGCGGTGTGCACTCGGGAAGAGCCATTTTTAATAGCGACGGAATTAATGCAGGGTAAGCAATTAGGGGGGAGGGGGGGGGGATAGACCGGCTCATAGACCGCTCCAATTCCCAATGGTACCCAAATCCAAAGCCACAAACATCGCTTAATCCAAAATCCCATGACAATCCCTGGGGAGGGGAAGCAGAGAAGGGATCGTTCGTGTTCAATGAATTTTTGGCGCTAAACCATCGGGTCAGAAGAAGAATAACGAGACGGAGTGTCCATGAAGTCAGAGATTTATTGCCTTTCCTGTCTGCTTAGCTTTTTTGTGTTTCACTATTTAATGTTTAAATTTTTCCTCAATTCTTTTTGATTAATTTATCGGCGAATCAACCATCAGTTAGTTTTACTTTCAGGCATGATATTTTTCAGATTATTTATGGAAAATTGTAACTCAAGGGATGTGATTTCTAGTTTATTATTTTTCACTGAATTTGAATGCTGATTTAGAGGTTGAAATCAATTCACATAACTGTAGCGAAATTTTCTAACTGAAGATTACAAAATGAAAGATTGTGATATGGAGATCAATTCTTTGCAGGAATTGGTCCAACATTACAGCGAGGAGGCCGGTCCGCAAGGGCACGATTCATTTTGGTCGAAAATTCGCATTTTAAGATGGATGCTCAAAGCCTTTCTCCCATTCCACTTTTGTTGCACAATAAATTTGACGCCTGCGAAGCACGGCGTATTAGCTGTGTAATTCAGATTATTACATTCTTCGAATTTCGGATTCACCTCAGTATTGAGACCGGCCATTTTCGCGGTGTAAAAGCCATAAGATTTATCGCACATTCCTTCGGCAAGAGTGTACAGAAAAGTGATGGATTCCATCGTCGGATCAGCCAAATCGGCGTTCTCCACCATACACGACTAAAGAGTTTATTTATGATGAGCCTTGAGAATAATCAAATCAGTCCCCGATGAATTGACCATATGCGCAAGTGCAATCCTCGGGTCAGTGGCCACAAAGTTGCACAGGGAATGGTAATGGGTGGAAAAGAGCGTTCGGCAGCCAATGCTCCGCACGATTTTCTTGAGAACTGCGCACGCAATGGCCGTCCCGTCATGTGTACTGAACAATTGACATTAAAGGGATTAATTAACGAGTGCTTTTCGGTAATAGTGCAGTTTGTCCCCGCCCCCTTTTTTTCGAAAAAAATTTTTATGTTTTCAAAAGTCATAAACTTTTTATGGGATTTTCGGGGTCGCTGATCACGAATTGATATCTATTTCAACCAATTTCGGTCCCCGGACCCGCCGAAAACCGCATAAAAAGTGTCTTTATGACTTTTGAAAACATAAAAAAATTTTCAAAAAAGGGGAGGGGGACAAACTGCACTATTACGTGCTTTTCAGTATCAAAGGAACCTCGTGCCTCGGCCGAGCTCATCAATAAGCACCAGCGAATGTCGCGTCGCCTGCGACAAAATTGTGTTCGTCTCTGACAATTCCACGAAAAATGTCGATTGTCCTTAATGAGTCGAGTAATAAAACAACAGGCACGAAACTGATTAGCCAAAGGACACCTGCAGATAATCTGTCACTGGCGCCGATCCGACAAAAAATGCGATCGACCGGCGTAAGTCGCATCGAATCAGCCGGCACCATTGAGCCCTCAAATAGCGAACGGCAAAGATTAATTAGAGAACAGTTCGCCAATTTGAGAACCCACAATGTGTGCAAGTGCCACAAGGGTGGCCACTTGCCGCATGAAAGTGCTTTTCCCGCCCATATTCGGCCCTGTCAGCAACATCGTGTGGGCCGTGTTCGAGCCACAGCCCAGCACACAGCTGTTCGGAATGTAATTGAAACTGCCGGCTGACGCCGACTTAAGGTCGGCCAACGACGGATGGAACCCACGCTGAATGTCGACGAACGGCTAAAAAACAGTGGTCGAATAAAATGCGCATCATAAAACCGTGTCAAATTCGAACACAAACTCCGGAAAACACATTTTGTGAGGCGATGACTGCGCGTACAGAGAAAGGCCCATTAGACAATCGAAAGTGGCAATTTGGTGAACAATTGAAGACCATTTGTCCTTTCTGATGGTTTATAAAAGGGAATTAATTATAAATGCGTTTTGTTTCGGCGTGGTCAACCGACCGCACATCCAAATCAGCAAAAACTCTACGGGTGACCTCCGCACTGATCGTGGCACAGTTTGTCTCCGCATCGTTCAGTTTGTCCACCAGTTTTTGCAGGTTATTAGTCGTGTAGCGTTTGTACCCCTTCGTTATAAATGGACAAATTGTTTACGTCACCTCCCCCTCCCTTCGAATTTCCGTTTTACTTTTCGTTGGGACGTGAATTGGAAATCGTCCGTCAAATTGTGACATGCCGACTCGGGGATTTCCAATTGGTGTGAATTTCTGCCTGTGCCCACGAATTTCGGCGTGCATTTCAACTTTTTGCTTGCCCAGCCCAAATACGCCTCCAACTGTTCTTTGCAATGTTCAATTTCTCGACATGTCCCGTCGTATTCCGAGTCAACGCCCCGTCGAGGCAAAATAACGCCACGCTCGAGGGCATTCTCACGGTCAAATGCACCCTGAAAATGAAAAGTGATGCAGTGCTCACAATCAGTCTCACAAGCAGAAAATTCGGAGGGGAGGGGGGGGGAAGTTTTTTTTTTGCTCTGTGCCAAAATTTCCAATAAATATTTCCAACAGGCAACGCTTAAATGAGAAAAAAAAGCTTTTGCCCATTTGTTATTAAAATGCCAAACCAAATAATGACCTTAAAGAAGCCCAAATCTTCCACCATTTCTTTGTAATTGGCACTCAAACATTCGTTTAAAAGAGGCGGTGCACTGAAATTAATACGTAAAAAAGTACACCAATAAATTAATTTTTCATTTTTAAAAACGAACTTCGATTCGCCCTGCGAGTTTATCTCTTCGAATAAAAGCATTAGTTTCCGAGTGTCTTCCAGACCATCGAGGACAATGAGCAAATCTTTGATTTTGCGTTTGTTATATTTGTCAGCTTCGAAGAGATTTGCCCGGGAGTCCGGGTGTCCGTTGCTCGAATCCATCCGGTATTTAAGACCAATTGTGTGAATTCTGAAAATTCAATGTTTTAAATTAAAACTTTTGTGATGTTACCTTTGGAAAAGGCGTTCCAAGTCCGGAATTTTCCTCAATAAGTCGGTCATTTTTGTCAAATTTGGACGCCTTTCGTCGGATAAAAGCCACTCGACAGACTTTTGTCTGCCCAAAAGCGATTTCCGATCGCTAATCGGCGCACAGATCCATTGTCGAAGCAAACGTTTTCCAAAGGGAGTTTGGCATCGGTTTATAGTGTTATACAGCGAAAAATTTGCATTATTCATTCGGAAAGAGGATGCAGCAAAGGACGAAGAAGCGGAGGAAAGGCCGGAGACGGAAAGAGAAGGGATAATGTGCAAATTGGAGAGAGAGACGCCGTCCAACACCCTAATTATGTAATTTAGGAAGATAAATGCCAATTCCAAGAAAACGAACTTTTCATTCCCATTCCCCTAAAAAGCATTCTCGTGACCCTTCCCGATAAGATTTTTGCCTTTTTACTCACATATGTTTTCCTTCCCAGAATGCCTCGTCCTCCATGCCATTTTTCGCTCCTTTCACAATTTCTTTGCTTTCAATGTACGGCGGAATGTACGCGGAAAAGCGACGCATGCTGACAGTGTCCACGTCTACAAGGCAATGCTTAAGGTACCTAAAATCAAGAAAATGAAAAAGTATAAATGAAAGTGGAATCCAAAGAAAAAAACGAACCAAAGAACGGCTCCCAAGGAGGACAAACAAAGTCTGTGAAATTCTGAGGGCGCGGGGATTGCCACGTCGGGCGAAGCCAACATTTGACGGACAGTCTCAGGCCAATCATCCAAATGGGCACCAAAATAATTGTCATTGCAAAGCTTAAAAAAATTGCCTTATTATTTAAATTATTTGTTTTGTTGGCATTTCTTCCATTATTCCCTTTTTGGCACTACAAAATGCCACTCACTCACTGTTGTTAGTGTTGTTTCGGCACTTAAAAACTGACGTTTTGGCAGCAATGCTTCCTTTGAAACGGCAGAAAGCATTGTGCTAACCAAAGCCATTGAGGGGGCGGAGAGGGCGCCCTTTTCGTAGAGCAACTGAATTAGTAGAAAATGCAAAGGTTAAAAGAAACAATGAAGTCGACCTGGACGGGATAATTATGTGCCAATAAAGTTCGCAAATTGCTCTGATTGGCATCATCGTCAAACTCGGCAAGTTTAAACGCGGCAATTGAACAATCGACGAAGCAAACGCCGAAACGAAGGGAACCGCCGGGGGAAACCCACAAAAACCAACATTCAAAAACAGACTAGAGACGAAGCTAATTGTAAGTAAATATACTTTTTCCGCCAATGCCATCAAATAGTTCGGGTTGGGGTCGGCGGCACCGTCCAACTCCCGCGAGTCCGTCCCGTCCTGCACTCCGTACGTTTTCGTGCCGCGGGTGGTCACACGGCAAATTTCCCTACGCACGACTTTGTCCTTCTCCTGACTCGCCGTCACTTTGTTCTGTCGGTCAGCCAATTGCTGCGGGGTCTCCGTTTGTTCCACACGTGCCACTTTGAAGCCCCGGTTGACCAACTGATCGGCGAATTTGCCATAACCAATCTGACGAATGAATTAGGCAAATGAACAAGGGTTAGCACTTTTATTCCCTACCTCAGGAAATCCACAGTGTGCGTATTTGCCCTGAAAAGATAGTAAAACGTCACCATATAAACCAAAAAAGTGAGTCCAATCGGAAAACGAACCCGCATATAAACCAAACCAAGATTCTCGACAGCGACGACCTAATTAGGAAGTGGTCCAGTGAAATAAATTCAAAAGCATCATTTTACCGCATCCATATGGTACAGTTCGTAGAATTTTCCCACTAAATAATTAAAATATTTTGAAAGAAAAAATATTGTTTTAACCTTTGAAGAAAATAATCGTATCAAAATGTTCAGATTTGAGCTTCCACCATTGTCTGTGCCCTAAATACCATTTGACTTCTCAAAAGCGGCTTTTCCTTTTACCCGGCGTTTGGCTCTTCAAAAAATGTTCCGGCACAAACAAAGTGCGTTCATCAAATTCCGGGTGATTGGGCTTTCGTCCTTTGGCGTCTTTGATTTTTTCAGTGCGAAGAAAGTCAAAGTCCAAGTGAGGGAAACGTTCGGCTTCCTCATCACCGTCGTTTGCGCTCTCTGCGATTTGGTCATTTTTGTTGCGGTTTTTCAAGTTTTTTGGTTGAATCTGAAGCGATGAAAAGGGCAACTGCACGGAAGAAGCGTTTGGTGAGTCGATGCTCTGTAATGAATTGGAAAAAGGATAAAAAAGATATTAATTCTTAATTATAGATGGCATACAAATGAATTGATGAATGAATGTGCACATTTTGCCGAAGGCGTCGTCTGTATTTCGTCCCGTGGGACACGGGCAACGGAAGGAGGCGTCCTTTCCTTCGCTTCTTTCGCCGCGTCCCTTCGCTTTCGCTTCGTCGCCTGTCTTTGGGGTTCATTCTCCGTTTCGTCCCCCTTTTGGTCTTTTCTCTGTCCATTTCCCATCATTTTCTCTTCTTCGTCGTCAGATGACAAAATCACTCGTCGCCGTTTCGGTGCCGAAGCGCATTCAGCCGAAGAAGGGGTGGCCAAAGAAGCGCAACTCATAAACCCAACGCCGCACGAACTGTCTTCCCCCTCCTCCTCCGAGTCGGTAAATGTTGCGTTTGTCGTGTTATTGTCCGTGGTGTCCTTCCGTGGTTCCGCCACCAATGACTGATTTCGTTGCTGATTCAGCGGTGTCATCGGCTGACTTTTGTTGACAGAATTTCGGGTCGCTTCCGTCCGCTTTCGCTGGGGCGTGTGAAAATTCTCGCACTCATTCTCAACACACTAAAAACTCACCATTAATAAGGCATTGTTTTTTCTTGTCAAAAATACTCACCTTTTGCTGCTTCTCCTCCTTTTCGATAGGCTCATCTTTTGGCTTCTTTTGAAAAAATGCAAACAAATTGCTTTGGCGACTGTTTGATTTGTTTGGCATTTTTTGAGACCCTAAAAACAAACAAATCGAATATAAGGCAAACGAATTGCGAATGAAAAACAAAAAGTGATTGAAATGCAACTGTTGGCGAAAATATTAACATAAAAAGAAAGTCAGATAAAAAAAATTAATCGTCAAAAGAATACAAAACAATTATGTGTAAAAAAAAGAAACAACAGATTATGAGAAATCAAAGTCACACAGTCAAACAATTTTTGATTGCAGTTGGAGTAAAAGAGAATTGGTAGAGACGGGAAAACGATACGGTATCATAGCGGAATACAGAATCAATGCCTTGGCAAACTGTTTGAGCAGGTGGACAGTCGGAGAAGCGGGCGGAGTAGTGTCGTGCAGTGCAACGACGGAACGCATCGACTGAACGCAAAGGTCGGGCAGCAAAGGACGAACCTAAATATTCATTTAGGGAATTACGAGGATTAATCTGTTGGTGTGTTTGGGTTCACCTCAATTGGCACTTCGTGGAATTGGCTGACATTGGGTTGCACATCGTCCGGTTCCATTGGCAACATTTTTTCGGATTTTATCAGTTCTATGGCTTCTCCGTGTCTTTCTTCTGCAGCCAATCGGAAGAAATTGTGCAATTTTAAAAGGAGGATCAGCGTGGAAAAGGAAGCATTCTCTTCGTTCATGTTTGGTTGTCCGAATTGTTGGGCCAACCATTTGGCACATTCGACCATCTCACAAGTTTCTTTGGCCATTGGATTGGACACGCACATGGAGAGTTGGCAATTTGCCAATTTTATGGCTTTTTCGTGACACTAAATCAGAAACGGTTTATTGTGATTAGTAAATTAAATGTTTTTTCTAACCTTTGCCAATGCGTAAAGGTGACACGCAGCAAGAGAGTGTCCCTGGACATGAGTGTCGAAGGCAATGCTGTCAATCAATTCGCAAATGTCCATGGCGTCTTTAAATTTGTCAATGAGACCGGGGACTCTGTTCCCCTGAGAGTCCAATCGGCCCAAAATCGCTTCCCGATGGCCGGACATGAACACTATTCGGCTGACAGCAGCCACAAAAACACTCCGACCTTTTTAAGGGAGAAATTTAATTTGTCGCACTGCAAAAACAGTTTAGATGCCAAATCCACCTTCTTGTCTAATTGTGGCATTGTCCGCGGAAGGTGTGTCCAACTTAAAGTCGCGCGCAAAAAAACAGTAATTTATTGCGTATTCGATATTGCTCAATTCAAAGTCCTTGACAAAGAGAAGCAAAAGACGGGCCAAATTCAGTCGACAAACACTCGGCTCATGCACATCGGTGGTCACTTGAATGAAAAGCAAGTGCAAAGCAGCACACAATTCAGTACACTCACACAACTCATCGGACACTTTTGGTACGGTCATCAGCAAACGTAATTGATGGGCCAGAATGGCCAAATGTACGGCATGAACAATGTATTCGGACCTGAACAGCACATGCACGGCCCTTTCGATTTGACCGGTGAGCAAAAGGACGGAAAAATAAATCAAATGGCTGCCACCTTCGCCAACAAAATAGCGTTCGCCTGAAGGCCTTAAATTGGAAATAAGTGGAAGTTGGAATTACCATGCTGAGTGCAAAGTGTCGTTTGGAGTTGGCGAAGTGCCCGTGCCGGGTCAACGGCAAATTTACAATGGAACAATTTGGCCCAAAGCCAATCCTCGATGGTACCATTTATTTCAGGACAGTCAAAGCCGAGAAACAGTCCGTAGATGGCCTTCTTGTGCATGTCTTGGCAATTCTGTGCGTTCCATTCCGCGCGCAATTTCAGGCGTCGCTCGTCGTTTAACAAATCGCTAAAGAGAATTCGTTTTTTGGGCAAAGGTTCCTAAAAATACGATTTCGGCAAAGTTTTCAGAATCCCGACAAGCGATGCACAGTGCGGATTGTTCGACAACTCTTTGGCCTCCTTGGCAACTCGGCCAGCCTCAGCCATGTCGCCCACACGAAGGCAATAGAATAGCAATGTCCAAATAGGGTATCGTTCGAACAGTCCTTCCTATCCAATAGAAATTTGGAAAAATGAAAATGACAACGAATTGAACCTCGAATGGATCACGGGAAGGCATTTTCACGTTCAAATAAGCAAGAATCCTTGACAAAGTGCCGGGAATGCCTCCACGGCGTGCCTTTTCCAAATTCGCTTCGATGGTGGCTTCGGTGTGAGAAATAAATCTAAACAGCGGATGAAATGTTATCAATGAAACAACAATAAAAAAATATGCTCACTCATTTTGCAGAAATTTGGTGCTATTGTCGATTATATGTCCCATCCAATTATGTGACGATCTTTTCTCGTGCCAATTTTCACCAATTGATGACGGAAACATGGCCCAAGCTTTAGACCAAATATAATCGGCTTCCTTCGATTTCAAATTGCTCAGTGATTCTTTCACGGCAAGTAGAATTAAAGCCGAGGCGTTGGATGTAAGGGTTTCGTTAACCTGACAATTTACGAGAAAGAATTACAATGGGATGAATGGTCATTAACCTTTTGTGCAAATACGCTCTGTTCGTGGGACAGTGGCGCATTCGGAAGATTTATGAAACGCTTTATTCCACCACTTGCTGTTCTGTCCGGTTGTGCCGAGCCCATTGCCCTTTTGTTCACGGGGCCAAACAAACTTTCCCCGGGTGCAAAGCGTCGCTCCAAAATTTGCTGGTTGAGGAAGGTCCGCTCCGCCTCAATCTGAGCTCGTTCAATCGTACGTTGCACAAATTTGTTTGTTTCCGCATCCGTAAATCGTTCATTCAAAACATCAGTGTTTATATCCTCGTAACGGTCAGAAGCATCAGCCGACGGAGGCTTTTCGGCAACTTTTGACATTGGGAGACGGGTGGATGAAAGCTGACTCTGAATGATTATTTTGAATTAATCTTTAAACAGTGAATGAACAGTTCCACCAACTAAGTCCTGGTTGGTCTTTAGCGAAGCGCCCATTCCGACGGCCGTCGGCCGCAGTGACTGTTTTCTCGACCAAATCTCTTCACTGCGTCTGAATACATCGTCTAAACCAGCGTCCAACAAAGCAGCGGAACACGAAGTGCCGTTTCCTCTCTGCAATTGATGGAATAAATAAAAACGATAGGAAAAGAATGATCCATTAATGTACATCGGTAGGAATAATGGACGAATCGGGAAGACGAAGTTCTGTGACGCCGCCCAAACGAACATCACTGTGCAATTTTTCAGCCCTTTGAACAATTTCATCAAAAATCGAACCCATTTAACACAAAAAACGACTTCAATTTGTAGAATCAAAGACTTAAAATGCATAATGATTAATGATGTCATGAATCAAATACAAGATATGAAGAAATAAACTGACATTTTAATTCAAACGAGAGAAATATTCAAGTGAGAAAATTTTATATAAAAAATTAAAGTGAATTCATTGTCAGCAATCAATCGAAGATAGATCCTTGAAAATGGGAAGTCTGCACCCTTTCTAAACTCGTTCATCGTTCTCTTCGATAATCACTTCCTCATCCTGTACAAGTATTTTATGGTTTCCAGACGGAGTGTTCATTATTTGTCCATGTATCTCCCCATATTCTTGGGCCGGATATTCGACTATTCCCTCCGTCGCATAAGAAATCGGTCGGTGGTGTTGAAAAGGCTGACGATGAGGCTAAATTAAATATTTAATGTTAACAATTCTTAAGTCCATGTTGCAGCAGGATAAATCCCTAGCCACCAAAATTCTCATTCGTCAAATATAGCAAAAGCGATCTAATAATTAGTGACTGATTGTCCAATGCAATTGATTAATCAAAATGTAAATTGCGTTAATTTCACCCGCTCGCCTGGTAATCATAAAAGTCGTGGAGAATGCCCCCCAAACGTTGTCTTGTTCCGCTAGCAGAAATTTGGTGCTGATTGGGCATGTGTGGGAGATGATCAGCACCGCCAGTAAATGAAGCATATCGCTGTAAATTTAACAATTAATCCACCCAATACTCTCCTAATATAAAAACCCACAGCACTGATCGGGCGCGGAATTACGGCATATCGTGCGATTGGACGCGCCGTTTCCATATTTTGTTGATTTAATGAGTTTTTGGTTGCCGCAGTAGACGTCACCGGACCCAAAAAGCTGCCCATTGGCCCGCCGTCATCATTAGATGCGACTCCACTCAAATTAGCACGGGTGGCACGAATAACAATGGATTCAGCCGGAGTTTTGCTATTTGAATCAAATTTGGCATATAGAAATTTAACTCTCTCCTCCTCTCTCTAAAAATTTATTTCAATCATACCGTCTGGCAAACTGTTTCATTTCATGAGAAGGCATGTAGTCATGTTGTTTTGGAAAGGGATGAAAATTAAGTGTTCCTTGACAATAATTAGTAAATTATTAAAAAGAACAAAGAATTATGAATACCTTCAAGTATTTGGTCAACATAATCCCGAAGAGCCGGTGGGAGGCACGCCTAAATTAATCAGATATTAAGGAAACATTTTTGACCAAAAATTGATGTTCTTTTAATCAAATTAACGTATTTACTAGAGTAGAGCGGGACCGGGAATTTTGGGCAAAACCGAGACCTTTTCGGGTTGAAAAACAGGGAATTTTTGGCAGGGAAAACCGGACTAGTCCCGGTCAAAACCGGGACTTCTGTACTCAGTTGTCCGTGTTTTGGTCCCGGTCCCGCTCTACTCTAGTATTTACTCTTACCTTAATGTGTGGTACATATGCCGGGTCAACTTCACCACGGTCCTTAAAAGTTATTACATTCCTATTTAAACATTTCACAAACTCACAATTCCATATGCAAGCCCAAGTCGTTTCAACACCTCAATGTCATCGTGAATCTCAAAAGGTCGATCAAAATTGAACAAATACTCTGATCTAAACTTGGGCCCTCTCTCCTCCCTCTCTCCTCCCCTCTCCTCCCTCTCTCCTCCCCTCTCCTCCCCTCTCCTCCCCTCTCCTCCCTCTCTCCTCCTCTCTCCTCAATTGTCGAATCCAAAGGCCTGCCATTTACTCGTTCATTTTCTCTATTGCGCTGGACCAAAGATTTGTAAGAAACTAACTAAAAAGATCAATTTAAATGAAATAACGGCGCTATATGGAAAGTGGGCCTTTTTGAAACAAAAGGGGGGACCCTTTTGTTTTGCAAATTTTTTTTGTGATAAAAAACCATGATAATTTGTTATCCGGGGTTTTAAAGGTCGCTAATCACGAATCTGACATGTATTTTGACTAATTTCTAATCCCTAACCCGAATAAAGATCGAAATTTTGAATTTTTCAAATTATGATTTTTTGTTCAAATTTAGATTAGGAAATCGGAATTGATCAAAATAATTGAAAGATTCGTGATCGGGGACCCCAAAAACCCCAGAGAATAAAACGGCGGTTCAATCACCTGAACTATCAGTTCCTGAAGTTGTTCGGTTTTTTGACGGATTCGTTCCTGACGTTGTGCCTAAAGCCATAAAATTTAACAATCGTTGAATTAGCTGTGGCGTCAAACCTTTTCTTCTTCGAGCCGTCGGCACTCGGCCAACGACGAAGTGGGCAAGCCCACCCAACGAATCTCTTTCTTTTCTTTTTCAATTATGTTCATCGCCATTAAAACATTAAGCGCATCATAAACACGACGGCGAATGTTTCTTGTATCATATTGTAATTTTTCCTGAAATTTAAATGCATTATTTCATTACGAATAATATCAATTAACCGGGTCAGATGGGACTTCAGCAATATTGTCAAAATATTCATTGACCAATTCTTCCGCAACTTCGTTGTAATTAGTTTGAACTTTTTGCTTCACTTTCTCACAAACTTTTTGAGCAAAATGACGCAACCCGCGCGTTTTATCCGTTGAACGATGACGAATTTGGAAAGTGCGCATTGGATGAATAGCGGAGGGCGGTGTTTGATCAAAACGCTGTCTTTGGAAATTATGATGCGATTGCCCTTCGTATAAATCATAATCATAACGGGCGCGTTTTACACAAAAAGGCTGCTGTTGAAATTGTTGTGCAGTTATAATTGAGCGCTGGTGCGTTCCAATAGCATTGGACGGTTGGAAACGGAGTTGCGCTGGCATTTCGCTTCGTTGATTCATGAAAACATAAAGCTCAACCTTTTATTTTACCCTACCAAAAAAAAAGAAATTTAATTTTTTTTAATCACGGCGATTCAATTTTGGGCTCCAAGTACAATTAAGTGGGTTTTTTCGTCTTAGTGGTCTGTGAGTTAGTCACCAAAAGGGGGGTCCCTTGTTTTGTTTAAAAAAGCGATTGAAAAATGCAGAATTTGTTTCTCTATCGGTAAGCAAAATTTGGTGTGGATTTAACGTATAGAAAAAAAGTTAGACGGAGAAAAGTAAAAGTTGATTTTACATTGTTAAAAATAAAGAGATAGTACGCCAAAGTGAGAGAAATTATAAAGAAAAAGAGAAACGACGAGATAGTACTAGGCTTTTCTCTGCACAGTGGAGTTGACCCCGGGGCGGCTCGTTCCCCCCCCGCCGCCTTCCCCCCCGAACTCTCCTCCTCCCTCTCTCCTCCCTCTCTCCTCCCTCTCTCCTCCCTCTCTCCTCCTCTCTCCTCCCTCTCTCCTCCCTCTCTCCTCCCTCTCTCCTCCCTCTCTCTCCTCCTCTCCTCCCTCTCTCCTCCCTCTCTCCTCCCCTCCCCCGTACAAAAGATTTAGCAAAGAGCACATTTCCTTAACCTTGCACATTTTGGCAATCATAACTTACTGAATTGGTTGGTTGGCTTTTGATCAGCCTTTGTTTGATTAGATTCTGCGATTAGTGGCGCCGCCGTCACTCCCTTCGCCGCCGCGGGCGGTGGCCGTCGCGTCGCAGCGACCGCCGCCGGAGGGGCGGAAGAGACGGAAACGATCAAAGGGGGCGGCGACCTGCGCAAAGAATTCCAGCGCATTCAGGAGAACAACCGAAGCGCATTCGAAAACGAGAAGCCAATGAACCTGAGAAGGGTGGCGCACCCCAGCGGAGTTGCTGGTAATTTCGACACTGGGTAAATTCGACACTGAGTAAATTCGACACTAAGTATTTTCGACACTAAGTAATTTCGACACTACATTTTCGACACTGAATTATTTCTAAAACTTTCACTGTTTTCCTGCATTTTCGACACTGGACCATTTCGACATTGAGTAATTTCGACACTATAGAGAATTTGGCGCTACTGTAAAAGTTACCCTTTTTGAAAATTTTTTTTAAAAGTCATGAAAATACATTTCCGGGGTTTTCGGGGCCGCTGATCACGAATATGACATTCATTTCGACCAATTTCGAACCCCGGACCCGGATTTATGATCAGTAAATTTTCATTGTAATTTCAAATCTCTAGACATATGTGGTACTCAGAACTTATGAGACACATTTATGATAATAACATTATGGGGAAACGAGGTGCCCTCAGCAGTTGACCCATAGTGAGAAGGCAGAATTATTTTTTCATTAATAAAAGTTTTCGTGGCAATAAAAAATCATATCGAAAAGCGTTGGTTACGTACAACATCGACAATTTTATGAAATTTTTTTAACTTATAACTTGGTGAATACTAGAGCAAATAAAACCATTTTATGCTCATTTTGAAGGGAAAATTCTGGAGAATATTGTAAATTTTATTTGGTTTGGCCTTAAATTGTGGACTTGGCAAAAAAAGAATTAAAATTATTGAAATGTTTGCCCTTGGAAAAAATTTTTCCCTATTGGTAACTTTTTTTGAAATTTTGCCTAGGCTAGTTTTTTGACCCCATCTATCGAATTCTATTTTGTTTTTTGAAAGTATATTTTCTAACTCGAGATCGGCTCTTCTAATCTTACAAGGGAAAATCCCAAAAAAATTTTAAGTTTTGCAAAGTTTGGCGTTCTGATTACTAAATAAATAATAAACTTATTTGTACTTGGAGCCCAAAATTGAATCGCCGTGTTAAGCATTCTCCCGCCCGCGCCAAAATTAAAAAATTTTAATTTATACACAAAAAGAAATCTGTGCCCTGTCCCCATTGTTTCCTTTTCCTTTCCTATCCTTATTTCGGTTATGGACGAAACCCAACTCGTACTAGGCCAATCGTACTGCCCCAACTCGTACTGTTTTTTGACAAAAAACCGTCATAAATTTTGTTAAATTCGACCAAATTAAACATTCTTGGTATCATTCGATAGCCCTTAACGTTCTCTATCTACATACCAAGTTTCAAAAAATTTGATCGAGTTTGAGAAAAACGAAAAGAAATTTTTTACGATTTTTGGTCATAACTTTTTTGAAAAGCAATAAAATTTTCTTGCATTTTGCAGGTAGATAGAGAACGTTAAGGGCTATCGAATGATACCAATAATGTTTAATTTGGGCAACTTTAACAAAAGTTGTGACGTTTTTTCTGTCGAAAAACAGTACGAGTTGGGTTTTTCCCTTCGGTTATCATGTACCATATACTTATGTTTAATAAGTTAATCTTTAAATCCTTTACATAATTATTGAAATAATGATTAATTTATCCATCTCAACAAATAAAACCGAATTTCCATATTTGGTGCGTTATCCGGCAACAATGGCTTTGGTTGAATTTAAGGTAAAAAAATCCTTTTCTGGAAAACTTTGTTTGTTTACAATAATGATCTTTAAGGTAAAATTGGAGCTTGTGGTAGGAATTTATTCTGCTGATATGAAGCTTGAATTGCGTTCGCACGAAGGGAAATTTATTTCAGAATTAATTGGCGACGACCGTACCTTAGAAGAAGTTTGTAATTTCCTTTTATTTTATTCTCGAATTTTTTCAACAGTTGGGAGTCCGAGATCAGTGCATTGTGAATGTTTGCGATACCAGTGAAACAAGAAATGATAATTCCACGAATGACCCCAATGCATTTTATGTAATTCCCGAAGAGAGATACGCCAATAGAAAAGGTTAGACTTTTTAAAAAAGTGAAAATACAATAGTATGATAATCAACAAGCTAATGTAAAACGATGCTTATTATTTTAGACACAGCTCGAAAATGGAAACAACAACTTATGACAACTGCAACGACAACAACCGATGGTAAACAAACTTAATAGCCTTTTTAGTGGACCAATCGCTTTTTAGTCGAACGATCCGAGCAGCAAGTGCCAAATAAAATTGGGGTTAGTTATCTGATTTGAATAAAATTTAATTATCATAAATTGCAAAAAAATTCTCGAATAATGTGTGCCCAGCAAAATATTTTGTTCTTTCTGCTTGAAATACCTTGATTAGATAAACGTCATAAACACAAATATAATCCATTCTAATGTCCATAAAGCCTGGGAAGCGCTGTATTGTCCAACTCCGTGATCAACCTCCACGAAAAGCCCAAATTGCTTTTGTCGGTCCTACTCATTTTGGCGAAAATCCGGGGACTACTCAATGGGTTGGCGTAATTTATGACGAAGCAACTGGGAAAAATGACGGTTCACTTGATGGACACAGGTAATATCAATACAAATTTACTTTCTTTTTGCATGTTTTGGTTTTGAATTTATTATTTTAAGGTATTTTCGTTGTGAGCCTTCACATGGCGGGTTTGTTCAAATTCGAGCAATTGAAAATGTTTTGGATGACGTGGAACAAGCCGCCAATAACAAAGACCAAATACAACAGCAGATGGAAATTGAAGAAATCTAATGACCATTCATTACATGAAACAAGGAGAAATCCCGTTTATGTCTGCATTTTATTTTGAAAATTAAATTATTAAAGCGATTTCCTTTAGTCAATTTGTTCATTTTATTTGCGCGTTGTAATTGACAATTTATAATTTTGGTCGGACTTTCTGAATTGGCGCACAGACAAATTGCTAAGATGGATCAGTTTTTTCTCATTTTTTTGTTTAGATTGATGGCTTTTCATTTTGTCTATGAAAGAAAGGTGGAATAACCAGTTCAAACATTTGTTTATAATTTTGTTTTATTTCACAGATAATTTGTTAAACATTCAGGCAAGGTCGAAAATATTGTTTTATTATGGCAAATGAATTAATTTCTCCCACACCTCCGGACATTGAGAACATTTTTAAAAGACTACGAGCGAATCCATCCAACAAAGTCTCAACCCATTTTTAATTTTAATCTTTTTCTTTCTAAGGTCTGTTTTGACTGTGGTGCTCGAAACCCAACGTGGTCTTCAGTCACATACGGTGTTTTCATTTGCATCGATTGCTCTTCTGTCCACCGTAACCTCGGAGTCCATTTGTCCTTCGTCCGTTCCACCAATTTGGACACAAATTGGTACAGTGACTCGAATGTTTGCACACTCTTTTGCCATTTCAGGTCATGGATTCAGCTTCGGTTCAATAACAATTTTTATAATTTGGTTTGTTTTCCAAAATTTAGTGCCATGCAAATCGGAGGAAATGCAAATGCGGTGAATCGCTCCATTTTCGAATAATTGCTAAAGCATCTGACAAACAAATTAAGGTGGCTTTCTTCAAGCAGCACGGATGCGAGTCGAATGATGCGCAAGTGAAATATCACAGCAAAGCTGCTGCGATGTATAAAGTGAGTGGGGTGGATAAGTGATACGGGGAGGTCCAAATGTTGGCCATTCTTTAGATGATCAAGAAACTGATATATTTTAATTTTTTAAAATTTTATGTCTTCAAACTTCAATCGACAGATGAGGGCGTCTACGTGAACACTTACGGCAAAATTGTGAAGAATGTTCAATTGCAATGGAGCGAAATTCCCTCTTCCGTTGGTAAGTGCCAAAATGGGCCTTTTCAGGGTCGCATCATCGACTTGGCAACGAAGGCGCAGCAACAAGCGGGTAGCAATATATTTTTCGATGCTTTGAAGGAACAACAATCGCCACAATCAAAAGGTTTATTTCATTTAGTTTAATTGCACTTTATTTCGCTTTTTGCTCTTTTTCATTTGATTGTTTCTTTCTTTAGGTCCGAATGAATCCGAATTTTTTGGATCACATGAAACTGAAGAGCATACCAAAGAAATGAAAGAGGCGTCGCTTTCCGGTAAAATGATGTTCATTTTTTCCAATTTCCATTTGCTTTTGTCTCTAAGAAATTCCACACGCGCCCATCCAAAAAACGAAGAAAATAACGGTAAGTGTACAAAAGTTTAAAATAAATGTAAATTAAATAATTAACCAATTAAAAACTTTTAGCTTGGCCAAAAGAAAGGCGGCAGTTTGGGCGCACAAAAAATAAAAATGGTCTAAAGAATTGAATGACTTCCTAAATAATTAAGTCTTTTCTTTAAGAATTTCACTGACGTCGAGCAAAAAGCTAATGATTTTGACACTGAACGGTCCAAAATGCGAGAGGATAGCAAACAGTGCAAACCAACGTCGGAGAACAACCAATTGGCACAATCGCTTTCTTCCAAGTTTTTGATGCAGGAAGTCGAGCGGAAACAGGTGACCAAAAGCAGAACATTGGTCCATTAGATAACAACGGAATGGGTCGGATAATTATTTTACGGAGTAAATGCCAAACTCATTTAAATAAAGAATGAGGCAGCGAAAGTGGCAAAAGACCCCACGAAAGCTGACCAATTGGATCGGCTCGGCTTTGGTCTGATGGGCAGTCAGAGCAACAATCGCTCCATCGGTGTGCATTCCATCACCAGTGGCATTCGCACCATTCAGCAGGAGGAGTCGGCGATGGACAAAGCGGTGGACAAAAGAATCGGCAGAGAAAAGGAGACGACAGACTTCGAGTGGGAAATGGTGGACGAGCAAAAGTTGGACAAAGCATTTACTCAATGGCATTTCAAACAGCATCCGATTTAGACCAATTAAAAAGGGTGGATTTGACGAATTATTGGCAATGAAAAGCGACGGATCCAACGAAAAAGAAGAATTTTTTGACGCATGGGACACAACGGCGGCAAGGAGAACGGCAGAAATGTGAGTGGAATAAGGGGGAGGGGGGGGCAATAAAACATGACAATTGGGAAAGGATTATTGACACTTTAATGCTTTCAATAATTAAAATTCAGAAAGCCCACGAAAGTGCCCATTGTCAATACTCCCATTTCCGCCTCTTCAAATGGCGCAGATTCGCTGAAAAAGTTCGGAAAGGCCAAAGCGATCAGTTCGGACCAATACTTTGGAAGAACAGCGGAGATGGACGTGAGGCTTTTGATGCAAAAACATTAACTAATAAACATATTTCACTTTTGAGATGGACACCAGAACCAATCTGAGCAAATTCGAGGGAAGTCAAGGGATTGGAAGTGCCGACCTTTTTGGGGACAAAGAGCAACAGCAACGAAGTTCGACCTGGCAGGAGCACGTGCCAGAAATGAGCGACATCAAAGACTCTGTCATGCAGGTGGGGAGAAGAGAAAAGGATTGAAAGAGGGGGGGGGGGGGTTCGCATGATAGAAAACTTGTCAGGTTGGCTAATTTATAATAATCCTTCGATAAGTTTTTCTTCTCCCTCAGGGTGTGAGCAAAATGACGGAAAAATTGTCCGGACTTTCCAGCTCTGTTAGCTCATATCTTTCGGTAAGTGATTTCAGCACCAAATTCCGTTTAACCAATGAAAGTTTTTATATTAACCCCTCAATTATTACACATTGTTTTAGAAGACCCCAGCAAAAAGTTGAGATGTAAGCTTTTGATTTTCAAGGCTTTCTTTGTTCTTTTGCTTCTTTCCTTTCTTTCTTTCCCTCTTTTGTTCGCTTTTTTCGTTTTTCTTTTTCCGACTTTTTTGTCTTTCCACCAGAATTAGTGAAATAACACTAAAAAAGAGTGGCGGGGGGGGAATGCTCTTTTCTTGATGAAGTTGGTGGAAATTCGAAAAAGTCCGGTGGGCTTGTTGAGGGCATTCTGTCCATTTTGCTACTTAAATTCACAAAATGATTTGTATAAATTGCAGGACCGGTACTGACTGATCCGTCCGAGTTTTGTGCGATGAGCTGAAAAAGGGCGACGAAGAATTAAGGAAATTTTGTTGTATCGTTTCATCCATTCCCACCACTCTTTTCATCTGTTGTTGTTGATTGGACAATTCATAACAAAGTTTCATATCTTATCACATTCGCCTATATGTACTGTATTATTATTATTTGTATTATTGTACGACATGGACAGAACAAATAAATGTTGGACAAAATTAAAAGAACGATTTGAATAATGATTTCGCGAAGTGAAATTTCCCCCTGGCCAAAAAGGTGTTACTGTAAATGTGAATGTCATTTATTCATTTCGTGTGTTATTATTGAACAATTAGTCATTTGAGCCCTTTTTATGTGTCGCAGAGAAACGCATTATGGTTAATTTGTTAAATTCAAAATAAAAGTTTCTGTGTCCCTTCGAAGGCATTTTTTCCCTCCCCAAAAATGTGGGGAAAAGCAGCGGAGAAAGGAAAAGGGAAGAGAGACAAACGGATTAAAAGGAGTATTTGTTGTGGAAGAGAAGAAAGATGGACTTTTCAGCCCATTGTTCACGCCTTTTGGGAGGGAAAGGAAAAGGAAAATTCCATCGATTCGATCGACGCCGGCGGCGGAGAGACGGAAAAGTGGGGGAGGGGTAACCCCCGGGGGCGTTTACCTGCGCATCCCCCCTCTCCCCCACCCCCCATTCTTGTGCCCTCCTCTCCCTCCTCCCCCCCCCCTTTTTCCCCCCTTTCCCCCTGGGGTGATTTTCATCGCTCGCCCTCCCTTTCCCGCCACTGACCTTCTTTATCAACACTTTTTCTCGTAACAATTCAAACCCCTTCGGTTGCTTCTTTTCCCATTTGAAATCGATTCGCCCATTTTTCTTTTACAATTAATTCCTTTAAATTAGACTAATTAATTTAGCTCTTTTTTATCGTCCAATCCGTTAATTAATGAGTGGTCCTTTTGCCTTATCAATTGGCTAATCAATGGACATTCCCATTGGGGCCTCGGACAGAAACGGCCACTCGCATTTGTCTTCGTTCGCCCCCTCGGCCGATGATTCGTTGCAGGCGGCCCAAAGGGTGGCCAAGCCGACAGGTGACGAACAACGCAAATGACCACAGAAGACTTGAAGACCAATTATGCATTTTGTTCCTTAAGCTTTGTTGGAACCCGTCGAGTTGGATGAGCTCCGCCCAATTCAGTCCCAAAACGAAGTGAGCCCTCAGCAAAAAACAGTTGACACAAGGCCCGCCAGGGAGACGAAGCAGTCGGGAAATGAGAACGAAGTGGTACTGACAGGGTCGGGGACTGAATCGGCAGCAAACAGTTCGATGGACATTGGCAAAAAACAGCCGAAAGAAATGAGTGAGTGAAGCGCATTGGGACGGATGGACGGATAGGTCAAGGTGGAAGCGATGAGTAGGGATGTAAAAAATATGGATATAAAATGGCAAAAATATGGACATAAAATGGCAAAAATATGGACATAAATTTTCCGAATTTATGGGTAAATTTTCAAAAAAAAATTTCAAATTCATTAAATTCTAGTAAAATACATCTAAAATGGCTAAATACGGTATAAGAAGTCGTTTTTAGAAAAAACAAGCAATTTCTAGAGAAAAACGATCAAAAATCGAAAATTTCCATTTTTTGCTTATTTTTGACATAAATTAACCAATTTTTAAGAAAATTTAAATTTAATCAATTTTTTCGACAAAATTTTGCTAAAAAATGTCTTTTTCGGAAATTTTTACGGCCTTTGGGGTCAAAACGGCCAATTTATCTGTTGGGGGCCGTTCTAATAGGGGTTTTTTGAAAAAATGCCAAAATATGTACATAAAATATGGACTTAAATGCCAAAATATGGACATAAATGGCGAAATATGGGAAAATATGGATATAGAAAGTCATCCTAGAAGCTTCAAACCAACCTAAAAACATGTTTTTCGTGCATTTCATGCCTCCCAAAGTCCAGGAAAAAAATATGGATTTCCATATTTTTGCATCCCTAGCGATAAGTCATATGATTTGGGATTTTCGGGTTTGGGGAGGGGAAGGGCGTAGGCGTGGGATGTCCGTTGGATATCTTCCCGTCATTTTTTTCACCTTCATGTCTTTAGAGAACGGGAATTTGCTGACAACGGTTTATCCGAAGGACGTTCCCTTCTCTTGGATAAGTCGGCCAACTTTCGATGTGGCGGCAATGCCCCCAATTTTGGCCAACCCACAAAATCGGGTGATTTCTTTCTCTTTTACCCCCTGATCAGTGCGATCATTGCTCGCTTTAGCTGACTGCGGCTGCGTTTGCCGACATCGTCCGTTCGATTCAGAGGGATTCGCGCTTCGTCAGGTGTCCCCCACCAATGATGCAAAACAAATGCTTACGGATTCATTTCTAAATTCAGTTATGCGTTGTTTTACTCGCGGATGGTCCCCGTTTGGCTGGTCTTTTCCATCGTCATTCTTCTGGCCGTCCTCGCCTCCTCCCCCATGGGTTTGCCTTTGCTTTTCCTTCGCTTTTCCTTTCCTTTCTCTCAGGTGGTCTTCCCGTGATGGTTTTCGCCTTCGTTTGGCTTTTTATGCTCGTCCTTGGCCTTCTCTTCTGCGCCCTTCTCCAAAAATTCGTCAGTTTTTCGTTTGATTTTCGACTTTCTCCGCTTTTTCCCTAAGATTGTTTTGGCCCTTCGGGTCCTCGTCAAGGAAATCAACGCCATTTCGCAGACTTTTCGTCTTTTGGTCGGAATTCAGAACAGAGGGGTCAGTCATTCGGTGGACCATTGGCCCTTCAGTCCGATTTATCCCTTCAGATCGTTTTCATTTTCTACGATTTCGATGGCTGCCGCGAGGACATCGCCCGCCAAATTCGCGTCCAACAGGCCAACAATTTGCCATTTTCGTCGGCCAATTGCCTTTCCGACATCGAAATTACGCAAAAGGCGGACGAATTAATGTTGGCCCATGCCCAGGCGTACCTTAAGGGTTTGGTGAAGGTGCCTTTCTTTCCCCGTTTCTCCCCCCCCCATTCATTGCTTAATCCTTCTCATTGTCAGCATCGGCTCCGTTTCCCCACTCGTCCTTCGGAGGGCGTCTCCGACTTTTTGCCACGGCACGTCGCCAAGAGCCATTGTCTGTGCCAATTCGTTGCAATGGTTTTTGACATTTTCTTCAATTTTGGAGTTCGAATTTAGGAACACTTTCACAAAGGCCCTCAAAAAGGGTTGGCCCCGTGGTACGAACGAATGTTCGCCGTGTGAGCAAAACAATTCCTTCGCTTTTTTTTGTTATTTCACATCGGTTACTGTAACTCCGTTACGGTCACTTGTATTTGCCACGCCAAACATTCTCAATCGTTTACCACTTCTGCTGTTTTCATTCAATTGTTCTTTTGTTTCTTCTTCCCATCGTGCCAATTTCATGTTTTTTTTAAATTATTTTAATGATATTTTAATTATTTTTTCATATTTTTTACCCAAACTGTGATATTATTTTGTAAATGCCTTTTCATTCATAATAAAATGAATAATTCCATAGTTTTGGCTTTATAATTTGGGTATGTAATGAATGAATTAATTCCCCGTCATTTTCTGCCAATTCTTCAAATTTCCGCGCCGAAGACAAAAAGACTTTTCTTTGTCAGGTTGGATTCTCTTTTTTTCGTTTTGGCTTTTGCCGATTTGGCACATCTCGGCACGCGTTCCATCACCCGACTGTCCCTGGCCATTGTCTTTGGCGCCGTTGGCATTGGCACTGTGCGGCTTTTCACTCGTCACGCAATCATTGGCCCAATGCCTTCGGCTGTTTACTTCGCTTCGATTTCACTCCCACCAACTGCCAATTTGCATATAAAAGCAGTCGAATTTGCCCGGAGATGCCATTGCCATCACTATCTCTTCTTCTACCAACCATTTTTACTTTACTGTCCAAATTTCTTCAACAAAATGACAAATTTTTGTTCAGTTTCACTGGAAGTAAAGTGAAACGTTTTACAGAGACAGCCGAAAAGGGAAAATGGGCAAATTAAGGCCAAATGGACCCCAATTTGAATATTAAACGCCCATTGGCAAATATTTATGGGCAAACGAACGGAGGAGCCTCGGGCAAAAAAGCAAATAATTAAAAAAACGAAGGAAATATTGTGCCACGAAAGGAGCAGCTTTTAAAAAACAAATCCGACATTATTCACTTTTTGTTCATTTTTGTATTTTTCTCTTATTAAGCTCGTATTGTGATGGCCCCCAGCAGTTACCGTACTCCCTACCGTATCCCTTTTTCGACTGTTTTCTTTGTTCCTTCTTGGCTTTCCCATCAATTTTGGTTGTTCATAGAATACTTACTATCTCTGCTATTTAAGATTGTATTATAATGGCCACTTCCTCAGTTACCGTATTCTCTACCGTATCCCTTTTCCGATTGTTCCCTTTTTTCTTTGTGTTTATAATCACCATGACCAGAGGTAAGAGCTTCTGTCTAACGGTTGATACATAATTCAAACAATCTATCTAAGAAAGCCGTGCCGAAATGATTGGACTTGAAGAATTGGACAATCAAATTGGGCCATATGCAATTGAATGGCCTTTGGCAACGGAGACCACGGGAGGAGAAGGGAAAGACAGCGCCGGAGGAGAAAATGTAACGGAAAATGCCAACGGCAATTGGGAAAGGGGCAGAGAGAGTGCCAAAGGGAGTTTGGCACTTTGCTTTATCTGCCGTCCATCGTGACTTTGTCCGTTTGTAAGATATCCTCAGCCTCTTTCAGTGGGTCCCCGAATTGCTACGCTTGAGGAAGCGATGGTCAACACAGTTGCGATTTGGCAAAAGAGCATTTGCAGGGCCGAGGAGACAATGGGCAAGCCAAGTGAGGTGAGAAAGGGAAAAGGGGACAAAAAGGAAGAGGAAAAGGGACAAAAAGGAAGAGGAAAAAGGAGAGGGAAATGGAGAGGGAAAAGGAGGGACAAAAAGGAGGGGAAAGGAAGGGGAAAAGGGAGGAAAAGGAAGAGGAAAAACGAGAAAAATGGGGGACAAAAGGAGGTGAAAGGGACAAAAAGGAAGAGGAAAAAGGAAGGGGAAAAGGAGACAATAGAGGGAAAAAGAAGACAAAAAGGAGGTGAAAAGGGGGACAAAAAGGAAGAGGAAAAAGGAGAATAATGGGGGACAAAAGGAGGGGAAAGGAAGGGGAAAAGGGAGGAAAAGGAAGGGGAAAAGGAGACAAAAAGAGGGAAAAGAAGACAAAAAGAGGGAAAAGAAGACAAAAAGGAGGGAAAATGAAGGGGAAAAGAGAGGAAAAAAACTGAGAGGGAAAAGGAGGGACAAAAGGAAGGGAAAAAAGAGGAAAATGGGGACAAAAATGAGGGGAAATAGGGTGAAATGGGAGAAATGAATAAACTACTTGGAATTGGACAGATTTGGACGAAAATGAGTCGGGTGGAAGTGAAGAAAAGAAAAAGGACAGCGAAAGATAATCCAAGCGACTAAACGACGGACAATTAATTAAGATTAATTAACACCTTTCATTCAAATGTAACCAAATATTTATGATAAACAGCAAACGTGTGGCAATTTATTTCAGAGTTTTGAATTGGAAAATGCCGAAAAATAAACCAAAGCATAAAAAGAGAAAAGGGAAAAGCATAAAAGAAATGAATTTGGAGGAAAAGAGAGTAAAGGGAGCAGGGAAAAAGGAAAAGTATTGGCAAATCGACCGACGGAGGGGAGAGAAGCAGAGACGGGTAGAGAGAAGAGAGAGAGCAAAAGCCCAGGGCAAAAGCATGTGCCGTCGTTGCCGGAAACCATTGGCCGAGTGAGTGAATGGATGGGAAAGCAAAGCGATGGCATTTTGAGGTGCCTTCCCATGGCGAAGTGCTCTCCCTTCACAAATCCCTTTCAATTTCCCCCCTTTTGTAAATTATCCCTTTCTCCCCTTTGATTTCGATGGATGCCCCGGCCGATGCCCCCGGGGTGCATTTGTTTGGCACTGTCGTCCCCAAAGAAGTGTTCCTCGCCCAACTCTTTTACCTTCTCTACTTCGCCTCCTTTGGCTCTCTGTTTCCGCTTTTGGCCGTTTACTTTAAACAACTCGGACTGTCCGCTGTCATTTTTCGTTTTACTTTTTTCGAATTCCCAAAACCATTTAGGCCCAGGCCGGCATTTTGTTGGGCTCGCGTCCATTGGTCGAATTCGGTGGGTTGAAAAAAGAAAAGTGACCAAAAGTGGCCAATTCAGTCGCCAGCCCTTTTTGGGGGAGTTTCGCCGACCGTTTCCGCAAGGGTTCGTCCGAAATGCCATTGTCGGCTTTTGCTTGCTTTATCGGCCGTCCTTCCAGGCAAACTGTTGCTTCTGTGCTCCCTCTGTTCAATGGTCGTTTTCACTTTGGCCGTTGGCTTCGTCCAACCGCTCACTCCGTCCGTTTGCCATCGTTTCGCTTTTTCTGTACATTTCCAACTTTTTTTCAGTTATTGCGTTGTGCTCGACCAAAACTCTACCGGCGGCGAATGCAAATTTTTGGTGCCGGCCAGCGAAATTGTCAGAGGTCGTCCATTTGAAATCAATTGCCAAAAAGCACTTTCAATTCTCAAAATTCTTTAGGAGGCGCACTCGGATACATCAAAAAAGTTGCCGGCATTGGACGGCGCCGGAGGGGCAAACCCAAAAAAAGAATTCGACCTTAACGAATTGTCCGTTTAGACATTCTGTCCATCATCGATTTGTCCACCTTCGACAGCAAAAATTATTTGGTGGCCGGCAAAGCCCCTGAATATATTACCAAAGAAAAGGCAACGAAATGGCATTTCAAAGCAATGCATTAATTATTGTTCTCTGTGAAGGTGTGCAATTACGAGAAGGAGGTGTACGGTACTTTGGTGTCTCCGCCGCACAGTACGGTAAGCGATGAAAAAGAGAAGGGGAATATTGTAATTCGAATTGGCAGAGAGTGTACAGAGAGCAAGCTGTGGAGCAGGCATTCATGCTCCTTTGGCTGCTCATTTCGCTCGGAGAATTCTTCGGTCTCTCTGATAATTATCGCCATCATAATTAACTAATTTACCTAATTAACCTATCTCATTACCACCGTCTCTCCCCTCCATTAGCTTCCCCTGCACTTGCCCTGGCAGGTAAACAAAACAATTTCATTTGCTTCTTGCAATTTGCCTTTTCATCAGATGGATATACTCTCAGCCTCGTTTCGGATACACCGAAAGAAGTGAGAAGAAATTGCGGAGAAAATGGATAATGAATGAATTAAATGAAATTCAGTTTGGCAAAATTCGACTTTATGGCAGTGCCGGATGGGGTGAGTTAATTAGTTAAAATTGCTTAAAATTTATTCAATTTTTAAATAATTCGTTCCATTTAAGGCATTGCAATGTTTCTGATGGGAATCGGTGAGTTTGAATTCATTTGCTGAAATGCGCACTTTATCACTTGATTTCGTCCCGCTTAGGCTTGGACTTCTCCGACACTTTTCGAAACCATCCGTGCCCAACGAAAAACACCACCGAACGAAATTACACACTGTGAGAGGGAGGAAAAGCAAAGGGAGGGGGGGGGGACTTAATTAGGGATTATTCGGGACTAAATGGGGATTAATTGGGACGGATTGACCAAAATGAATGGAATCACTGCCGAAACCTTTCCAAGAAACTTCGTCACCTGCACTTTGTTCGCTTTGGCCTCTCTTATGGTCGCCACTCAATTCAAATTCCCCCAACCCTCGCGACAGCACCGACCCGTCAGTAAAATGAAAATTAAAGAAGCATTTGCCAAATTTAAAGGACGAAGTCGGCGGACTTGTGATGGACACGCGAGTCGTTGAGGTAATTTTGGACGGATTAACGGAAAAAGGCAAAAAAAGCAAAGCGAAATGAATTGGCATTTGCTTTTCTTGGCATCCTTTCAAAGGTTGACCCGACAGTTGCGCAAAGAACGCGGGCCAAGCAATTAAATGTAAGGGATTTATTGATGAGACTTAAGCCAAATCATTTATTAGCTAATTATGTAATAGACTAATTAATTCAGACGAACGCACAAATGGAGGAGGCGCCGTGGAAAAGTGCGATCAAAGCGATGCTGAAAAACATTCATTTTTTGGTCTTTCTGCTTGGCGTTGTGTCCGTCGGCTTTGGTGCCGGGAACATTTTCGCCTTTCTGTTTTGGCACCTTCAAGTCCCACCGAATCCATCCGTCGAACTTCTCCAAATCCCCGCCCCCTCCCCCAGGACATTGGCGGCTCGCCTTTGCTTTTCGGCTTTGCCTCTGTCATTAATCACGCAGCCGAAATTGGCACATTTTTTTATGCCTTCAAAATCATCAATACTTACGGCTACGTTAAGGTGTGTTGTGTTGCATTTGAATACATCTTGGCACAAAACAGAAAAGCTTTTAGGTGATGTACATGTGCCTTGGGGCGAATGTTTTCCGTTTTTTGGTCATTTCGTGGCTCTCCAACCCGTGGTACGACCCTTGGCCTTGGCAATGCTTCTTTTTCATCTTCCTTTTCAAATTTAGGCTGATTTTGCCTCTCCAACTCCTCCAGGGAATCGTTCTGTCTCTTTTGTGGGCTTCTGCCACTTCTTACGTGTCAAGTCACTTTTTGGATAAAATTTGCCAATTATTTGTCCATTATTGTTTATTTTTCAGTTGTTTCCCCCACTCATTTGAAAGGCACGAGCCAACACATTTTGGCACTTCTGTAACAAACTTTTCTTTTTTTGTTTGGTTTCATTTTTTGATTTTCGATTTAATGGACTTGGCCGTGGCGTTGGCCCAATCATTGGTGGCTTTTTCATCCGGCAATACGGTAGTGTTTAGTAAACATTTTTACGATAATTTTGTCCCATTTTATTAAGGCACTCGCGCACTTTTCCTTTCCATCGCTTTTCTCACTTTGTGTGTTTTGGCCGTTTATTACGCGGTTAATTTGAAACTGAAAAACGAATCCGTCAAATATTCGGGCTTTGACGCGTTCGACGAAGACACCGCCGGCGGCGAAACTTTGGGTTACCGAAAAATAAAAGCACGCCAAATAAACTCGTGAATTTTACAGCCCCTCAAGGCCTTCCGATGCATCGCTTTGGCGGCAATAAGGTGCTAATGATTACAGGCTAATTATAATTAATTATATATATTTTTAATTGTCATTAGCTTCACTTTGGACTAACTTTTGGGATTTTTAAATTTCATTTTTCGCCTCGCAATTTGGCCAATCATTCTTAAGATTGCGGAGGCATTCAATCAAACGGCAGTGACAAATCAGAATTATGGTGCCATTGAAGAGAACAGCGAGGAAAAACAAAGGGACGACGCTTATGACCGATATGTGACGGGACAATGAAAAAGAAAAAGCAATAGCCAAAGAAGGATTTAAGAGGAGAAATGATCAATTAAAAAAGACTGACAAATAAACAAATGGATTAAATGAAAGGAAAGGAAAATGCGCAAAGGAAGGGGTCTTTGGTTATGTTTAATTCCAATTCTAATAAATCAAATTTGACTTTTATATTTCATTAATTAATTGATTGAAAGAGCAATAAATAAATTTGCAAAAAAAAATACGTTCCAAATTATAACAATAAATGGCAAACGCTGGTATTCTCTGCTAAAATAGGTCTTAATCACAACGAAGGCGGCCGAAACAAAACGTCGTCCCGAAAAACTTCAATTTTTGGGACCAAAGTTTGGAACTTGAAAAACTCTAAAATTTGTTCTATACGCTGCGTGTCCATTTTTAAATGTTGCCATGAGCTGTTTTAAACAAATTAGTCTTTGTTTCAAAGTAATATTTAAAAGATTAGTGTTATGTCCGAAGATAACAAATTAAAATGTTTACCGTATTTGCGCTAATTATCCCCCAATCTCCAATTATCCCCCAGTCTAGGAAGGGTTTGAAAAAACCCTATTTTAGTAGCATAACCGCTTTCTCACCTTGATGTCAGTGTCCATGAACAGTGCAGCCGCCCTTCTTCGAATGATGTTCCTTGACACAGGCTGTTTATTTGTTCGTTTTTCGGTAATCCATTCGGCCAGTGCAATCTCGATGTCCGGGCGGTGAACTGGGCAACCGGCTCCGCCAAGTCTCATGCGCTTCCCCCCATTCGGAGTCATGCTGAAACTTTCAGTCACAAAAAAACTTGAAATGTCAGTACATTTGTTTTCTTAGTTTGTCTTCATGTTCCATCCAGTCCCTGATCACTTTCCTGTCTACTTTGAACTTCTTTGTTGCTGCATTTACGGAGTTATTTTGCGCCCACTCGACTGCCTCAACTTTTTTCACCGCATCGTTGTTTCTGTGGCGCTTCTTGTCTTTTGTCGGCGTGCCTTCATTCTCTTTATTGTTTCGCGATTCGCGTTCATATTTTCGGAGCCTTCTGCTATCGATGAGTTTCCTTCCTCGTTTACGCAGTTGTGGCACACGACCTTTCCGCCGAAGCCTTCGTTTTCAATTCCACCAGAATCGCCACAGAATGTGTGGCACGGCAATTTGCAGACAGAACAGCTGTGACTTCCTCCGTAAATTGCTTTACAAACGCAGCAAAATGATTCCATTGATAAAGCTGAAAAAAAATGCGAAATACTTATGTACGTCATTAGAGTGGACGGAAAAATATGTTTGGGTTTGGGTTTTTAATATTTTTTAAATATTTAGCATTTTAGAATTTTTCTTAACAAAATACAATAAAAAAATTATTATTTTTTGATAAGATGACATTTTTGGCGACATGTTCAAATTAATTTCAAAAATTTTACACTAAATAAATCTGTCGAAAAATAATCCCCCATTCTCCATTTATCCCCCAATCTCTAATTATCCCCCCCCCTTTCTGAGGAGGTTGAAAAATTATCCCCCATGGGGGATAATTAGAGCAAATACGGTATTTGGCGAATAAAATAAATAACAAAATAAAAGCAGAGAATAAATTGGGAGGTCAATTTGGTGGGCACAATTAACAACTGAATGAGAGGGAATCAGAGGGGGAAGATGGCGAAGTGGCGTGGGGTCATACACCTAATCAATAATTACTTCCTTCTTTAACAATTAAAAAACAATTAAATGTATAAAAATGTGATAGAATAATTTAAGGCATAGTAAATTCGAATGTAAAGTTTTTAACGAACATCGGCACCATCACCTTTTCACTGAGCTCGTGAAGGCTTTTGAATTGGTAAAATGAGATTTTGCGCATTGTAATTTTGGGACGCCATCCGCGGGATTCAAACGGCCGGACTCAATTGCCCAATTCCCTCCCCGCCGTTGTCCTTCTCACAAGGGAACCACCCGAACTGTAAGTCGGAAAGTCCATATGTGTTATATACTATTGGATAGAGCAGGGTCGACTTCTATTGTGAATTTTTAATATTACGCCCATATAGCAAGAAACCGAAAAGTTATTCGGCCTCAAAAATCGAAATTTAAGCCTAAGGGCCGATTTTCAGCTTTGTTCACTTTCTATTAATTCACAACCTTTGCAATTATTTTTATTTTAGCTTATTTTTACTAAATGAATACTATTATACATTTTTTTAGTCTAAAAAATGATTTTTTAAATTGTTTTGTTATATTATAAATTAATAAAAATATACTTATTTTTATGTTGGAATTGAACCCGAGCTCCAAAAAATGCAAATTTAACCAACTGAGCCACCAACTTTCTGTGAAAACACAGCCAAAATTTCGATTTTTGAGGCCGAATAACTTTTCGGTTTCTTGCTATATGGGCGTCATATTAAAAATTCATAATAGAAGTCGACCCTGCTCTATCCAATGGTATATAACACATATGCACTTTCCGACTTACAGTTCGGGTGGTTCTCTTGTCAGTCCAATCCCTTTTTATGGGATAAATGTGAGACGGTCCCTAGACACGACGATGGGGCAGAGGAGTGAAGGGATGGAGGACACGTCCTCCCCAGTGTAGAAAGGCTCACAAGGGAGGTTTTTAACGACGACGACGACGATTCGGGCTGACGAATGGAGTGCAGAGAGTGTGCTGCAGATGGACAGCAGCCTGACGAGCATAGATGTTGACATGGAAAGGCCGTGCAGACGCATGTGGCAGTTGAAGGCAGCAGACAGTCAGAAGGGAAGAGAGTTGCAAAGGGAGAGAAGCGAGGTGAATCTAAGGGCAGAGAACAAGTGACAATGCCTACGGAAAGTGCAGCCCTTTAGACGCCCTTTGCCTCCGTCCGTCCGTTTCTTTGTCCTTTCGTCCGATCGGCCGCGCTTTTCTTCGGCACTCTCCGCCGATTTGTGTGATTTTGTTGCATTTCAATTCCTTCCTCCAAATGTGAGCTTTGTCTGTCCGTTCTCTTCTTTTGCTGTGCTCTTCCGTCTCCTCATTTTCTTTTCCTTTCTCCAATTTTTCTGCTTTTAAATGTTAGAAGATTCCGTCGATTTGCAATCCCTTAAGGTTTTTCAAGCCTTGATAATTTGGCCTTCGAAATATAAAATTTGTTTAAGGATCCCTCGGGGATTTTCGATCTGATTGAGGTGGTCGGCATGTTTAAAAAACAAACCAAAAACAGATAATGCGAAATCAAAGTCACCACCGTTAAACTATTTTGTGTTCTTAATCTTCGTTCGGAATTCGTATTGCTTAAAATGGGTGTCAGAATTGGATTTTTAAACCCTGAAAACTCCTACACACCATCCCAAAAAACGAGAAGTGTACCAATAAATAGAGAGTGCAGAGAAAAAAAACATCTCTCTTTTTGGCGTACTATTTCTTTATCTCTGTTAATAGAGAAAAACTGAATTTACTTCGTGATGTTTAATTTTTTTCCCTGATGCTAAATCCGCTTCAAATTTTGCATATCGATAGAGAAAAAAATTCTGCATCGATTTCTATGTTTGTTTATGTTGTTGTCGCCAATCTTTTTTTCGGGCGGGCTTTGGCCAAATGCGGCTTGGCCCAGCTGAGGCGGCAATTTTTTCGAAAATCCACAAAATTATGAATTTTTTAAAATGAAAATCTGCTAAAAATATGGTCAAAATTCTCAATTTTTCCAACACCGGCGGTGCCGGACGCTAAAAATCCTTTTTTTTTAATTTGCTCAAAATTGCAAAATTTGGCCATTTTTGTGGACAAATCTGTTAACAAATCACATTAAAAATTACAAAAATGTTTCTTGCTTAACGGCACCACCGACAAGATTTTGGTGAAGGGCTTGTCGGACCCCTTTGAGCAGCTCCGAACGGGCGGGAGTTGCTCGACAAGATTGGTTGTGAAGGGGGCTTGTCCGACCCTTTGAGCTGCTCCGAACGGGCGGGAGTTGCTCTTCGCTCTTGACTCGATGAAACGGGTTTTGACTCCCGTTTCCTGCGGCGGATGCTCCGGCTGGCGGGAGACTGAGACCGAACCGCGAGACTCCGGCTGCGGGAATCTGAACTGCTCGAACTTCGTGACGTTCGCTCTCGACTTGATGAGCACGGGTTTCGACTCCCGTCTCCTCCTGTGGATGCTCCGGCTGGCGGGAGACTGACTCCGGCGATGCGCGCTTCTCCGGCTGGTGGGATTAGCGGCGACGAACGGGCCTGCCCTTCGGTGGACGGTTTGGCACCGCTCGGCTCTTCCTTCCTTCTCTGCCCTGCTTGGTTTCGTCGACGACGGGAATTCGCCCCGTCCCTACGGCTGCTCCGGCTGGCGGGAGACTGACACCGATCCGCGAGACTCCGGCTGCGGGAGTCTGAACGGCTTGAAATTCGCTGACGCTCCGGGCCAACTCCCGGATTCTCCAATGCCAAAGGGAAAGGAACTGGGATCGGGAGGATTGGGGGAGAACGATGAGGGCTGCCAGGAAAGGAAGGGGGTCAAGACGTGAATGGGCGCCTCCGTTTGGCCCCGCACGAGAATTTGCCGAATGTGATGGAGTGTGGAGGGTGCTTTTCCCTCCTTTCCGAGTCCTCCAAGCCGTTTCAGCACGAATTTATTAAAGCAAAATGAATAATGATAAAAGCGACGAATTGATCGAATTGGGCGATGGGACGGGGGAATTGGAGGATTTGGTCACAGGCAGACCGAATATGAAGCGAAGGGGAGTGGAAGGAAGAGAAGAGAAGAGCGCGACCCCTTGGCCGGGGGCGCTTAAATAGACAATTTTCGAAGGGGGCGGGCAAAAGGCCATGCACGTGGACAAATTGTGAGAGAGACAAAAAATGGACAGAAAATTCTAGAAGCGAATTGCGAACAAAGGAAATGGGCGCACAAAAATTGAATGTGAATTGGCAGATGTAAAAAGTGAGAAATTGTGAAAGGAAATCTGAGCACAAAGTTGGCCGAAGATGAGCCAACCGATGAGAAAAGATTTGAATTGTGAAGGGATGCGATGGGGCAAAAATGGGACAAAGGAACGGGCAAAATGTGAATGGTACGAAATGGAGAAATGCATATGAGAAATTGGATGGAAAAGGGGCAAAAATTAGGAATGATCAATTTTGAATGAATTGATGAATCGGGACTCGCCCCGATCTTCTCCAAGAACATCCCTCATTCTTTTTGCTTCGATTGAGTCCCGTCCCGTTCATTTGTGCAATAGGCGGGGATTGACCCGCCTTCTCGTCGCCAATGAAAAAATTGGCGACATTGCCCGCGGCGCCCCTTGACAGTTGAAGCTCCGAAGCGTGTGTCCATGAGTTGTAGCAACGGGTTTTCGAACCCGTTTTCCGATTGGCATTGCGCCTCGTTGTGTTGAAAGGGGCATTGCTCCCCCACCAGCATTTGCCATGGCAAGGATAGCCATGCATCAGCTTTTTCGCTGGCAGTCCGTAGTTCACATCCGTCGACTTTGGCATTGTTGCCCAGCATCCGTCATCGCAACGAATCTCGATTTTGTTAAATTCCCGCCCACTCACATTTGTGACTCCTCGTTCTGCACACTCCGTGGTGCATGGGACTCTTGGGCCCTCTCGAAATGGAAGGTTCGGGTCCATTCCCGATGCTCGAATGGATGGTTGGCAGCCGAACGTTCCGACAATGCTGATGAGCATGATCAGCAGTGCCATCCCAGTTCTTGGTTGAATTGCGCCTCGTTTTCGTGGTACATGACGCTCCGGGGACCAAATTGCCCGGTTTCTCCGAGTCCTTGCCGATTTCCTGGGTTCAACTTCAGGTACTGCTTGAACTCCTTGGATGTTTTGTTCGCCGCGTACTTCCTCCCCCGGATTGTTGGGAGTTCGTTCGAGTTCGTTTTGTTGCTGTTCGACCGCTGGTGCTTCGGGAAATTCGCCCCCGATTTCGTCTGCCTGTACTGCTTGAAGTCCGTCTGCGCCAAACCTATCAGCATGAAAATCTTAATAAATCTGATTGCTCAATGCATAAAAAGAAAGACAAAAATATTAAGGCAACGATCGGAAGATGGTTTTTTGACAAAAAAAATTGCTTCTGACGGGGAATGTGTTTAAAAAAGCCGGGATTATTCCACTTGTGATGAACCGTCCCTTCTGGCCCAATTGCTCCTTTTCATCGTTGTCCCTCCTGTTCCAAATTTACATAATTGTAGCAGCGAGTCGGCAATGAATCTGAAAGGTGGAAGAATGGCAGCTGTTAAAGAGTACAGGGCGAAAATAACCTCTGATTTGACGCAAATTCTCCAATTCTTTTGCCAATGTATCGATTTCCCTGTAAAAGATGAGAAAATTAAATCGGTCAGCTAGCCAATAAGATTTTCTTCTAAAATATTGCACAAAACACGAAGCCTTTTAAAATAGTAATTTAGTTTCCGATCACCTCTTCTGCTTCCGTTTTTAGCCGCGCTTCTTTCAGCGGCCAAATTTTCTTGATCGGTCGTCTCCGAGATCGTCCGTTGGCCATTCTGATTATGGCATTTCTGTTATGCTCGCTCGCTCCTTTTGTCTCGACTATCCGTCCGATGGGCCACTTTCGCTGGTTAGGGTCCATTTCCCCAATTGGCTCCGCTCGAGACGTAATAACTTCGTTCGCACCCAACCGATCGGGACCAAACTCTGCAGGTGAGTTGTGGCGGTCTCGGCTAACAATCCCTCGCGAATTGTTTTTCCGACTCTTTCGTTTTCGCTTCCAATTTCGACGTACTTCTCCGATTTGTTGTCGTTTATTTGTTCGAGTTTGGTGGATATTTCCGCATGGCATGGTTGTTAGGATTGATGCCGCGGGAGTTGCCCCGCTGCTCGCTTGGGTGCCTTCGCCGCACAAAACTTGTCCAAACACGGTGTCAATCACATGCGCGCCACTCTCGATTTTCCGAAATCCGACCACGTAATCCCAGAACTTTCGAATGCCGATCATTATTTGAGGTTGCGTTGTCTGTGTGATGGTTCGCGGGTCGCTATCGGGTGTTGCTCCCGACTCGATGAGTTCTGTTCTGATTGGCGTACAGATCTGAGGTACTTCGGACACCTCAATGCTCTCCCATTTGCCGTCGGTCCGTTTGAGTCGTAGGCGATAAGTTGCTGACCGAATCCGCTGCTTCTTTCCTCCGAACACTTGAACTGTAAGCGGCCGCTTGTCGATGGGTTGCGGTCCGAGTTGTTGAATTAGCTCCGTATCTGCGCCGTCGACATGGCTTCCCGGGTCAAGCAACAAAGTTGTTTGGCACTCGTCTTCGCCTTCCTCTGCAGCTGCGATCACTCTGCATATCATTTGCTGGGCCGGGAGTCGGCTTCCGAAAGTGGTAAAAGCTCGTTGTTCCCCGGCATTCATATCGAACTCGTCTCGATTGTTCTGCTCGTCTCGTACTGCAGTGAAGTGAGATGGTCGATCCATCCCACTGATCAGCGTCGCATGGTTCTTTGCCCTTCGTTCGTGCTCAGTGAAGGATCGGGATTGGCCACCCGATATGCTCTTCCAGCACAGAAGCCAATGATGGTCGTCTTTTCGGCATGCGTTGCACCGGTTTACTCGTTGGCATTGTTTGAATAAGTGATCGGAGCTCATACAGCGCAAGCATCGTTTCTGCTCAATGAGTCTCTTCCTCCGTGCCTGTGCTGTCGGATAGGCTTGGCATTTGCTTGGTCGATGTCCACTTCTTAGGCATAGTGAACAGTTCCATATCTCCGTTGTGGCAATTGGTCCGTTTGATGCGACACGGGGCCAATTCCCGCCTGAGCTCTCGTTCTCGTTGGCATGTGTGATCGATCGTCTGGCGAAACGGGCGTTCGTCCCGTACCGCTCCTCGCTTCGTGTTCCGTTGGATTGTGCACGGGTTGGTTGGCTGTCCCGTACCATAAATGCTCTTTGAAACGGTTCCCGACCTGCTTGAACTTCCAGTCCCGTCTGATCACGTTCTGTTTTGTGATCAGTGCGTACTTCCGGGTCTTTCATTGCTGCCAATGCTGACTCTGCTGACCGCATGCACCTTACTTGCGCCGCCACCGCTCTCCTGAACTCGCGCACTGACCATTTCGATCCCATCATGCTTTCTCTGATCCGCAATTCCGTGAGCACTCGCACCGGCAATTTTGCCTCCAGCAATGGGCCAAATGAGTCGTCGTCCACGTTCGCTCCGAGCTGCTCGAGTTGGCACACGCACCGCTCAAATTCGTCGATCATCGTCGTCAGGCTGTTCACATTGTCCTTTGCCGGTGGCAAGTGAAGAAGCCGGGCCCGAATTGCCCGCTGTAAATCGTCAGTGTCGCCGAATCGCTCTTTTAACAGGTGCACAACCACCGGGTAGTTGCCGTCGGAGGGAGGGTAGACTTCGACAGCCCGCCGGGCTGGCGATCCCTCCTTTAAGCAGCGCAGAAGCGTAGAACTTACCCATTTTTTTCAGTGCTCTTTCATGCAGTGACTCGACCTCCACTCGCACTTTTTGCACATGCGCGTCAAATTCGCGATCGTCCACTTTGATCTAAACAACCAAATGAAGGTTTTTTCACTCACAATCACCGGGTTATTGATGATCTCGTCCAGGTTTTCGCGCAATTCACTCATAGTTCCGTTGAGCTCATTTTTGCGCGATTGGATCAGTGCGTAACAGTCGTCACATGCGGGACAACCACCGCGCAAATTGAAACGATTTTCGGAACATTGGTCACAGCGACGGCCTTCCACGTTCTGTCGGCACAAACACTGCCCACTGGCAACGTCGCATTCCAAAGTCTCAGAGCTAAACACCAAAGGGTAAACCGATAGGTTTGGAATATTCCTAGTCAGTCTCACCCGGTCGGATCGCAGCCACATTCCAAGCACCCTTCCGGGCCGAAGCCGAAATGCCGCTCCGCCGTTCTGCCATCGTTTGGCCGCCACTTGGAAGGATCTCTCACATTCTTCTATGTTCCGATTTTCGAGTGGAGGTGGGTCGTCCCCCACCGGATGGCTGTTGTTGGTCCCGAATGACCCGCTCAATCGAGACCGCGCGATTGCTTCTTCTTCATCCTCGAGTGCTCGTCGCATCGTTCTTAAGTCTCCGATGTGCTCGTCCGCAATTTGAAGCAGTTCAGCTGGTGTTGGATGGTTTCGCAACTGCAACTCTTTCGTTGCTGCCGGCAGTGGCGCTGTCAGTAGGTCGTAGAAGAAGTCCTGGTGACCTGCGGGTTCTGCTCCCGCTGCTGCCATTCCAATCTCGAAATGTCCTTGGAAGATTTGAGTTGCCTCCTTGAGTCCTCTCTCCATGGCCAAAAGTCGCGCTGCTTGGTAGCCTGCCTCCCCTTCGGTAAGGTCTTGGTCGATCACTTCTCGAGCCTCCGCAATTCGAGCGGCGAGAGTCCCGGATGCTCTCTCGATTCTGTCCCGCGCTGTCCGTACCGGGATGGATACACTCCGCAAATTGCGTGATGGGAAGGGTAGCATCCCTTGCTGATTTGTCGCCACGCCTGTCGCCATGTTGCTTCCTCTCGTTGCTTCGTTTACTCTGGCAACTTTTTGTTGCTCTTCGTTCGTTGAAGCGACGGGACCATCCCCGTCCTGCACATTTTCGTCGTGCTGTGCGCCGTTGCGATGGTGGCCCTCATTCGCTGGGTCCATGTTGCTCTCGCTTCCGTTCTCGAACTCGAATTGTTGCATTTGTCGTCTCTCGAAATGTTGAGCTGGAGCCCCCTGCTAACGGCACCAGTTTGCCGTTAGCTTCTCGAATTCGTGCTCGTTGGTCGCTCGTAGACCGATTGGTCGCTCGTAGACCGATTGTTGGTGGCTGCAGTTGCCCCCTGCTAACGGCACCAGTTTGTCGCCAATCTTTTTTTCGGGCGGGCTTTGGCCAAATGCGGCTTGGCCCAGCTGAGGCGGGATTGGTTCCCGCTCCTCTTCACCGCTCTCGTCCCTTTTTCCTCCTGCTCACTCCGTTCGCTTGTCGTAAAGGGAAGCGCACCCTTTTTTGCCGTTCGTTCTGATGGGTCTGATGCTGCTGACCGATCCGATCAGCGCCAAAGGGGGACGAGAATGGGAGGGGGGAGGGGTGACAAATTTGGATTGGTGCTTGAGAGAATTGTGCAGCAAATCGCTGCTTGCTTAACGGCACCACCGACAAGATTTTGGTGAAGGGCTTGTCGGACCCCTTTGAGCAGCTCCGAACGGGCGGGAGTTGCTCGACAAGATTGGTTGTGAAGGGGGCTTGTCCGACCCTTTGAGCTGCTCCGAACGGGCGGGAGTTGCTCTTCGCTCTTGACTCGATGAAACGGGTTTTGACTCCCGTTTCCTGCGGCGGATGCTCCGGCTGGCGGGAGACTGAGACCGAACCGCGAGACTCCGGCTGCGGGAATCTGAACTGCTCGAACTTCGTGACGTTCGCTCTCAACTTGATGAGCACGGGTTTCGACTCCCGTCTCCTCCTGTGGATGCTCCGGCTGGCGGGAGACTGACTCCGGCGATGCGCGCTTCTCCGGCTGGTGGGATTAGCGGCGACGAACGGGCCTGCCCTTCGGTGGACGGTTTGGCACCGCTCGGCTCTTCCTTCCTTCTCTGCCCTGCTTGGTTTCGTCGACGACGGGAATTCGCCCCGTCCCTACGGCCCAAAAATTGTGACGGGGCAAAAAAATACACCTTAAGATTGGCAATTGGAGTCTGAACTGCTTGAAATTCGCTGACGCTCCGGGCCAACTCCCGGATTCTCTGTTGGATCTGCATTTTTGGCTTAATTCATTTTTTCCATTATTTATTTGTTTCTCTTTTTTCTTCGTTTCTTTGACATTTCCTATGTTGTAATTTCCCTGGCCCTTCTGCTCCTCACTCACTCATAAAAGTGACCCCTTCGTCCAATCCATCGGAAAATATTCTTCCAAACAATTTTGTGTAATTCCATCTGTTTGGCCCCTCCCATTTGTCATTGGTATTTAAGTCTTTGCTTATTCTCTTATCCTCAGGATTTTACTCACCCATTCGTTGACTCAGGTTCTCTTCATTTTTTCCATTATTTATTTGTTTCTCTTTTTTCTTCGTTTCTTTGACATTTCCTATGTTGTAATTTCCCTGGCCCTTCTGCTCCTCACTCACTCATAAAAGTGACCCCTTCGTCCAATCCATCGGAAAATATTCTTCCAAACAATTTTGTGTAATTCCATCTGTTTGGCCCCTCCCATTTGTCATTGGTATTTAAGTCTTTGCTTATTCTCTTATCCTCAGGATTTTACTCACCCATTCGTTGACTCAGGTTCCCTGCCTAAAGCGATACAACTCACTTAACAATTGGCTTTGTTTTCTTACTATTTAAAAAGCGATCATTCTTTATTTAACTTTGCATTTCCACTTTTGATTTCCATTTTAGTAAATTGTCTTAAAAGAAGCCTTGCTGAAAAGTAACCGGGAAAAGTCCAGAGTTTGGGTACGGACACAACACATTTTTGTCGGCAAACCAATTTTGGGTATTCCTTTGTTGTTGTTACGTCACAATAACAATTTTTGTGCAATTGATTTTGCCAGCACCGCTTGCCCAAGCTTTACAGTATGTCGGGGTTGGAGGAATGATTTTGGACAAAGTAAGAGCTGTCCGTGAATTTGGTGCACAAAGAAAAATTGAGAAAAGTGACTTTAAAAATGTAAAGGGGAAGGCCGAATCATCACCAGAAATCGAGAGAATTAATTTGGTCAAAAGTGCCCCCAAGCCAATTCTCAAAATTCATCGACATCCCGTTGAAATAAATTGTGTTCCCCTGACAGAAAGATGGCTTTCTGTTGATCAACTGCCAACCGCAGCGACTAACAAGCAGACCGAACGGAAGTCGCAAGAGCGGAAATTTGTCACCATTGCTCAAGCAGCTACAAGTAAATGCGATGAGAAATTTCGTATCAGTGGATTTGCCAATTGCTTGAAAACCGTTTTTTTATTGGACACAGGAGCCCACGTGTCTTTATGTAGCAAATCAACTGCTCTACGATTGGGAATAAGACAATTGAAAAAGGCAGATATTGCTGGAGTGATTGGAATAAGTGACAGAATTGTACCAATTTTGGGAAAAACGGCTATTAAATTAGAAATAGCCGGTTGCGAAGTGATTACAGATGTCTATGTGGTCGAAACGCAGATCGGGGGAGCTGGCTCATATGAAATGATTATTGGCAGAAGCACACTCCGACAAATGCCTTTACTCTTGGATCTTCAGTCGGGCACACTAACACGAAAAGCGGATGGGAAAATTTATGCGTTCGAAATTGAAATGGAAACGCAACAAAAGGCAACTAAAAGTGAAAACGAAATGGGACACGAAGGTCAAAAAGCAAAAACGGGAATTGAAAAATGTCTCGAGAAACACAAAAATGTATTTTCGACCCACGATTATGACCTCGGGGATTGTAAAGTAAAAGCACCTCCTATCTTGACCACCTCTGATGTACCTGCTAAAACGAAACCGTACCCAGTGCCAGAGAAATATGAACGAGAATTAAAATCACAGATCGAAAAAATGCTGAAAGCGGGCGTTATAACTGAAAGCTTTACACCTTGGGCCCATAATGTTGTTTTGGTTAAAAAATCAAATGGTCAATTACGTCCTTGCGTTGATTTTCGGCCATTAAACAAAATCACGATTCCCGACCCATATCCAATACCGAGAATGGATAAGACAATTTTACGGGTCGCTGGTCAAACATTTTATTCAACCTTGGATTTGGCCTCCGGATTTTGGCAGATTCCATTGGATTCCGAAAGTTCTTATAAATGTGGCATTGTTACCCCTTGGGGACTTTATCAAATGGTAAAATTGCCATTCGGACTGAGAAATGCGCCAAGCATTTTTCAGAGGACCATGGACAAAGCTTTGGAGGGTATTCGGAATGTAACCGTATACATTGATGACATTTTGGTCCATACAAATACGGAAGAGGAGCATTTGGAGACTTTGGAAAAAGTATTTTGCCGATTGAATGAATTCGGATTAAAATTAAAAAGAGAGAAATGCGAATTTTTGAAAAATGAATGCACATATTTGGGCCATATTTTAAATGGGAAAGGCTATCGGCCCTCATTGAATAATCAGGAAGTGATTGAAGGATTCCCAGAGCCGAAAAATGCCAGGGAAGTAAAAAGATTTTTGGGTATGATGTCTTTCTTCCGTAAATTTATCCAAAATTTTGCGGAAATTGCAAATCCGTTACAACAGTTAACGAGGGGAAAAATCCCTGAATTTGTATGGGGAAATCGCGAAAAAGAGGCATTTGAGAAATTAAAAAATAATTTACTGAATGCCCAATGCCTAAGGGCGCCCAATTACGAATTGCCTTTTTATCTCTTCACCGATGCGTCTGCTATTGCCTATGCGGGAGCGCTTATGCAGAGCCAAAATGGCAATGATTTATATTCTGTCGGCTATTGGTCTCGAACTTTGTCTACCACAGAATCAAAACTTCCGCCCACACACGGGGAATTAGCGGCAATCGTACATGCCGTACAAAATTTCAGACCAATTATTTACGGTGTAGATTTAACAATTCTGACTGATCACAGACCCCTCACATTTTTATTTTCAAAAGCAAGTACCAACCCAAAGCTTAACCGATGGCTTATGGCTTTACAGGAATTCGAGCCTAAGGTAATTTACCTGGAAGGGAAAGCCAACCGAGTGGCAGATGCATTATCGAGAGTTGCAATTAAATGGGAACAAATAGAAGGAAAAAGCAGAGAGGACATTCCCTTTTTATTGACCGTTGATGAAGAAATAGGTTTACATCGAAAAACTATAGAAAAAGAGACATTTGAAGATAGTATACTGTCCCGAGTACTGTCACAGATAAAGGCAAGCTGGGTGGAACCGATCGATGATGATGAGTTGATGCCGTACTTTAGAGAGAGAGATAAATTGTACCTCGATGGGAAAATAATTCGGAAAAAGTTGGGGAGACAAATAATAATTCCACAGAAAATGAGAAAAAGGGTTTTAAAAATGATTCATCGGGCACATTTTGGCATTGTGAGATGCAAAGCCCGAGCCAGAGACTTAGTGTGGTGGCCTAATTGGTCTGAGGAAGTTGAAAATTATGTGAAAGAGTGTCACATTTGTCAACGAAATGCGTCAAATGAACCGCGTGTGGACCCCGAATATAAATGGCCTGAGGCCAAATATCCATTCGAACGGGTCCACGCAGACCTCGCGGGTCCAATTTGGGGGACGAATTTTCTTATAATTGTTGACGCATATTCTAAGTATCCATTTGTGTGCCAAATGAACTCAACTCATTCATCTGCCATCGTAAATTATTTACGAGAAGTATTCGCATTTTTTGGATCACCACAATGTTTGGTAACTGACAACGGCCCCCAATTTGTCTCAAGTGAGACGGAGCAATTTTTGGAAAATGAGGGTGTGCGGCACTTAAAAACCCCAATATATCATCCTTCATCCAATGGGCAAGCGGAACGTTTTGTCCGCACATTCAAAGAAATAATGGGGAAATTATTGGAGGAAGGGATGAGCCTTAAAGTTGCACAATTTGTATTTCTCCAGGAGTACAGAGTAACTCCGTGCTCAGCAACGGAGGGGGAAAGCCCAGCCCTTAGATTTTTGGGCAGAGGAATTCGAACGGCACTTGACAAAATAAAAATGCCGCCAAATTTGCCGGAGGCAAATGGTAACGGACCCTCTGGTGAGGTGACCGAATTGGAGGGGCCGTCGCGCGCACAAATAAAGGATAAAAATTTGGATCCAGGGGATAATGTTTGGGTCAAAGAGCCCAGTGGAAAATGGGCACCAGGCGTTCTTTTACAGCCTAAAGGAGAGAGAATGTGGGAAGTAATGTTGGAGGGTAATACTGTAACGAGAACCGCCCATTTGGACCAGTTAAAAAGCAGGAGAATTGGACAGTCACGGCACATTTGAGAAAATCATCAGCTAAACACACACTCAAATTTGTACATTATCCCCATAACTCCTATTAAAAATAAAAAAAAATAATTTAAAAAAAAAAAAAATTTTGCTTTAACTTTAATTCCTCGTTTTGCAATTGAATTTCGCCCAGTCGATTTAGAATTGCCTTTGAAATGAATTCTGAAAATAATGATGCAGAGAATGTCCACCCCAATGAGTTGGAAAAAATGGAAAAAGCGCTGAAGGATGGCATAAAAAAGTCGCGCAGCCACGAGGGTGAGCTAAAAAAGGAGTTGGAAAGAATGGCGGACCGTCTTCAAAATGTTGTAAAAAGTTAAATGGAGGAAAAATTTCATAGTCCTGTCGCATTGCCCCAAATTTTTTGCCAATTTGCAAAATCTATTGTCAAATTCGACTATAACCTTCAGAATTTTCCTTGTGGACCTTTGCCTTCCCTAAAAATGTTAAAAAAGAGCGGACAAATGAAAAAATCTTCGAAAAAAAAAAACAGTTAGCACATTTATAGAATATGGGTACATTCTGTTCCAAAATTATAGGTCCAATCATTTTTTTTTGCTACTTAATTTACTTCCTATGGACCAATTGAGGTGAAATCTTTTTACTAAGCATACCAGGGATGTGCCTAGGTTTCGCTTTTCGCATTTCGCCTTTCGCATTATTCGCATTTTTTGGCGTTTCGCATTTCGCATTTCGCTTTTTATTTTTCAATTTGGCCCATCCCTGAAGCATACCCTCCCCATAAATTTAAGACCCACGCAAAAAAACCTGAAAAATCGGAGAAACTTTAAAAAAACCCTAGGAGGCTGGAAAAGTTTTTATTTTTCTCTGGAAGACTATGGCGAACAGAAAGAGTATAAAATTTTATAAAAATTCAAAAAACCGCATGTCTCTATGACTTCTGTATGCAGAGAATTTACCTGTTAAATTTTGAACCATAAAAATACAGTAATTCTTAGAAAAATAATGTAATTATAGTAATTTTTATTTTTGTCGTGAAAAAGTTTTTTTAATTTAAGCACGAGAGATGGCGCCCCCACAAAGTGTCCAAGCCACGAATTGTCCAAAAGAGTAAAAAACCACGAATTTTCCTAAATTTTTAAAAATTTATAAAAACAAAATGAGTCTAATTTGGGCTTTTTAGGGTTTTCGAGGTCGCTGAATACGAAATAACCTTTATATTACCCCTTGCCTAACCTTAGGCCCATCCGAATAATAAAAACTCAAATCCGAGACTTGGACATTTCGTGGCCTGACATTTTGTGGGTCAGCGATTTTTATACACTGTGTTAACTTAAATAAGTACCCTCCTTTTTTGTTGGATCGAGTTGAAATGTTCTTTAATACAGTCTGTTAATGGATCGAAAGTTCCCTGCCTAAAGCGATACAACTCACTTAACAATTTGCTTTGTTTTCTTACTATTTAAAAAGCGATCATTCTTTATTTAACTTTGCATTTCCACTTTTGATTTCCATTTTAGTAAATTGTCTTAAAAGAAGCCTTGCTGAAAAGTAACCGGGAAAAGTCCAGAGTTTGGGTACGGACACAACATTCTCCAATGCCAAAGGGAAAGGAACTGGGATCGGGAGAATTGGGGGAGAACGACGAGGGCGCTGTCGGGAAAGGGAGGGGTCAAGACGGGAATGGGCGCCTCCGTTTGGCCCCGCACGAGAATTTGCCGAATGTGATGGAGTGTGGAGGGTGCTTTTCCCTCCTTTCCGAGTCCTCCAAGCCGTTTCAGCACGAATTTATTAAAGCAAAACGAATAATGAATAAAAGCGACGAATTGATCGAATTGGGCGATGGGACGGGGGAATTGGAGGAATTGGTCACAGGCAGACCGAATATGAAGCGAAGGGGAGTGGAAGGAAGAGAAGAGAGTGACCCCTTGGCAGGGGGCGCTTAAATAGACAATTTTCGAAGGGGGCGGGCAAAAGGCCATGCACGTGGACAAATTGTGAGAGAGACAAAAAACGGACAGAAAATTCTAGAAGCGAAGTGCGAACAAGGGAAATGGGCGCACAAAAATTGAATGTGAATTGGCAGATGTAAAAAGTGAGAAATTCTGAAAGGAAATCTGAGCACAAAGTTGGCCGAAGATGAGCCAACCGATGAGAAAGATTTGAATTGTGAAGGGATGCGATGGGGCAAAAATGGGACAAAGGAACGGGCTAAATGTGAATGGTACGAAATGGAGAAATGCATATGAGAAATTGGATGGAAAAGGGGCAAAAATTAGGAATGATCAATTTTGAATGAATTGATGAATCGTGACTCGCCCCGTTCTTCTCCAAGAACATCCCTCATTCTTTTTGCTTCGATTGAGTCCCGTCCCGTTCATTTGTGCAATAGGCGGGGATTGACCCGCCTTCTCGTCGCCAATGAAAAAATTGGCGACAGTTGTTCTAAAAAGTTACTCAAAGAATAAAATTTCGAAGCCATATATCTTTTTTCGAACTCTTCTAATTGTTTAGCATTTGCTTACAAAAAGCTTCTCCTCATAAAGAGCTTTCGAATGATATCAAGTTTTTCCAATTTGGTTGGGAAAAACCTTCAAAAATAATTCCCAAAATTCGGCATTTTTTAATATTTTGGACAAAAATAAATAAAAATATTCATGTTGCACAACGGACTCGAACCACCACCCTTTGTCCCTTTACTATCTTACAAAAACCACTGAGCCACACATGCAAATCTTTTCTGGTACAGGAGCTCATTTCTGGGATGGTGTGCCCTAAAAGTGATTTTGGGCAATAAACGTGAATTTTGGTGAAAAGATGACCGTAAAAAAACCTTTTTTCCTATTGATCAATTGCTTAGCTTTTGCTTAGAAAAAGCTTCTTCTCATCAAGAGCTTTCGAATGATATCAAAATTGTCCAATTTTATTCACTCGTGTAAACACAGCGGCCCAATTTTGGGCTCCCAGTGCAAATAAGATTATTATTTATTTAGTAATCAGAACGCCAAAACTTTGCAAAACTTAAAATTTTTTGGGGATTTTCCCTTGTAAAAATAGAAGAGCCGATCTCGAGTTAAAAACTTAACTTTCACAAAATAAACTTAGAATCGATAGAGGAGGTCAAAATATGGGCATATGCAAAATTTCAAGAAAATCGCAACTTTGGAAAAATTTTTACGACTGCGCGAATTTTCAATATTTTAGAGCTAAAAATGGTACTTACACGTAAAAAAACTGAAAAATTCAAGGAAATGAGAAATTCTAGCACCGAAGCAAACCGAAAACGGAAGGAATGGCGCAGGAAGCGCGCTCAGAAAGGCGGTTTGACGCCAAAAAGTGACGAAAATTGACCAAAATTAATTTTATTTTAAAACACTGCATTTTTCAGCGCTAAAGCAGACCGAAGCCGTGCCAACAGCAGAAGGAGAGGGGACATCAACCCAAGCCACCGAAAGTGGGCCGTCAACGTCAACTTTTGACCTTCGTATGTCAAAAAAGCACTATTTTAGAAGCAAAAATTAAATTAAGGCCCGCGTTCAAGCCCAAGGCCGTTGACAGCAACTCCGAGCAGGCGCCATGTGCGTGTCCGTCCAAAAACTACCGAAAACGCAACACAAATGGAATTGACAACTGCCGACAAAGCAACACACATGGATTTGACAATGATGGACAAGGCAACGGACGTGGATTTGGCTTGTGAGGACGCCGCGACACAAACAGAGCAATTGGACAAACAGTTGAAGGAGCAGGAACAACTGATCAGCTTTCTTCGACAGCAGGTCCGCAACAGAGACGCAATGATCACTGCGCTTCGGCGGCAGTTGGAGGAAAAGGTGGCACCACCGATGGAGACACTGACCACCAGCAAAAGTGAGTGAAACTAAAATCCCCTTTTTATCTTTTTCAAATAATTTTCTTTTTTAATTTTAGCAGCTCCAACAGGACGACTAAAGAAGAATGCCGATCATTTGCAGCGCACCTCACGCCGAAAATTGGTAGATCAAATTGCGGATGTAATAAACCGCGACAGATCACGCTCCGCCAGCCGGGCGTCCCTCGAACGGATCAGTCGGGAAGTTCGGCACAAATCGGGCATTGTGGTTCTGCAGTGACAACATTTCCGTCTCCAATTTGCAGTTGCAGAAGTGATCATTTAGTGAAGGAGGGCAAAATTTGTGAACTCCGGACAATTGGGTAATTGCGTTAAACTTGTTTTATTTAAAATTTATATATAATAATTCAGAGACAAAGTGATCAGAGGGAAGAGCACGATGAGTTTGATCAACCGGAAAAAGAAACTGACGAAATTTCGCTTATCAATGTCATTGATTGATGGTGATTTAGCAAAAAGAAATTGGTGATCGACGGGAGACGGACGAAGAAAACAATGGAGAAGAAGAGCAATTCGATTTTGAATAGACACAGTTCGATAAAAGGTTTTTCTTCGTTTTTACAGGAAATAAAATTTTTTTTAATTTCTGAGCTTCATTAAAAACTGTGTTATCATTTCACTTATATTTATTTGCTTTAAAAACCTCAAAATACAGTTACGCATGCATGGGACTCGAACCTGTGACCCCCCTTGTGGTGACTAACTCACAGACCACTAAGACGAAAAAACCAACTTAATTGTACTTGGAGCCCAAAATTGGGCCGCTGTGTAAACCAATAAATACAACCCCTAACCCTTCGGAAAAAAGTCAATAATTTTTTCGTGTTACGATTTTTTTGGGCAATGGTAAAGATTATTGGTCCCGAAAATTTTTTTTTAAAATCTCATTTTTACAAACATTGCTAAACCCTTGTAAACAAGATTCAACCCAACAATCTTAATTTATTTTACGGGACAGAACGTTTTGCTGACGGACACTGCCGAGGTGAAATTGGTCGACTTTGGAGTCAGCGCACAGCTTGACAGGACAGTGGGCAAACGGAACACTTTCATCGGCACGCCTTATTGGATGGTGGGGAGAGAGGGGCAAAGGATAGCATTTATGGGGGGAGGGAGGGGCAACAGATGGCATTTATGGGAAGGATTGCATGGATTTTAGGCCCCCGAAGTGATCGCTTGTGACGAGAATCCCGAGTCCACCTACGACTCGCGCAGTGATTTGGTTGGTTTGAGACTTCCCATTTGCAATTGGCAATCTTTCATTTGCTTTTCAGTGGTCACTTGGCATCACCGCGTTGGAAATGGCCGAGGGGCACCCGCCGTTGTGCGACATGCATCCCATGGCAATTCCCCCCCCCCCGCCGAAATGCCCTTCCTAATTTGGAGCTTTTCCTTCAGCGCGCTCTTTTCCTCATTCCGCGAAATCCTCCGCCTCGCCTCAGCAGAAAATCGTCCAAAAAATGGTCGAAAAAGTTCGAGGCATTCATTGAGGTCAGTTTTGATTTTGGCGTTTCGCCTTTCAAAGCGTTCGAATTTTTAAGTGCGTTTTGGAAAAGGACTACACGAGAAGGCCATTCACAGAAAATCTGATAAAGTTGGCAGGCCAAAAGATGGGTTTCTAATGGCGAAGAATACTTTTTAGACACACATTCATTAGGGACCAAATTTCGGACCGAATTGTACGAAATGCAATTAGAGAACACGTGGAAAGGCATCGGAAAGTGCAGAAAAAGGGTAAAAGGGGAGAAAAAGCGACGGACAAAAGGACGACGGACATTTGCAGAAGTGGACGATTACTTTTCGTTCAGTGGAAGCGACGAGGAAGAAGTGCAAATCAACAACAATTTGGACAGACTGAGCGACAACAAAAGCAATGCCAAAAGTGAGAAAGGAAAAGCCAAAGCGAAGGGGCGGGGGAGGGAGACACCACCACCTCCAGTGACAAAGGAAGGTCCTCCCCAAGTTGGGATCGCCAAGCGCAAAAGACTGCAATTGGAAATCATAACTTACTGCATTAGTTGGTTGGCTTTTGATCAGCCTTTGTTTGATTAGATTCTGCGATTAGTGGCGTCGCCGTCACTCCCTTCGCCGCCGCGGGCGGTGGCCGTCGCGTCGCAGCGACCGCCGCCGGAGGGGCGGAAGAGACGGAAACGATCAAAGGGGGCGGCGACCTGCGCAAAGAGTTCCAGCGCATTCAGGAGAACAACCGAAGCGCATTCGAAAACGAGAAGCCAATGAACCTGAGAAGGGTGGCGCACCCCAGCGGAGTTGCGGTGGCAAATCCGCAGAAAAGTGCCAACGGCGGCCAAAAGAATGAGCCGAAAGCGGCCAAAGACCACCACCAAATGCCTTATGGGGCCGGGCCGAACGCACAAGCGCAGAACAAACCAACGACGAGGGCATCAGCCGCTTACCACCAGCAGAAGAAAGTGGCCAATGGGACGCCATTTGATCAGAGAATGGCACGGCAGCAGCAACAGGCGGCGGCACCGCATTTAGCCGAGTAATGGGGGGAAGAGGGGAGAATGACAGAACCCACCAAAATGGGCATTTGCTTTGTTATCCTTCCCATGCCCTTGGGCATTGGGGTTCAATTGCTTTTGCCGCGTTCGTTTTTTACGGAGGGAAGGAAAGTGTTAATTAATTCTGTATAATTATACATACAATCGTCAGATTGGCCTGCAATTACGACAAAAAGCGCAAGGAGCAGCAAAAACAGAGCGGAAACGAACAGCGGAGAAAGGCACCGCAACAATTCGCAAGAAAGGGGAGAAAGCCCGAAGTTGGCGGAGGACGGATTGGCACCAAACATTGACCTTTTGCTAAGGATTTGGACGTTCTTGCGGACGAACTGCGCGAGCTGTCCAAATTGGTCCCCGTCCGACAGCCGCCGATGGGAATTCCGGCAAAGGGCAGTCCCCCGAAAGTGCCCGACTCGCCGCCTGCGCCTCCCCCGCGAGGCATTGCACCGCTGGGAAAGCATCCAAATTGTTTATTTGTTTTCAGATTCGTCCATTGCTGAATGCTTTTCGTCGGCTTCCGCCAGCGGAAGAATGGGAAGAGACAAAGAGAAACCGGTGAAAAGGACAAAGAGAAAGGAAAAGGAAAATGTGCCGAATTTAGCCGAGCAAAGCGAACGCTTTCAACGATTCCCACGACAAACCTTTGCCGCCAACGCCGACGCATTGCGAAAGCGCACACTTTGACAATGGCAACAACAATAACAACGGCACTTTGGTGCTCCGTTCGTCCGTTTCCCCGCAGTGGCGACGGCGCAGCAACAGCAGCAATTTGTTGCGGAGGGCGGAGGAGAAAAGGCAGCGGACGGAGTCACGGGGAAGTCTGAACAGAGTGGCAGGCATTGTCAAGCAGTGCTCAGTGCCAGAAGTGCGAGGGAGGGAAAGGGGACGGCACGGGAGGGGTGATTAGGGTAATTAGGTGCCCCAGTAGTTGGGGGTCTTAGGGCGGGAGGGACAATGGCACGGCGGACGGGTTACATGGCCCTACTTTTTTGCGGTATTTTCCATTTCTACTCGTGCAGCAGCGTTCGCCACTGCGAAGCGACGACTTCGATTCCTCGTCGGATGAGTCGGAAGAGGCGGCATTTGATCAGAGAATGGCACGGCAGCAGCAACAGGCGTCGGCACCGCATTTAGCCAAGTAAATGGGGGGAAGACAAAGTGCAGAAGCCCAAAGGCACCAAAATGGGCGTTTTCTTTTATTACCCTTCCCATGCCCTCGGGGTTCGGCTTTTGCCACGTTCGATTTTCGGTTTTTTTTGTCTAATTATAAATATATCGTCAGATTGGCTAAGGTCGAAGCGGCCATTGCTGCTGGTAAAGCAATGATAGTCCTTCCCGGTGGAAACGTCAGTGATTTTTTGGCACTCGAACCTGAAATCAGAGACGGAATAACGAGACGGAGTGTCCATGAAGTCCGAGATTTGTTGCAGTTTCTGTCTTGATTAGTTGTGGTCTCACTATTTAATGTTTAAATTTTTCATCAATTCTTTTTGATTAATTTATCGGCGAATCAACCATCAGTTAATTTTACTTTTGAGACGTATTTATAACTCGAGGGATGTGATTTGTTTTATTTAGAAGAAATAAAAATATCCAACGAAGGGGTGACCACTTACACGTTAGATTTTAGTAAATTAATATCAAGTCCAAGGAGCTCTTTTACAGACTAAATTTTTGTTTAACTCAATCCATTTATTTATTCGTTTTTTGAAACTGTCAACAGATGGAGCATCTGTTATATCTTTGTTGAGTTTAGACCATATTAAGGCCGTTCTGTTGATAAAAGAATTTGAAGTTTTACTGGATTGTGGTTTTAACACAACTTTACGTCTAAGATTGTAAGGGATGTGACCAGAAAATTGGGGGAATATGTCTTTTTTAAGATGAGTGAGACCATTAATAATTTTGAATGCCTGAACTAAATCAATTGTTTTTCGCCTTTCTTCTAAAGTTTGAATAAATCAAGTCTTTGTTTGTAAGGTATATACGGAAGCCTACATTTAAATAAAGCAATTTTTGTAAAATATTTTTGGCATCTTTCCAATTTATTTATATCTTTTTTGTATGTCGGATTCCAAATTTCGGGCGCATATTCTAAAAGAGGACGAATGTATGTCTTGAATACTTTGGTCCAAATACGTATAGAGCGGGTTTTTAAAATTTTTGGCAATATTGCGAATCCTTAAATAAGCAGCTTTAGTAATTTTAGTATAATGATTAGAAAATCTTAATTTATTATCAATCAAAATGCCCAAATCACTAATAGATTCAACCTCATTAATAATATGGTTGGATAATTTATATTGATGTTTTGAGTTATTTTTGCCAAGAAATAAAATAAATGTTTTATTTTGGGAGATGTTTAAACCAAATGCATTCGGTCAGGGTCGTTTTCGCGTGGCCATTTTCGCGTGGCCGTTTTCGCGTGGGGACGTTTTCGCGTGGCTGGGGTACGTTTTCGCGTGGGGTACGTTTTCGCGTGAGTACCTGTTTAGAACTCAAATTGGTCGGATTTGTGCAAAACTTCCATTTTTCGAATTCCGAACCCGAATTCGTACAAATTTATTAACTTTTTAATTTTTTTGTTTCTTGCGGCTAGTATCTTCTACAATAATTGGTCAGTTTGGTCGGATGTGCGTCAAACGGAAAAAATAATTAAAATTTTCTAAAAACACATAAATAGTATAACAAAAAATAACAAATTTCAGAACAAACTAAGGTCGCATTTCATAGTTTCGTGAAACACCAGTGAGAAAATTGTTAACGTTTTCGGGATTCACATTGACATTTGCATAATTGTGATCTTTGGCTGAAAAGCGGTGGCGTCAATGAAAACGTGCCGTCCGCGTAAATGTCACTCATCTGATGGGCCCAATCCGACGTAGAAGCTCTTCCAAAAATGAGAATCCTTAATACCGGTTCAATGATCAGCATTTAATGTGTAAATGATGTCTCACCGTTGGGGTCCATTCTGTCCTTGAATTTGAAAAACGCCTTTGTCCGCCAATAGAAATTGTTCTTCGTCAATTTCAGTTCGCTTGTTAATACGATAGGTATTCGGAATTTCCAACTGCTCTAAATTGAGAGGTTCGGTCCGCGGTTTTTCGTTAAATAAATGTGAGTTATTAATTCTCATTTATATGCAACCACGCGAAAACGTCCTGGTCCGAAATGCATTAGCCCATTTTCCAATATTTTCTAATGCAATATTTAATTTGCTTCTTTCATCACGAGTTTTGTAAGAGACATAAATTTTGACATCATCAGCAAAAAGCTTGATGCTAACTCCCGAAGGGATTACCTGCGGGAGGTCATTAATGTATATTAAAAATAACAGTGGGCCAAGAACCGAACCCTGTGGAACACCGGACTGAATCGGATATAAATTAGAAAATTTGTTGTTAATTTTAACTCTGTAAAATCTATCCTTTAAAAATTCAGATAACCAACTTAGCAGTTTTCCCCTAATGCCAATGTTATGAAGTTTATTTATTAAAATATTAATAGGAAGGGAATCAAAAGCTTTCCGAAAGTCCACATAGATACAGTCAATATTTTTCTTACCGTATATGCTGTCGTACCAATCTTCTAATACTGTAATTAGTTGAGTATTAGTAGATCGGTGTTTAACAAAACCGAACTGATGTTCGGATATTAAATTATTCAGATGAAGGAAGTTATAAATGCTTTTTGCAATTATTTTTTCCATAACTCTACATAGACAGCAAGTAAGAGAAATGGGTCTGTAATTATGTGGATCATTTCGGTCACCTTTTTTAAAGAGAGGTATAACAATAGATTTTTTCCAAATTTCAGGAATTTTGCCTGTGTCCATTGATATTCTGAAAAGTTCGGAAATTACAGGAGAAAGAGTAAGGTGGCAATTACGTAAGATTCTAAAGGAAATTTCATCGGGGGATGTGGATTCTCGATTCGGTAAATTTTTTAAAATTTTAGAAATTTCACGGCATTAAATTCAACATCAGAAATAGATGGTCCATTGGGATTGGAAGGACAACTGCTAATTTGTGGAACATCTGAATTTGAAAAGGATTCTTGGAAAATTTTTGCAAAAGTTTCTGCTTTTAAATAATCATCAAAAATAATTTGGTTCTCGTAACTAAGAGAGTGGATTTGTTCAAAATTTTTTGTAAATTTATTTATATATTTGTAGATAGCATTTTTTCCTTTATTCAGAAAATTATTTTCATTTTTAGTAACAAAGTTATTTATTTGAATTTTTATATGTAATGAAATGCTATCATACAAATGCCTATATTTATCACGGTTTATTTTTTGTAGTTTATAAAGTCTGGCTTTTTCCTTAATTGACAGTTTAAGACTCAATGGGTAGTTAGGCTTTCTGGATTTTTGACCGACAGTGATTTTAGGCAAGTATAATTCTACATATTCTCTAAAAAGAAGGTAAAAATGATTAAACTTATCTTCAATGGTAAATTTTTGTAGTAATTTGTAGGGTAAAATTGAAGATAAGTTTAAATTTAGTAGATTAAGTTTAGTAGAATTATAATTGCGTACTGTAAATGTGTTTGTTTTAGTTCTATTACTGGGGAAAAGATAGTGAAAAGTTAGTGGTAAGATGATCAGAACTAAAAATATCCTCAATTAAAACATTATTAACAAAATCAGGTTTAGAAGAGAGAATCAGATCAAGCCAAGCACTACCACGAGTTGGGCCGTTCGTCATAAGGAATAAGCCATACTTATTAAAAAATTCACAAAAAATGTTTCCTTTTTCCGATTTAGCAAAAGGTGTTCCACTGGTCCAGGTTATATCTTTTGCATTTAGGTTAAAATCTCCCATAATGATAAAAATTTTCTTCTAAATAATTACCAATGAGGTTCAGAATCTTTTTAGTGAGACTAGCAGAAGTGTTTGGTGGCCTATAAAGTAAAACTATTCTTAATTTTTTTGCCCCATTTATCTGTACAATTTGTATTTCACAGTTGAATTTAGAACAGGATAAAACAGAAAAGAATTTAAGTTAGTTTTTATCAAAATCATTACTCCACCACCATTTTTACCGCTTCTGCTAGCTTCATATATTTTGTAATTGTTAGTGATATATTGTTGGAAAGGTATTTTTTCTTTTGCCCAAGTTTCAGTTACAAAAACCAATTCAAAATCTTTTAGAGCTATGATAGCAGAAAATTCTTCCAGCTTATTATTTAAGGATCGCATATTGATCAATGTTGAGTATAAAAGATTTTGTTTTTTGTTTAAGGTAATTGGATTTTTTATGGGGGGTTCGTATTTTCTATTAGTTTGTAAAAGAGCTTGCTTTTTAAGAGATTTCGTGTTACAGTGGTCACCAATTACACATTAAGAGTCATCAACATTATGCATATGACAAATACATTTAAAAGAGTCGGGGTTGGATTTGTAACGGGGAAAGTAGATAATATTCCCAATCAAATTATCGATTGATTTTTGATCGATAATTTGATTGGGTTCTACTTTTTTTTTCTCTGACATCCTCTTCCACAAACCCAAACCTATTGAATGGTCTCTTAGGGAGAGAGTACATTCTATGTTTTCTCTGGCAAATGAAATGGATTTTAATTTTAATTTAATTTCGATTTATCAATCGATATTTTTATTAGAGGTTCTCCCAGTAAAGGTAGGAATGTACCCCAAATAATCAATATATACCCATGCCTATTGCAAGTATCGTATCCAAAACTTTAAATAAATTAGCAAAAAACCTTTGCACCCGGCTGGACTCGAACCCATATGAAATTGATGCACTAACCAATTGGCCGGCCATTTTATGCCTTTGGCAAAGCAAGATTCAATTCATTAAATTGTAAAAAAAATGATGTCATCATGCAAAGTAAAAAGACTCCGCCCCTTTTCTTGTTGGTTACACCCATTGATTTTTGTTTTGCTTTGCTAAGTAGTTGACTCCGCCTTTTTTGCTTTTAGTTTCTTTTGTCCAGCCTCATTTTTTTTCTATTTAATCACAGTTTTTCTACATAAAAAAAGTCATTCGTCCATTTAAAAAAAAATTCCATCCACATTCGTTTTTTCTGTTCTTCCTGCAATGAATTCTCTTAACGCTTTCAACTCCCGGAGCAAGGGACACGACAGCAAGAGGAGTTGGATTCAGTTGAACCGAAACACATCAGCGATGTGGTCAACTTCAATTCGGCCGGCGTTTTTTATGTTTTGGGAAAAGTGACAAATATGCAGTACCGTGTTTACAAAGTCCAAATTAAATGAATTGATTAAATTATTAATTTTTTCTAGTTTAGGCATGCCCATTTCGTTCCAAGGGGCTCATTTTCCGCCGAAAATTGTCCGATGATAACATGTGTGAGGCTTGCGGCCAAAAAGCGATTGCTCCCATCCACACAGTGTTTGTTCGTCTTCTGCTGCAGGATGTTGAACAAGCAGACATTGCTCAACGTGTCACCATGTTTTCGAGTGTTGCTGAAGAGTTTTTGGGAATGAAAGCTGCCGAATTGCTAGCCAAGGAGAAGGAGCCGGAAAGCCCTGCGAAACACTTGGACGATTTGATTGCTGTGAAGCTGATCGCAAAAGTTAACATTAAGGTTTTTGTTGCTATTTATTATGTATTTGACAAACCACGCCCTAGGCGAACAATCAGACGTACACTGGATTTGATTGGATTGTCAACCTTTTCAGAAGTGCCCAGGGAATGATGACAGTGATGTGCCAAAAGAAAAAAATGATGTTGATGAGATTGCAACCAAGAAGGCCAAGAAAAATTGATAGAGAGAGAGAGAGAAAAATGATTCATTTGTTGTGAGCTTTAATTAATTAATTGTTAATTATTCTCGTTTGTAACTTTCTTTAAATGTTAAAATTCTCTTGTTTTCTCGCATTATTACATTATTTAGACTTTTTGTTTTCGAATGATACCAAAAATTTAGGGTTTGTTAGAAAATGAACAAAGTTATTGTATAAAAACCAGGTATTGTTAATTGATTGGACTTACAAAATACCTTTGAACTCATAGGTCGATTGGAGTCATAAGTACATTAAAGCCCTAATAGTTCTCCATGAGTGCCCTTCCCTAAACACACTTGCCATTGTTTGGACGGTTGTTACGGTGATATTTGGCCAAATTCCGTGAGACGTGCGTTAAGGCAGGGAATGAGTGCACTCTGTACATCCGTCTGCATTGTCCGCGAACATAATGGAAATTTACCGCAACAAATTTTACCTAAATAATTGAATTGTGACTTGGTATAATTTTTGAGGATTTTTTTTGTGGCTCTAGTGCACTTAGGCGTCCACTGGACTTTTAAGTGTCCAGTGTTCAGTTTCTTTGGGCATACTTAAAGCCTAAAGAATTTTTTCTAAACCTAAATTCTTAACTAAAAGTAGCAAAGAAAAAATTATTCTTGAATACTCTCTAAAAATCTGTGTTTCGTGTTTTTTCTTTTTTATTATTATTGTATTTGCTCTTTTCTTGTATTTATGAATTCCCGGGACTTTAAGCATTTGTTTGATACCAAGAATGTAAACATTAAACAATTAAGAAAAAAACAAACTAAATATTTGACGCTAAAAATCCATTGGACGCCTAAAGTGCATTTGAACCAGTTTCTTAATGTCTAATGAAAAATTTTTAAAAAAACTAATCAATATTTGTAAGGTTTCCACTTTCCATGCCATAAATTTATTTTTCAATCGCAATAACTTCGTAGTTATAAATTAACGATAATTATAGCAAACCGTATGAACCAATGCGTCAGCAAACACGGCGCCCCTGCGCCATAAACGCATTGGCAAAGTACGCTTGTTTATGCGCTTAAATTTTTTTTTCCAAAAATTATGGTTAATACCTGAAAATATAAATAAATTAAACATATTTTAAAATATGGTATAAACATTTAAAAATAAAAAACAATTCTACAAATTTATTAATCATAGTATTGATATTTTTTAGCCGGGCAAAAAATAACACAATTAATTTATTTTTAATGGCTACAGATTTTTCTCTATTTCTCTAACACAATTCTTTTCATTTTTTCTCTCTCTCTCTCTCTCTCTCACTTTTCTATTTTTCTATCGCACACTCTCTCCTCCCTCACTATTTTCTCTCTTTATCTAACTACCGTATTTGATCTAATTATCCCCCATGGGGGATTATTTTTTAACCTCCTCATAGACTGGGGATAATTGGAGACTGTGTGATTATGATAGAGAGATTATTTTTCAAACGACTCCTAGACTGGGGGATAATTAGACTGGGGGATTAATGGAGATTGGTGGGATAATTAGAGCAAATACAGAATTTTCTCTTTCTCAACCCCATCCAATAGGTTTGGGTTTGTGGAAGGGGATGTCAGAGAAAAAAAATCTCCAATCAAATTATCGGTCGAAAATCAATCGATAATTTGATTGGGAATATTATCTACTGGGGAATGTCAGAGGCAAACATAACATGGCCGGCATAAATGACAGAATTCGAATTGGGATTACTCATATGGTCATTTAATTGGTAAAATTGAAGAATTCGGCCCCAGCATGTTTTTCCACGATAGTTTTTTTATTTGTTATCCAAATCCATCAATCTTGGGTATCATTCCAAAGCTCTTAACATGCTCTATTAGCCTTACCAAAAGCGAATAGATTTTCAAGCCTGGAAAAAATTTTATTAAGAAAAAACTTGAAATTTTTGACTTTCGCAATTTTCATGTAGAACTTTTTTGGTAATTGTCTAATCGCAAAGCAATAGCTTAGAAAAAGCTTCTAAACAGATTAAGCATTCGAATGATACCAACAATGTTGGATTTGGATTACAAAGAAATTCAAATTTTCGAATTTCGCATTTTGGGTCTAAAAATGACTTAAACGATCTTTTATTACAAAATTGTTAACTTTTAGAATGTTTCCATGTGTTTAAACCGATATTGAACAAAAAATGCGAAATTCGAAAATTTGAATTTTCGACTTTTTGTTCGAAATTGGCCGTAATGGATACCGGATTCGTGATCAGCGACCCCAAAAACCCCTGGAAACTTGTTTTTGTAGCAAAAAAAATTTTGAAAATTTTTTTTCCAAAAAGGGGGGGACAAACTACAGTATTACCGTATTTTCATTTTCGCATATGATAAAAATTAAAAAATCGATATTTCATAGATAAATTTTGAAATTCAAAATTTTACACAATTTTTGGTATTTTTTTGATGGTTAAAAAGCCATTTTTGGCAGTTAAGGCATATTTTATTGCATATTTGGGCATTTTTATGAAAACATGTTTCCAAGGGTTTTCCTGGCCGCTGATCACGATTCCGGCATCCATTTCGACCCATTCCTAATCCGGGACCCGAATTCGAACAAAAAATCGAAAATTCAAATTTTTCGATTTTCAATTTTTACTCTCAAAATGGTTCAAATGATCTTTTATTGAAGCTTTGATGAATTTCAGTTCTTTTCAGTGTATTTAAACAAAGTTTGAACCAAAAATGTGAAAATCGAAAATTTGAATTTTCGATTTTTTGTTCGAGTTCGGGTCCGGGGTTCGGAATTGTTCGAAATGGGTGCCGGATCGTGATCAGCGACCAGGAAAACCCTTGGAAACATGTCTTCATGACTTTTGAAAACATAAAAAAAATTTTCGAAAAAAAGAGGGGGGACAAACTGAACTATTACCCATATTTGAGGGATTTTTAGTGTATATTTTATGCGCATATTTGGCATTTTTTAGTGCATATAATTTATAGCCCTAATTATAATTGCCAGGAATTCATTTCTGAGGGCGCGCAACGCCCGCCGTATACTTTGTTAAATTTTCCCGGGGGCATTTCGGCACCGCCGGCGGGTGATCTCGACTTATTCTCTTTTAAAAAATTCACTAAAAATTGCAAAATTTGGTTATTTTAGACAAAATCTGTTAACAAACCGAATTAAATTTTCAATAAAAGCGGTTTTGAAAAGCGACAAAATAGTCAAATTTATGGACCCTTAACAGATTTGATTCTCGATCTCTTATCCATTCGAAAAATCTTAGTCGACCCATCAGCCACTTTAAATGAATACATCTCCAGCACTAAAATTTCTTTTTCAAAATGTCAGGCATTTTTTGATTTTTAGGTATTTTTTGAAATTAATTTAATTTTTCGAATTTTTCAAAATCCCGCACGCGACCCTGCAAATTTTAAATGCGGGATTAATCCCGCGGGATCCCGTTCCGCAAAAAATTTTAAGTTCCAATCCCGCAGCGGGATCCGCAAATTTAAAATTTCCGGTCTATAATTGAAATGCAACGGTTGGCGAAAATATTTAGCATAAAAAGCAATCAGATAAAAAATTTAATCGTCAAATGAATACAAAAAATTACGGATAAAAAACAAGAAACAATTTACGGGATTGATGTCTTTGGGTTCACCTCAATTGGCACTTCGTGGAATTGGCTGACATTGGGTTGCACATCGTCCGGTTCCATACATTTTTTCGGATTTCATCAGTTCTATGGCTTCTCCGTGTCTTTCTTCTACAGCCAATCGGAAAAAATTGTGCAATTTTAAAAGGAGGATCAGCGTGGAAAAGGAAGCATTCTCTTCGTTCATGTTTGGTTGTCCGAATTGTTGGGCCAACCATTTGGCACATTCGACCATCTCACAAGTTTCTTTGGCCATTGGATTGGACACGCACATGGAGAGTTGGCAATTTGCCAATTTTATGGCTTTTTCGTGACACTAAATCAGAAACGGTTTATTGTGATTAGTAAATTAAATGTTTTTTCTAACCTTTGCCAATGCGTAAAGGTGACACGCAGCAAGAGAGTGTCCCTGGACATGAGTGTCGAAGGCAATGCTGGCAATCAATTCGCAAATGTCCATGGCGTCTTTAAATTTGTCAATGAGACCGGGGACTCTGTTCCCCTGAGAGTCCAATCGGCCCAAAATCGCTTCCCGATGGCCGGACATGAACACTATTCGGCTGACAGCAGCCACAAAAACACTCCGACCTTTTTAAGGGAGAAATTTAATTTGTCGCACTGCAAAAACAGTTTAGATGCCAAATCCACCTTCTTGTCTAATTGTGGCATTGTCCGCGGAAGGTGTGTCCAACTTAAAGTCGCGCGCAAAAAAACAGTAATTTATTGCGTATTCGATATTGCTCAATTCAAAGTCCTTGACAAAGAGAAGCAAAAGACGGGCCAAATTCAGTCGACAAACACTCGGCTCATGCACATCGGTGGTCACTTGAATGAAAAGCAAGTGCAAAGCAGCACACAATTCAGTACACTCACACAACTCATCGGACACTTTTGGTACGGTCATCAGCAAACGTAATTGATGGGCCAGAATAGCCAAATGTACGGCATGAACAATGTATTCGGACCTGAACAGCACATGCACGGCCCTTTCGATTTGACCGGTGAGCAAAAGGACGGAAAAATAAATCAAATGGCTGCCACCTTCGCCAACAAAATAGCGTTCGCCTGAAGGCCTTAAATTGGAAATAAGTGGAAGTTGGAATTACCATGCTGAGTGCAAAGTGTCGTTTGGAGTTGGCGAAGTGCCCGTGCCGGGTCAACGGCAAATTTACAATGGAACAATTTGGCCCAAAGCCAATCCTCGATGGTGCCATTTATTTCAGGACAGTCAAAGCCGAGAAACAGTCCGTAGATGGCCTTTTTGTGCATGTCTTGGCAATTCTGGGCGTTCCATTCCGCGCGCAATTTCAGGCGTCGCTCGTCGTTTAACAAATCGCTAAAGAGAATTCGTTTTTTGGGCAAAGGTTCCTAAAAATACGATTTCGGCAAAGTTTTCAGAATCCCGACAAGCGATGCACAGTGCGGATTGTTTGACAACTCTTTGGCCTCCTTGGCAACTCGGCCAGCCTCAGCCATGTCGCCCACACGAAGGCAATAGAATAGCAATGTCCAAATAGGGTATCGTTCGAACAGTCCGTCCTATCCAATGGAAATTTGGAAAAATGAAAATGACAACGAATTGAACCTCGAATGGGTCACGGGAAGGCATTTTCACGTTCAAATAAGCAAGAATCCTTGACAAAGTGCCGGGAATGCCTCCACGGCGTGCCTTTTCCAAATTCGCTTCGATGGTGGCTTCGGTGTGAGAAATAAATCTAAACAGCGGATGAAATGTTATCAATGAAACAACAATAAAAAAATATGCTCTCATTTTGCAGAAATTTGGTGCTATTGTCGATTATATGTCCCATCCAATTATGTGACGATCTTTTCTCGTGCCAATTTTCACCAATTGATGACGGAAACATGGCCCAAGCTTTAGACCAAATGTAATCGGCTTCCTTCAATTTCAAATTGCTCAGTGATTCTTTCACGGCAAGTAGAATTAAAGCCGAGGCGTTGGATGTAAGGGTTTCGTTAACCTGACAATTTACGAGAAAGAATTACAATGGGATGAATGGTCATTAACCTTTTGTGCAAATACGCTCTGTTCGTGGGACAGTGGCGCATTCGGAAGATTTATGAAACGCTTTATTCCACCACTTGCTGTTCTGTCCGGTTGTGCCGAGCCCATTGCCCTTTTGTTCACGGGGCCAAACAAACTTTCCCCGGGTGCAAAGCGTCGCTCCAAAATTTGCTGGTTGAGGAAGGTCCGCTCCGCCTCAATCTGAGCTCGTTCAATCGTACGTTGCACAAATTTGTTTGTTTCTGCATCCGTAAATCGTTCATTCAAAACATCAGTGTTTATATCCTCGTAACGGTCAGAAGCATCAGCCGACGGAGGCTTTTCGGCAATTTTTGATATGGGGAGACGGGTGGATGAAAGCTGACTCTGAATGATTATTTTGAATTAATCTTTAAACAGTGAATGAACAGTTCCACCAACTAAGTCCTGGTTGGTCTTTAGCGAAGCGCCCATTCCGACGGCCGTCGGCCGCAGTGACTGTTTTCTCGACCAAATCTCTTCACTGCGTCTGAATACATCGTCTAAACCAGCGTCCAACAAAGCAGCGGCGCATGGATGACACGCAAATTCGTGAAGCGTTCCAAATTTTTTTTTTTTTTTTTAACATGCACATGTGGTGTAGTGGTTAAACTTTCTACCTTTCATAATTTTTCGCCTGGGTTCAATTCCCCACTTGGATAGAATATTCCTCACATTTTCTTTACCATTATTTTAATTAAAATTTTAATTTTAAAAAATATTCCAACTTTTTTCTTTCATGTTAAGCATCCTAAAAACCCAAAACTTAATCAATTGGTCATTTTTTTGATAAGTAATTGTCCAATTAAGCCCTAAATGCAAAATCTAAATTCAATTTCCCGCCGCAGACCCTCCGTCACTATCCCCCCAATTAACTCCAAAAAACAGCGAATTGTGCACCAATTGGACAATTCCGCCTCAGCAATTGAACAATTCCACATGGAGCATCTTACCGATGCGCCTCCATGGGCTTCCGCAATGTTGGGACTGGTGAACCAAATGGTTGGAATGTGCCGCGAGCTGATCTCCATGGTACGCGAGCAGGACGGAGGAAGCAACCCGAACAGTGTTTTTGACGAAGAACGACGACTGCACAGCGTTGTCATCGCGCAATTGCAGGAAAGCAACAGCCAAACGCCAACTCAACGTGCAACCGATGACTTGGCGAATGTCAAAGAACTGATGGACCATTGTGACATCGAATGCCTGCCGACCCAAGTGTACAGAATGGGCAAAAAACAAGCCGACGGACGTCCAAGGTTGCTCAAAGTTGAACTCCCGACCAAATTCCATACCAATTTATTTTTGCGCAACAAAAACAAAATCAACAAATCGAAAAATTTCAACGCAGAAATGCGTTTTTTGAGCTCCTTTCTTCAAAACAATCGAGCAAAAAAAATAGTTAAATCACTAAAAGTTGCATCCCTACACATAATGCGTTTTTCTTTCATTTGTGAGATCGTTTCGCGGCCAATTCGACGCGTTGCGTTGCGTTAGCCGTGGACTCCGTTCGGCTGCTGCAGCTGCGGCACCGTCCCCTGCCTGCTGATTGTGAGCATTGTGCGTGCGCAGCCGCGCTGCTCGCCCCGTCCGTTCCCTTTCGTTCGCATTTGCCCCTCCGTTGGCATTGTCCCCCGTCTTTTGCCACTTTCATCGCTCCTCTTTCGCTGCTGCTGCTGTTTTTGCTCCTCGTCCTCCTCCGCCTCTCTTTCATCGGTCGGAAAAATCAAACTGAACGACGAGTCGCGACTGGGGGAAGGCCGAGAGAACAGCGACTTGCTGAGACTGCTCACGGCCGGACAGCCGCCGCTTTTCGTAAGCCGACGGATCAAACGCCGCGGGGGGAAACCTGTGGGAAAAGTCATTTCTGAACAAAATAGGAAGAGGTCGAAAAACAGAATTGGCAACTTTAATGGCCGGTGATTAATTAATTATCCGTCCGAGTGACCTTCGGCATAAAAAAATTAAGAATAGCATTACTTTACAGACCACCGAACACTTCTGCTAATTTCACAAAAAAGATTCTGAACCTCAATTTTATCATTATGGGAGATTTTAACCTAAATGCAAAGGACATAACTTGGACCAGTGGAACGCCTTATGCTAAGTCGGAAAAAGGAAATATTTTTTGTGAATTTTTTAATAAGTATGGCTTATTCCTTATGACGAACGGCCCAACTCGTGGTAGTGCTTGGCTCCTCCTCTCCATTCTTTTTTCCCCATTTTCTCCCGTCTTTTTCTTTTCCCTCCCTCTCTTTTCTTTTCTTCCCATCTTTTCCCCCTTTCCCTTTCTCTCTCTCTCTCTAAACGCACTTTCATTTCGCGCAATGCAATGTTAAAAGTGCGGATGAATGCCTTTTGCAAGTTGGTCAGCACCACTTGCCGCACTTTTGCTGGGCTCGGCTGCCATCTGAGCGGACAAAAAGCGGAACATTTTTACCTTCTTTTTAGAGAATATGTAGAATTATACTTGCCTAAAATCACTGTCGGTCAAAAATCCAGAAAGCCTAACTACCCATTGAGTCTTAAACTGTCAATTAAGGAAAAAGCCAGACTTTATAAACTACAAAAAATAAACCGTGATAAATATAGGCATTTGTATGATAGCATTTCATTACATATAAAAATTCAAATAAATAACTTTGTTACTAAAAATGAAAATAATTTTCTGAATAAAGGAAAAAATGCTATCTACAAATATATAAATAAATTTACAAAAAATTTTGAACAAATCCACTCTCTTAGTTACGAGAACCAAATTATTTTTGATGATTATTTAAAAGCAGAAACTTTTGCAAAAATTTTCCAAGAATCCTTTTCAAATTCAGATGTTCCACAAATTAGCAGTTGTCCTTCCAATCCCAATGGACCATCTATTTCTGATGTTGAATTTAATGCCGATGAAATTTCTAAAATTTTAAAAAATTTACCGAATCGAGAATCCACATCCCCCGATGAAATTTCCTTTAGAATCTTACGTAATTGCCACCTTACTCTTTCTCCTGTAATTTCCGAACTTTTCAGAATATCAATGGACACAGGCAAAATTCCTGAAATTTGGAAAAAATCTATTGTTATACCTCTCTTTAAGAAAGGTGACCGAAATGATCCACATAATTACAGACCCATTTCTCTTACTTGCTGTCTATGTAGAGTTATGGAAAAAATAATTGCAAAAAGCATTTATAACTTCCTTCATCTGAATAATTTAATATCCGAACATCAGTTCGGTTTTGTTAAACACCGATCTACTAATACTCAACTAATTACAGTATTAGAAGATTGGTACGACAGCATATACGGTAAGAAAAATATTGACTGTATCTATGTGGACTTTCGGAAAGCTTTTGATTCCCTTCCTATTAATATTTTAATAAATAAACTTCATAACATTGGCATTAGGGGAAAACTGCTAAGTTGGTTATCTGAATTTTTAAAGGATAGATTTTACAGAGTTAAAATTAACAACAAATTTTCTAATTTATATCCGATTCAGTCTGGTGTTCCACAGGGTTCTGTTCTTGGCCCTCTGTTGTTTTTAATATACATTAATGACCTCCCGCAGGTAATCCCTCCGGGAGTTAGCATCAAGCTTTTTGCTGATGATGTCAAAATTTATGTTTCTTACAAAACTCGTGATGAAAGAAGCAAATTAAATGTTGCTTTAGACAATATTGGAAAATGGGCTAATGCATTTGGTTTAAGCATCTCCCAAAATAAAACATTTATATTATTTCTCGGCAAAAATAATTCAAAACAACAATATAAATTTTTCAACAATATTATTAATGAGGTTGAATCTATTAGTGATTTAGGCATTTTACCAAAATGGGAGTCGGAGCACGGAAGATTATACTAAAATTACTAAAGCTGCTTATTTAAGGATTCGCAATATTGAACAAAATTTTAAAAACCCGCTCTATACGTATTTGGACCAAAGTATTCAAGACATACATTCGTCCTCTTTTAGAATATGCGCCCGAAATTTGGAATCCGACATACAAAAAAGATATAAATAAATTGGAAAGATGCCAAAAATATTTTACAAAAATTGCTTTATTTAAATGTAGGCTTCCGTATATACCTTACAAACAAAGACTTGATTTATTCAAACTTTAGAAGAAAGGAGAAAAACAATTGATTTAGTTCAGGCATTCAAAATTATTAATGGTCTCACTCATCTTAAAAAAGACATATTCCCCCAATTTTCTGGTCACATCCCTTACAATCTTAGACGTAAAGTTGTGTTAAAACCACAATCCAGTAAAACTTCAAATTCTTTTATCAACAGAACGGCCTTAATATGGTCTAAACTCAACAAAGATATAACAGATGCTCCATCTGTTGACAGTTTCAAAAAACGAATAAATAAATGGATTGAGTTAAACAAAAATTTAGTCTGTAAAAGAGCTCCTTGGACTTGAAATTACTTTACTAAAATCTAACGTGTAAGTGGTCACCCCTTCGTTGGATATTTTTATTTCTTCTTCTGAATAAAAGAATGATCCATTAACGTACATCGGCAGGAATAATGGACGAATCGGGAAGACGAAGTTCTGTGACGCCGCCCAGACGAACATCACTGTGCAATTTTTCAGCCCTTTGAACAATTTCATCAAAAATCGAACCCATTTAACACAAAAAACGACTTCAATTTGTAGAATCAAAGACTTAAAATGCATAATGATTAATGATGTCATGAATCAAATACAAGATATGAAGAAATAAACTAACATTTTAATTCAAACGAGAGAAATATTCAAGTGAGAAAATTTTATATAAAAAATTTAAGTGAATTCATTGTCAGCAATCAATCGAAGATCGATCCTTGAAAATGGGAAGTCTGCACCCTTTCTAAACTCGTTCATCGTTCTCTTCGATAATCACTTCCTCATCCTGTACAAGTATTTTATGGTTTCCAGACGGAGTGTTCATTATTTGTCCATGTATCTCCCCATATTCTTGGGCCGGATATTCGACTATTCCCTCCGTCGCATAAGAAATCGGTCGGTGGTGTTGAAAAGGCTGACGATGAGTAACAATTCTTAAGTCCATGTTGCAGCAGGATAAATCCCTAGCCACCAAAATTCTCATTCGTCAAATATAGCAAAAGCGATCTAATAATTAGTGACTGATTGTCCAATGCAATTGATTAATCAAAATGTAAATTGCGTCAATTTCACCCGCTCGCCTGGTAATCATAAAAGTCGTGGAGAATGCCCCCAAACGTTGTCTTGTTCCGCTAGCAGAAATTTGGTGCTGATTGGGCATGTGTGGGAGATGATCAGCACCGCCAGTAAATGAAGCATATCGCTGTAAATTTAACAATTAATCCACCCAATACTCTCCTAATATAAAAACCCACAGCACTGATCGGGCGCGGAATTACGGCATATCGTGCGATTGGACGCGCCGTTTCCATATTTTGTTGATTTAATGAGTTTTTGGTTGCCGCAGTAGACGTTACCGGACCCAAAAAGCTGCCCATTGGCCCGCCGTCATCATTAGATGCGACTCCACTCAAATTAGCACGGGTGGCACGAATAACAATGGATTCAGCCGGAGTTTTGCTATTTGAGTCAAATTTGGCATATAGAAATTTAAAGCTTCAAAATTATAAAATAAAAATTTATTCCAACCATACCGTCTGGCAAACTGTTTCATTTCATGAGAAGGCATGTAGTCATGTTTATTTATTTAATGTCAAATAAAAACTACCACAGAAGGGCATAGGCCACTTACACTGCAGCACGAGGTACAAAAATGAATAGATGAAGATCAAATAATACAGGAGTAAGAGATCACACAAAAATAATGGTCACATCAACATTGTAAAATATATAATTATAAAACAATTAAATAATTTTCTCATGCAATGTAAATATTTTTATGGTATTTAGGGGTCTTAACCCAATTAAGGACTCTGTTTTTAAAAATATTTATAGAGGGAGCTGTTGTAATTTCTGAGTTAAGTTTGTTCCATAATTTGGTTGTTCTGTTAATGAAAGAATGTTCTGTCTTGTTTGTTTTGTGTTTAGAAACAAGTTGTTTGCAGTTGAATCTATTTATTCTTTTAGAAAAGGTATAAAGGTTTTTAGGGTCTAAATGTGAAAAACTATTAATTATTTTAAAAGCCGTAGTTAAATCAATAACTTGTCTACGAACATCAAGTCTATCAAGTTTGAAAAGTTCAAGACGTTTGGTATATGAAATGTAAGGGAGATTACATTTTTTTAGGGCTATTCTGGTAAAGTATTTTTGACAATTTTCGATTCTGTTAAGTGCATTAACTGACTTTGGATTCCATATTTCTGTTGCATATTCTAATAAGGATCTTATATATGTTTTATAAACTAAGGACCAAATTCTAACTGATTTAGATTTAATTAGCTTAAATAAAAGCTTAGATCGATAAAAAGCATTTTTAATTAAATGGGTTATATGTTCAGTAAACTGTAAATTATTGTCAACCAAAACACCTAAATCACGGACATACTTGGCTTCTCTGACTATATGATTACCAATTTTGTAAAGTGTTTTAGAATTATTTAGCCCAAAATAAAGTACAAAACTTTTATCCAAGGAGAAATTTATTCCCCATTTTTGTGACCAATTTAGTACATTAGAAAGTGCAAGGTCCATGTGTTTTCTTTCAGCTTCAGATTTATAAATAACATATAATTTAGTATCATCAGCAAAAAGTTTAATGCCAATTTCAGCAGGAATACATAAAGGTAAGTCATTTATATAAATCAGAAACAAAAGTGGTCCAAGAACCGATCCCTGCGGGACTCCAGAGTTAATTTTAAAAATTTCGGAATAATGTTCGTTTACTTTGACTTGAAAAGTCCTGTTAAGTAGAAAATTAGAAATCCAAGCTAATATCTTGCCCCTAATACCAATTTTATGTAATTTATATATTAGTAAATTATGAGGAACCTTATCAAAGGCTTTATGAAAATCAAGATAAAGAGCATCAATATTTTTCTTATCCCTAATACCGTCATACCAGTCTTCAAGTGTTGTAATTAAGTTAGTAATAGTAGATCTTCTACTAACAAAGCCAAATTGAAAATTAGAAATTAATTTTTTATCTAACAAGAACTTTAAAATATGTTCAGCCAGAATTTTTTCAAATATCTTGCATAAAGAGCATGTAAGTGAAATAGGTCTATAATTCTTAATTTGGCTTTTACTATCTTTCTTATGTAATGGGAGAATAATAGAATGTTTCCATATTTTTGGCAATTTTCCAGAGTGAAAAGAAAGTTTAAGAAGATCAGTTACAGGTCTAACAAGAGGAATTAAACAATTTTTAAGAATCTTATTGTTTATAAAATCAGGAGAAGTATTATTTCTATTTGTTAAACGATTAAGTTTATCAAAAACATCAGAGACATCAAAATTTAAATCCGAGATAGAATAGCCGAGGCTGTCTGTCTGAGACAAACAAGGTGTTGAATCCAAATTATTTGAAAAGGTTTCTGAGAAATACTTGGCAAAATATTGTGCCTTATCCTTGTCATCAAAAATAAACCCATTTTCAGTTTCTAAAGGTGGAATACTATTGTTTGTTACAAAACTTTTTCTGATAAGTTTATAAAGATTCGTTGGATTAACAGAGAGAAATTTTTTCTGTCTGTTTTCATAGAATTTTTTTGTTTGTATTCTGATATGTAATGTTATAGAATCATAGAATTTCTTATATTTTATTGGGTCTATTTTCATTTTCTGCCAAAGGAGAGCCTTATGTCTGATCGATTCTCTTATATGAAGAGGGTATTTTGGTGGTGGTTTTTTAAGAAAGGAAGTTTGAGGAACAAAATGCTCTAAAGCACTTGAAATTGTTTCAGAAAAAACTTTGTATTTATTTTCTAATGTAAAAACATTGGTTAAATTTGATGTAACATTAGAAAGTAAATACGAATTTAAGGTTTTAGTATTGTTAGGGTTAAAGTTTCTAATAGTTATTCTTGGTGGAGGAGATTTCTGTAATGACAAATTAATTTGAAAAAATAAGGCTGAATGATCAGAATGTATAAGGCTGTCCTTAATTTCAACAAGATGAATTAGGTTCGGGTTTGTACATAAGCAAAGGTCTAGAACAGAATTTCCTCTTGTCGGACCTATAATTTTTGTATTTAAAGAAAATTTATTGAAAAAATCAACAAAAGTTATGCCAAGACAGGTATGAGGTATGGGACAATTGTTAGACCAAGTTATGTCTCTGTTGCCTATGTTAAGTTCTCCTATAATTAAGGTGGAAGCTGTAATAAATTTTTCAAGGTAATTAAAAAGTGATTTTGTTGCTTTAAGTTTGGTATTAGGGGGGCGATATAAAGATAAAATAGATAAATTTTTAGCATTTTTTAATTTACAAAAACAGATTTCACAGCCAAATTTTGTAACCGTGTTACTAAAATAAGGCTGAATAGTTTTATTTATAATAAGAGAGGTTCCGCCCCCTTTGCCTTTTAATCTTTTCGCATTAAAAACAATATATTTGTCATTGAGTGATTGTTCAAGAAAAGTTATTTCATCAGATTCAGAAAGCCAAGTTTCCGTAATCCCCATAATGTCAATTTTCTCCACTGTCAGTAATGCACTTAATTCATTTAGTTTATTTTTTATGGAACGTGCATTAACTAAACAACCAGAGATGGACAAATTCATATTTGTATTTACATTAGCATGAGAAAATTTACGATGAGGTTTAGGGGATTTTCTGTTTTGAGAATATATTTTTTGGAAATTTTGTCTACCCCCAAACCTCAGAACATTGCTGTCATGAATTAGTTTTTTGATAGCGTGTCAGCAGAGAGTCAATGTGAGGAAAAGGCCCGCTCAAGTTCTCTCCGTTCATCCTCCTTCCTTTGATTTCACTTCGGAGCACAAGCATGCCGTTGTAGATGATCCAGTCAGCGGATGTTTCCTTTCGCTTTTCGGCACACTGCGCTTGAAGTTCACGTCTCGCTTTCAGTTGTTCTTGAGTGAGCGATTCCCTGATGTTCAGCCTTTTGTTGTCCAACCGTCGGCGAATTTCCAATGATTTTTTGTTCCATTGGTGAAGGCATGTGCGCTGAAAAGATGAGGCGGGGAGCACGACTTTTATGGGACGGCAGACACCATTTCTTGCTCGGTCTTTGTTGTACCATCCCATTCTGTAGCTGACTATAGAATGAGTCTCAACCCCGAGCTGGTCAAGAAAACCTGTGACGGCATTGTTGTCAGAAATGGCACGAACTGATGGGGTCTCCGATTGGTTTTCTGGAAGTCCGGTGATGACCACAGAGCGGCGTCTTTCCATCTCCGCAGCGTAGTCAATGTCTGAGACTGAATTGTCGACGAGGGAGACGGCGATTTTGAGGAGATTGCTTAGTTGTGAAATGATGACACGGGCAGCTGAAGAAATGGACGGGTCGTCGTCAAGTGTGTCAATGGCCAAATTTGTTGAAGTCACTTCGTTGAGGAAATGACGTTTTTGCGGAATTTGATTAGGAGAGTTAGAGTTCAAGGGGCGTTTAAGAAGGGAATGCGACATATTTAATCTCAAACTTGGGTAATTAAACCAAAAAAAAAAAAAAATTTGTAACGCTTCACGAATTTGCAGGTCATCCTTGCGCAGGGGCCATGCTAATCTTCTCTGTATTGTTCCAATTTATTAAAAAGAACAAAGAATTATGAATACCTTCAAGTATTTGGTCAACATAATCCCGAAGAGCCGGTGGGAGGCACGCCTAAATTAATCAGATATTAAGGAAACATTTTTGACCAAAAATTGATGTTCTTTTAATCAAATTAACGTATTTACTAGAGTAGAGCGGGACCGGGAATTTTGGGCAAAACCGAGTTTTATAAATAATTCAGCATTTAATTCACTTGTCCGGTGCAACTGCACATTCGACGTTGGTTTTCTTGTTCGTACTCACAATAATATAAGGAAGGTAAAGAATTGTCGAATCCAAAGGCCTCGTGTCCGGTAATCCCGACACTGGGTAATTTCGACACTGAGTATTTTCGACACTGAGTAATTTCGACACTACAATTTCGACACTGAGTAATTTCGACACTGAACTATTTTCAAAACTTTCACTGTTTTACTTCATTTTCGACACTGAGTATTTTTGACACTGAGTAATTTCGACACTAAAGAGTTTTTTGAAAAAAATTCATGCCAAACTTTGAAGATTGGTCAAAAACTAAATATAAATAAACTGCAAATATTTGTACATATAATTTTCTCATTATATAACTGGGGACAAAAATTCACAACAGTTTTTAAAGTTTGATATACTTTCGTTAAGCAGTTTGAGCGGAAAGTCCAATCATTTCCTTAACAAATTCCATAAAGGAATAGGAAAAAGTGCAATGCGATTTCCTAAATGAGAGCACACACCATTATTTACCAATTCTATACTACCCTTATTCAATGAAATTTACAATTAAATCACCTAAATTCAATGCCTCGATACGACCCCGTATCCAGGCATCTGCGCGTCCTCCCATGTTTTATCCATTTTGATCAATGATCGGCTCTTCTTCTTCAACAATTCGTCGGGGCCCAATCCAAGTGTTTACAAAATATATGACGAGTTCTTTAAAGTTTTTCATATAGGACGCTTTAATTTAATCCCAAATTCCCAGCTTTTTCATATTGATTTACCCTGCAATTCAGCAGTTGGTTCCAAAGTTAGGGACTGCTGAATGTTCAATCACAACGCTCATTGTGTACAACTGGGCAAACCCCCTAGGCGCTGTCTTAAAAATTTTGTGTCTTTTTTACTTAATTGTTCCCAAGTTAAGCTTATATCAAAAGTGCCATCACAAATGTTAGGCTATTGCATATCACCAATTTTTTGTTAAGGAAATGATTGGACTTTCCGCTCAAACTGCTTAACGAAAGTATATCAAACTTTAAAAACTGTTGTGAATTTTTGTCCCCAGTTATATAATGAGAAAATTATATGTACAAATATTTGCAGTTTATTTATATTTAGTTTTTGACCAATCTTCAAA
>CP049707.1:12796313-12814314 GCA_004148225.2 Heterodera glycines | reverse complement strand
GTTCAATCACCTGAACTATCAGTTCCTGAAGTTGTTCGGTTTTTTGACGGATTCGTTCCTGACGTTGTGCCTAAAGCCATGAAATTTAACAATTCAATCGTTGAATTTGCTGTGGCGTCATACCTTTTCTTCTTCGAGCCGTCGGCACTCGGCCAACGACGAAGTGGGCAAGCCCACCCAACGAATCTCTTTCTTTTCTTTTTCAATTATGTTCATCGCCATTAAAACATTAAGCGCATCATAAACACGACGGCGAATGTTTCTTGTATCATATTGTAATTTTTCCTGAAATTTAAATGCATTATTTCATTACGAATAATATCAATTAACCGGGTCCGATGGGACTTCAACAATATTGTCAAAATATTCATTGACCAATTCTTCCGCAACTTCGTTGTAATTAGTTTGAACTTTTTGCTTCACTTTCTCACAAACTTTGTGAGCAAAATGACGCAACCCGCGCGTTTTATCCGTTGAACGATGACGAATTTGGAAAGTGCGCATTGGATGAATAGCGGAGGGCGGTGTTTGATCAAAACGCTGTCTTTGGAAATTATGATGCGATTGCCCTGGCTACATGACATTTCGCCTACTCGACATTTCGCCTACTAAGCCAAAAACATTCATTTCGCCTACTAACCCAAAACCGGACATTTCGCCTACTGTCATTTCGCCTACTATTCATTTCGCCTACTGACATTTCGCCTACTCGACATTTCGCCTACTAAGCAAAAAACATTCATTTCGCCTACTAAGCCAGAAACATTCATTTCGCCTAATGGAAATACATAATGCCAAAGAGAAAATAAAAAAAGAGAATATACAATATCTATAATGTTTTTGCATCAAATAAATCATTCATTTCATTTTTAAAAGCCTCGCATTGCTGCAAATGAAGACAGCGTACTGAATGTTGAGAGGACAGACGCAGAACAACAAATTGAAGGCACTTCAACCAGGAACAATTTGGGCGTCGCTTCGACCATCGCGTTATGATGCAGAGACGAAACGAAATCAGATGAAGCGCCTGATCAAGGAGGAGCCAAAAACGAAACCATGTCAAATCCGCGCTCAAATTCGGACTGACATCGACGATGAAGTCATCGAATTGCTCGGCACCAATGAAGCGCTCGACCAAATGGCGAACAGGTAGACAAAATTCAGAGAAAATAATGATGCAATATTTAGAACAAAGAACAAATTCGTTGGTGGTGTCATGCAAGTGTTCGTCATCGGTTGTTATGTCAACAACCGAATGGTGGTTGCAGCGCAAGCCTTGCTACCTGGTAAAGCCTCGAAGTATTACACAGAAGTCCTTCAACAGTTGAAGCGTGCCGTTGAACCCATCCTTCCCATAAAAGGCAAAAAAACAGCAGATTATCTTCATTTCCGAAAAGCCAGAAGCATGGGAATTTTTAATTTGTTGAACGAAGATGACGACGAAGCACCGGTTCAAAGGAAATCCGTGCACAAAACATTCAGGTGTCCTTCATTAATTCAGTGTTTTTTATTTTTACAAATCAGATCAGTTCTTTCTTTGGCACTCATTCCGCCAGTTTACGTTCGGCATGCTTTTTCAATTATTGTCAACGCGGCACCGCTTTGAGTTCAAGGATGGCTGGCGTATTTTGGCAAAACCTACATTGGCACAACTCAATTCGAGATTGACTGTGGAGCGGAGGCATTTGGACCCAATGCTGATGTCGGACGCTTCTTTCTACGTCGCACTCAAAGCACAACTCGTAAATGCATATGCTATTTTCATGGTAATTAATACAATTTTAAATAATTTAGCGTTCACTGTGTCCCAGGCGTCCATAATGACAGGCAGTGGACGAATACAATTCGGACTGCATTCACCACAACCATCAACTCCGACGATTACATTGTTCGAAGAAAGCAGCTTGCAGCTTATTCCACGCTGGGAACAAGACATCGTCTGTCCTCCACGCTTCCCAATCTCGTTTTGGAATGTGTACACCAGGGCTCAAATGGCAATTGAGCGAACTAACAACGGCATGGAAGCCGCGCATGGACAATTTGCAGTAAAAATTAGTCCGTTGGAAGACACTTTTTTGTTAATTTAGCGTGAACTCAATCATCATCCGTCACTGAGTGATTTCATCGCTGCATTCATCAAGGACATCGACAAACAACTGGACATTGGACGAGCAGAACGTCTCCAGAAAAGCACAAAACGACAACGGTACATCATCAAAGAACAAAATGTGGTGCGTAAAATTGAATTTATGATTTTAACAATTTTTACTTTTATGCTTTTTAACATTTTACTTTTTTTTTCTTCGGAGTTTAATAAATATCTATTTGCTTCCGTGTATTTTTAGGTTAAATTTAATTATTATAATAAAAATAGCTAAATATAATTTGGTGAAACTCGTTGTCAAAATATATATTTTAGGTTAGTAGGCGAAATGAATGTTTTTGGGTTAGTAGGCGAAATGTCGAGTAGGCGAAATGAATGTTTTTTGCTTAGTAGGCGAAATGAATGTTTTTGGCTTAGTAGGCGAAATGAATGTTTTTGGGTTAGTAGGCGAAATGTCAGTAGGCAAGATGTCGGTAGGCGAGATGTCGAGTAGGCGAAATGTCCGTACACCGATTGCCCTTCGTATAAATCATAATCATAACGGGCGCGTTTTACACAAAAAGGCTGCTGTTGAAATTGTTGTGCAGTTATAATTGAGCGCTGGTGCGTTCCAATAGCATTGGACGGTTGGTAACGAAGTTGTGCTGGCATTTCGCTTCGTTGATTCATGAAAATAAAAAGCTCAACCATTTATATTTTACTCAACCAAAAATTTTTTAAATTTACGTATTCTCCCGCCCGCGCCAAAATTAAAAATTTTGAATTTTTATGCAATGGAGGGGCAAAACCCAAAAAAAAAAAGTTTTTCTGAATTTACCAGAATTTTCAATTTTTTCACCTACAAAAATTTTGTTTAATGCATTTTTCTGGCGTAAATTGGATAAAAAGTGCTTATTGGATGTCTATAAGTCATGGCTTATTTTTTAAAGATATAATTTTCTATGGCGCAGGAGCAAAGACGCATAGAAGTAAATGGTCTATCAGTCCAAAAAGTTAGTCGCAAAGGTACATTTTACACGTTTATTCACTCGTGTAAACCAATAAATAATTCTTTCGTTTTAGGAAAATTGATAAAAATCCGTATAGATGCAGTATTTAATCATTACTACTTACGGGAATCGTTACGTCTTGGCAATGAAATGGATACTCGTTTGAAGGTTTTTAATACCCTAATTTAAAAAGCTTTAAAAATTCGGAGTCGCTTATAATGAATCTGACACTAATTTTGACCAACCCCTAACCCTTCGGAAACAAGTCAAAAATTTAATTTTTTCGTGTTACGACTTTTTTGGGCAATGGTAAAGATTATTGGTCCCGAAATTTTTTTTTAATCTTAAGTTTTCCTCATTTATGATTAACAAAAAAAAACATAAGAAATTATGTGCGAAAACGGCTTGTCAGACTAACCTGACCCGGTCCGCATTATTTTTTATGACAAAAAAATTAGAAAACAAAGGGTCCCACTTTGGTTTTAAACAGTAAAAGTATCGAATTTGATAATTCAATAATAAAATTGTCTTAAAATTCTTATCTTCAGCGCTCGCTAAAGCATGCGTTTGATTGCTAGAAAGAAGTGTGCGCTAATGACGCCTTTTTCAATCAAAGAAAGTTCCATGTGTCGATATTCCCTAAAATGGCACTGAGAGAAGGCGGGTCTTGTTCTTCAGCGGCGGCAATGGGTTTCTTAGCGCTTGGGAGGGATCGGCTCGTGCAAGACTCGAAGTGCTTTACTGGCACAGTGAAATCAGACGGCCGAATTGTGAAAATTGATGAATTAAAAACAAAAGTCGAAGCGGCCATTGCTGCTGGTAAAGCAATGATAGTCCTTCCCGCTGGAAACGTCAGTGATTTTTTGGCACTCGAACCTGAAATCAGAGACGGAATAACGAGACGGAGTGTCAATGAAGTCCGAGATTTGTTGCGGTTTCTGTCTTGATTAGTTGTGGTCTCACTATTTAATGTTTAAATTTTTCATCAATTCTTTTTGATTAATTTATCGGCGAATCAACCATCAGTTAATTTTACTTTTGAGACGTATTTATAACTCGAGGGATGTGATTTCTGTCATTATTTTTCACTGAATTTGAATGATGATTTAGAGGATGAAATCAATTAACATAACTGTAGCGAAAAGCGAAATTTTCTAATTTAGTTAAAACTGAAGATTAAAAAATGAAAGATTGTGGATAATACCGATAAGTAAACAAAAACAGGGCTCTAGTGCACTTTATGAGTCCAATCGACTTTTATGAGTCCAATCAATGGTTTTATACAATAACTTTGTTCATGCTCGAACAACCCTATCCTTTTGGTATCATTGAAAGTACAAAGTCTAAATTATGTAATAATACGAGAAAAAAAGAGAAAGAAAGTTACAAACCAAAATAATCAACAATTACTTATTAGTCAGATCTTTTTTGGTAATTGCCTAAACGCTGCGATTTTATATATTTTAGCTTCGTTAGACGTACTTTCGAATGATACCAAAAAGATAGGGTTTCTTCGAACATGAACAAACCTAATGTATAAAAAGCATGTATTTTCAATTGATTGGACTCATAAAGTGCACTAGAGCCCAAAAACAGTCTGAAAACAATAAAAAGTAATTGCAAAGTAAAAACGAAATTAAGCAGTCAACGGTCAAAAGGGGTGCTCACGGCCTTTCTTCCATTCCATTTTTGTTGCACAATAAATTTGACGCCTGCGAAGCACGGCGTATTAGCTGTGGTAATTCAGATTATTATACTCTTCGAATTTCGGATTCACCTCAGTATTGAGACCGGCCATTTTGCGGTGTAAAAGCCATAAGATTTATCGCACATTCCTTCGGCAAGAGTGTACAAAAAAGTGATGGATTCCATCGTCGGATCAGCAAATCGGCGTTCTCCACCATACACGACTAAAGAGTTTATTGATGAGCCTTGAGAATAATCAAATCAGTCCCCGATGAATTGACCATATGCGCAAGTGCAATCCTCGGGTCAGTGGCCACAAAGTTGCACAGGGAATGGTAATGGGTGGAAAAGAGCGTTCGGCAGCCAATGCTCCGCACGATGTGTTTGAAAACGGCACATGCAATGGCAGTCCCGTCGGTGTACTGAATAATTGACATTAAAGGGATTAATTAACGAGTGCTTTTCGGTAATAGTGCAGTTTGTCCCCGCCCCCCCCCTTTTTTCGAAAAAAAAATTTATGTTTTCAAAAGTCATAAAAAGTTTTTATGGGATTTTCGGGGTCGCTCGCTGATCACGAATTGATATCTATTTCAACCAATTTCGGTCCCCGGACCCGCCGAAAACCCAATAAAAAGTGTTTTTATGACTTTTGAAAACATAAAAAAATTAGCGAAAAGGGGGGGAGGCAAACTGCACTATACGTGCTTTTCAGCATCAAAGGAACCTCGTGCCTCGGCCGAGCTCATCAATAAGCACCAGCGAATGTCGCGTCGCCTGCGACAAAATTGTGTTCGTCTCAGACAATTCCACGAAAAATGTCGATTGTCCTTAATGAGCCGAGTAATAAAACAACAGGCAACGAAACTGATCAGCCAACGGACACCTGCAGATAATCTGTCACTGGCGCCGATCCGACAAAAAATGCGATCGACCGGCGTAAGTCGCATCGAATCAGCCGGCACCATTGAGCCCTCAAATAGCGAGCGCAAAGATTAATTAGAGAACAATTCGCCAATTTGAGAACCCACAATGTGTGCAAGTGCCACAAGGGTGGCCACTTGCCGCATGAAAGTGCTTTTCCCGCCCATATTCGGCCCTGTCAGCAACATCGTGTGGGCCGTGTTCGAGCCACAGCCCAGCACACAGCTGTTCGGAATGTAATTGAAACTGCCGGCTGACGCCGACTTAAGGTCGGCCAACGACGGATGGAACCCACGCTGAATGTCGACGAACGGCTAAAAAACAGTGGTCGAATAAACAATCAACGTATTATTGAACCGTGTCAAATTCGAACACAAACTCCGGAAAACACATTTTGTGAGGCGATGACTGCGCGTACAGAGAGAGCGCCATTAGACAATCGAAAGTGGCAATTTGGTGAACAATTGAAGACCATTTGTCCTTTCTGATGGTTTATAAAAGGGAATTAATTATAAATGCGTTTTGTTTCGGCGTGGTCAACCGACCGCACATCCAAATCAGCAAAAACTCTACGGGTGACCTCCGCACTGATCGTGGCACAGTTTGTCTCCGCATCGTTCAGTTTGTCCACCAGTTTTTGCAGGTTATTAGTCGTGTAGCGTTTGTACCCCTTCGTTATAAATGGACAAATTGTTTACGTCACCTCCCCCTCCCTTCGAATTTCCGTTTTACTTTTCGTTGGGACGTGAATTGGAAATCGTCCGTCAAATTGTGACATGCCGACTCGGGGATTTCCAATTGGTGTGAATTTCTGCCTGTGCCCACGAATTTCGGCGTGCATTTCAACTTTTTGCTTGCCCAGCCCAAATACGCCTCCAACTGTTCTTTGCAATGTTCAATTTCTCGACATGTCCCGTCGTATTCCGAGTCAACGCCCCGTCGAGGCAAAATAACGCCACGCTCGAGGGCATTCTCACGGTCAAATGTCTGATTTTTGGTGTCTTGTCCAATTGTGCGAGCCCTTCGCCGTACACCCTCTGGGGGGGGGAAGGTTTTTTTTTGCTCTGTGCCAAAATTTCCAATAAATATTTCCAACAGGCAACGCTTAAATGAGAAAAAAAAGCTTTTGCCCATTTGTTATTAAAATGCCAAACCAAATAATGACCTTAAAGAAGCCCAAATCTTCCACCATTTCTTTGTAATTGGCACTCAAACATTCGTTTAAAAGAGGCGGTGCACTGAAATTAATACGTAAAAAAGTACACCAATAAATTAATTTTTCATTTTTAAAAACGAACTTCGATTCGCCCTGCGAGTTTATCTCTTCGAATAAAAGCATTAGTTTCCGAGTGTCTTCCAGACCATCGAGGACAATGAGCAAATCTTTGATTTTGCGTTTGTTATATTTGTCAGCTTCGAAGAGATTTGCCCGGGAGTCCGGGTGTCCGTTGCTCGAATCCATCCGGTATTTAAGACCAATTGTGTGAATTCTGAAAATTCAATGTTTTAAATTAAAACTTTTTATGCGCAAGTGCAATCCTCGGGTCAGTGGCCACAAAGTTGCACAGGGAATGGTAATGGGTGGAAAAGAGCGTTCGGCAGCCAATGCTCCGCATGATGTGTTTGAAAACGGCACATGCAATGGCAGTCCCGTCGGTGTACTGAATAATTGACATTAAAGGGATTAATTAACGAGTGCTTTTCAGAGGGACCTCGTGCCTCGGCCGAGCTCATCAATAAGCACCAGCGAATGTCGCGTCGCCTGTGACAAAATTGTGTTCGTTTCAGACAATTCCACGAAAAATGTCGATTGTCCTTAATGAGTCGAGTGTAAGAAAACAAGAGGCAATGAAACTGATTCGCCAAAGAACACCTGCAGATAATCTGTCGCTGGCGCCGATCCGACAAAAAATGCGATCGACCGGCGTAAGTCGCATCGAATCAGCCGGCACCATTGAGCCCTCAAATAGCGAGCGCAAAGATTAATTAGAGAACAATTCGCCAATTTGTCTGATAACCCGGGTTGGGGTTAGTTCCATGCGACCGTTTCCATACCAACCATTTCCATACCGTCCACGCCATAGGCCATTTTCGTACCAAAATTTTTCGAAAATTTTCGGCAAAATTTCAAAAATTGAGAGGGGTTTTTTAACATTTTGTTGTTTCTCATGCATTATAATACGATAAATTTTATGTTTATGTTGCAGAGAAGAAAATGGTTAACAAAAAGGAACCGTACCAAGTCTTCAGCATAACGGCCATTCATACATTTTTAACAAACCGAGTTTTGAAATCATTCGGGAAAAAAATTCTCGATCCAATTTAGGAATCCGGAGACCGGATAAAGCTGGTAAAATAGACAAAACTCTATAATTTTACTTCGGCTTCTTAAAAATGTATGAATGGCCGTTATGAAGCTTGGTACGGTTCCTTTTTGTTAGAAGTATTTCCATTTTCTTCTCTGCAACATTAAACATAAAATTTACTGGCATGGAAACGGCCGGTATGGAAGTGGCTGGTATGGAAACGGCGGCATGGAAATGGGTCGATTCCTGATAACCCACAATGTGTGCTATGAGCAATATTGTCTAACACCAGGGTTGCGATCGAAAATTTTTCAAAATCAGAACATCGGGCTCAAAAAATCAGATTTTGGGGCCGAAATCAGGACATTTTGCAAAACTGCTTCAAATCAGTTATTTTTACGATTTATTAAATCAAAATGTATCAAATACCGTATTTGCTCTAATTATCCCCCATGGGGGATTATTTTTCAACCTCCTCGTAGACTGGGGGATAATTGGAGACTGGGGGATTAAGATAGAGGGATTATTTTTCAAACCCATCCTAGACTGGGGGATAATTGGAGATTGGGGGATTAATGGAGATTGGGGGATAATTAGAGAAAATACGGTATTATATTTTTCACCTCCGATTATTGATTTTAACAATTTTGGGGACGAAATAAGCAAATCGTAAATTTTAGTGCATTCGGGGCGCATTTTTTCAAAAAAAAAAACTTTGGGGAAATGCGCGAGGGGTGGGGGTCAGGCGGTGCCGATAGGCGCCGCCGGAAATTTTTTTGTAATTTCGTTCTGATTTGTTAACAGATTTTCACCAAAAAGGCCAATTTTTGTAATTAAAACCAAGCGTTGCTTTTAAAAAAGCATTTTTGTCGGCACGTTTTCAAAAAATTTGGGGGATAGACAGGGGAATCTGGCGGCGCCGATAGGCGCCGCCGGGAAATTTTTTTGTAATTTTTAATGGGATTTGTACATAACAGATTTTTGCCCAAAAAGGACCAAATTTTCGGTAGGGGTCAACTCCGTCTGGCCAACTCCGTCTCAGCAATGTTCAAAAAGCTATAACTTTTTCTTTGTTGGCCAAACTTCACAATCATGGTATCATTCGAAAGCCCTAGATGTTTAGAAGATATTTATAAGCTATTTCTCAGTGATTGATCAGCTCTCAAAAAAGTTGTCAGTTGAAAACCGCAAAAAAGGCAGAATTTTCGAAGTTTTTTATTTCTATCTTTTTTTATAGTTCTAAATTTTCTGTAATTTTTAGTAGGCTAATAGAGCCTGTGAAGAGCTTTCGAATGATATCAAGATTGTTTGATTCAGTCATCGCGTGGCCGTTTTCGCGTGGCCGTTTTCATTTTCTAATTTTAAATTAACTCCATCTCATTCTAAACGGTTGAACTAAAGCCATCGGATTTACATTTAAAAAATATTCTAAACACCAGCCGTATTGCCCAGGAAGAGCTACAGTCCAAATACCAAATTTTTTAGTTCCTGATATAATTCAATATGCAATCAAAAAGGTTTAAGCATTATCTTTCAAGACAAATGTTGCACACCGCTATAGAACATTGTTGAAATTGTTACGTACGGCTTGTATACAACAATCAATAGTGCATTTTCACATAAATGACTGATGAGGACAGCTACGAAATAGATGAAATTCTTATAACTTTTTTCTGATTGTCAAATTGTTTAGCACTCACTTCTTTTCAAAAAATTAGATAAAAATTTGTTTTGTTTAGTTTGAAGATGTTGCGAGTTATGAATGCTCAAAACAACCAATGCGAAAAAGGAATTGATCACTGATCAGTATGTTTTTTGATTAGCACCCAGAATTACGCTATTTGGCATTATGAATCATTTTGTCTAACACTTGGTTTGACCCATCGTTATACCATCTAATCTTTTAAAAAACGAATTGGAAAATGAAATAGGAAAATTTATCATACATAAATACTAACACTTTCAAAATTTCATATTAATTTTTAAAAGTTCTCAATAGTGTCGAATTTACTCAATGTCGAAATAGTCCAGTGTCGAAAATGCAGGAAAACAGTGAAAGTTTTAGAAACACTTCAGTGTCGAAATTTCTTTGTGTCGAAAATGTAGTGTCTAAATTACTTAGTGTCGAAAATACTCAGTGTCGAATTTACCCAGTGTCGAAATTACCAGCCACGGTAAAATGTCATGGGACGCGTAAAGTGTTGTTGGGACGCGTAAAATGTCATGGGACGCGTAAAGTGTTGTTGGGACGCGTAAAATGTCATGGGACGCGTAAAGTGTTGTTGGGACGCGTAAAATGTCATGGGACGCGTAAAATGTCATGGGACGCGTAAAATGTCATGGGACGCGTAAAGTGTTGTTGGGACGCGTAAAATGTCATGGGACGCGTAAAGTGTTGTTGGGACTCGTAAGATGTGATGGGACGAAATTTGTCCGAATTCGGGTTCGGGATTCAAAACATGGATGTTTTGCACAAATCCGACCAATTTCAGTCCTAAACAGGTACTCACGCGAAAACGTACCCCACGCGAAAACGGCCACGCGAAAACGTACCCACGCGAAAACGGCCACGCGAAAATGGCCACGCGAAAACGACCCCGACCGAAATAGTGACATTATGCCACAAAATTTCAAAAGTATGAGTTTATTTAAGAAATCAGGACAAAATTTGGTCGCTACCTCCAAATCAGGACAAATCTGACAAATCAGGACATTTTTATTTTGTCAGATTTGGACCCTCCAAATCGGCTACCCGACATTTGAGGACTTGACATTTGAGGACCCGACATTTGAGGACCCGACTTTTGAGGACCCGACATTTGAGGATTTGACATTTGAGGACCCGACTTTTGCGGATATTCCCGACATTTGAGGACCCGATTTTTGAGGACCCGACATTTTAGTGGATGAATCGCCCAAAAAACAACCGACCAATGTGTTTGAGTACCCGACCATATTTTGGAAATTGGCAGCCCAAAGGTTTTGGCTAATATTTAATTTGAAAAAATAGTAAAATTTCTTAAGTACGGAGTGTTCACGTTCATGTGCAAAGAGTGTCGTGATGACAATTTCCGGCAGGGGAACAGCCGATTCAAACTCATCAATCAGAATGGCGAGCAGCAACGCCTTGAGTTCACCCAATCGTTTTGCCAAGACTGTGCAAAGCTGAACTTTGATTGCACCGATCTGATCATGAAGCACCTAAAGAAGGATGAACCGGCAACGACGACGACGACGATGGCAAAGAGTTTCCGCTGGATCAAAGATGGGGGAAAGTGAACCGAGATGGCACACCACGATATAAGGACGATCTCATTTTGAAGAATTTATACTTGTTGATCAAATGACAAACTCTTTCTTTGTAATTTTGCCGAGCAATACGCCTGGCTTTGTTGGAAATAAAACAAACAAATTCAAAGTGCACCTGCCAAAGAAGTTGGTGTTCGATGGGGCCGGGTGGATGGTTGGACTGTCAGGCATAATTTACCCAAACAGGTGGGCGAAAATCATGGCTATTGGGTCCGATTTTTGGCTTAAGTTGGGCAAAGCTGGGTACATCAGACCGACAATATGTGATTGTTCACCTGCACGACGGCCGAAAATACCGTTTCCGTGTGCCAAAGGGAAGTTTTCTCTCGCCACAGCAGCTTGAGAGGGGCATTCATCATGGCATGATTGCCGAAGTGGAACGGCTGTTGACTCGAAAAAGGTCCGCACCGGTGCATGAAAGTTTTGGGAACATTGACGACGACGATGAGGAGGAGGGCGAGATTCTTGACGTCTCGTTTGTTGAGGAGGAAGAAGACAATACGGGCGAAGCGCCCTTAAACCCACTTTCATATTTGACCAAGCAATCAGCGGCTCAACAAGAAACGTTGCGGCATGAAAAATGGGCACAAGAAGAGAGAAAGCGAAGGGAAGAGGAGCAGAGAAAGCAGCGAGAAAATGAACGTAGACGGCGAGAAGAAGAGGAGAGGCGTCGTAAGACAGAAGAAGAAGATAGAAGGAAGACTGCAGAGAAAGCAGCCAAGATATCCGCAAATGTCGGGTCCTCAAATGTCAAATCCTCAAATGTCGGGTCCTCAAAAGTCGGGTCCTCAAATGTCGGGTCCTCAAATGTCAAGTCCTCAAATGTCGCACCACGTCCAAATCAGGACAAATCTGATAAATCAGGACAGATCGCAACCCTGTCTAACACTGGGACGTACCCATAGTGAGTACGCCAAAGTGAGAAATACAAAACAATATGTTTAAAAAACAAACCAAAAACAGATAATGCAAAATCAAAATCACCACCGTTAAACTATTTTGTGTTCTTAATCTTCGTTCGGAATTCGAATTGCTTAAAATGGGTGTCAGAATTGGATTTTTAAACCCTGAAAACCCCTAAAAGTGATTTTGGGCAATAAACGTGAATTTAATTCTTTCGTTTTAGGAAAAATGACAAAAATCCGGATAGATGCAGTGTTTAATCATTACTACTTACGCGAATCGTTACGTCTTGGCAATGAAATGGATACTCGTTTGAAGGTTTTTAATACCCAAATTTAAAAAGCTTTAAAAATTCGGAGTCGCTTATAATGAATCTGACACTAATTTTGACCAATTAAGGGACGGCATTTGAAAACGCAGGCATTAGCAGCAATAAAAATAATGAACATAAACGAAGACGAGGAGGAGGAGATCAAAGCGGAAATAAACATGCTCAAAAAGGTTGGGAGGGAGTCAAAAAGGAGGAAAATGGCCAAATAAAGGGGGATTAAATGGCCAAAACATTTGCAAATAGGCAACCTCAAAACCATAGGTGTGCAAAGGGCGGGTCAGGAAAAGGGTCGTGCGTTCGGCGATGACCCCCTCCCTAGGGATGGTCAACGGCAAATTTTTTGCACTCGACCATTTTTGCCCCGGTGACAAATGCTTTTATATCAGCAAAAGGTCTCTTTTAGGCCCAACTGGGGAAAAGTTTGTGACACCCTAAACTGTTTCAGCTTTACGCGGTGTGCACTCGGGAAGAGCCATTTTTAATAGCGACGGAATTAATGCAGGGTAAGCAATTAGGGGGGAGGGGGGGGGGATAGACCGGCTCATAGACCGCTCCAATTCCCAATGGTACCCAAATCCAAAGCCACAAACATCGCTTAATCCAAAATCCCATGACAATCCCTGGGGAGGGGAAGCAGAGAAGGGAGCATCGTTTGCATTCAGAGAATCTGCTACACTTTCTGCAAGGCCATGGCCGAGTGTGTAACGTCGCGCAGGTTGAAGAAGCGGCCGGCGCCCTTTTCACTTTTCTGTCTTTCCGTTCGTCAGATGGTACTTCGGCAAATTGCGCAGAATCGACGCGGAAAAGTTGCTGATGTTGGGCGTCAATGAGCACGGGGCGTTCCTCGTCCGCGACTCAGAGTCGCGTCATAACGAATTTTCACTGTCCGGTCCGTCCAGCTTTTAATTGCCAACCTTCTTTTTGGTAGCTTTTCAGTTAGGGACGGCGAAGTGGTGAAGCACTACCGAATTCGCCAGTTGGACAACGGCGGCTTTTTCATCGCCTGTCGCGTCACTTTCGGCACTTTGCAGGAATTGGTCCAACATTACAGCGAGGAGGCCGGTCCGCAAGGGCACGATTCATTTTGGTCGAAAATTCGCATTTTAAGACGGACTTTGTGTGACTTTGACAAAGCCGGCGATGAAAGTGGAGGTCTGTAATTCTTCTGGGAGTTCCAATTTCGCACTTTGTTTAGACGCCAATGACCAGCACTTTCACCCACGACGACCAATGGGAAATCGACCGGCGAAGTCTCCGATTGGTGCGCCAAGTGGGCGCAGGACAATTCGGCGAGGTCCGATCATAAAACTAATTCGTAAATGAAGCAACACCAAAGGTGTGGGAGGCGCGGTGGAACCATTCGATGCCCGTGGCAGTCAAAAAGGTGCCAAAGGCAATCGAATGCCACCAATGCGCTCCCTCTTCCATTTTAAGCTGAAGCCCGGCTCCACCGCTTGTGTCGCGGATTTTCTTGCAGAGGCAATGCCCAGCAAATTCTTTTATATCAGCAAAAGGTCGCTTTTAGGCTCAACTGATGAAACGTCTGCGACACCCAAAACTGCTTCAGCTTTACGCGGTGTGCACTCGGGAAGAGCCATTTTTAATAGCGACGGAATTAATGCAGGGTAAGCAATTAGGGGGGAGGGGGGGGGGGGATAGACCGGCTCATAGACCGCTCCAATTCCCAATGGTATCCAAATCCAAAGCCACAAACATCGTAAACATAGCTATCTTTCGCATTCAGAGAATCTGCTGCACTTTCTGCAAGGCCATGGCCGAGTGTGTAACGTCGCGCAGGTTGAAGAAGCGACGGGCGCCCTTTTCACTTTTCTTTTTCAGTTGGTCGACGTCGCCGTGCAAATTGCCTCTGGCATGCGTTATTTGGAGGTGCCAAAGCGAAAGTGTTTAAATTTCCAATTGTTCGCAGGAGAAAAATTTCATTCACCGTGATCTCGCTGTGCGAAACATTCTCATCTCTCACCCTTCGATGGTCAAAATTGCGGACTTCGGACTTGCTCGGCTTATCCGCGAGAACGAATACGAAGCGCGAGTTGGGCGCCCGTTTTCCGATTAAAGTCGGCGCCCTTTCCCTCACTTTTTACTTTAACCATTCAGTGGACGACACCTGAGGCGGCTAATTACAACAAATTCACTGTCAGATCTGACGTTTAGTCCTTTGGCATTCTGCTCACCGAATTGGTCACTTTTGGCAGGATACCGTACCCGGGTGGGCAATTTTCGCCTCCAATTATGATACCGTAGTTTTCCTAACACAAACCAGGCATGACAAACGCAGAAGTATTGCACAAAGTTGAGAATGGATACCGAATGCCATGCCCACCGAACTGTCCAATTGTGCTCTATGAAATTATGCTACAGTATGGCGTAAATACGATCCTTGAACATTTGAATTTGACTAAGGTGTTGGCATAAAGACGCGGAGAAACGGCCGACATTTGAAACATTACAATGGAAATTGGAGGAACTGTTCACCAGTGATGGGTTCAAGGAGGGCTGTACAGCGGTGAACATTCGGTTTGCCGAAGCGGTTCCGAACGAGGGGGTCACTTTAATAGCCTATGCCGAGGCTGACGGGCTCATTCTGATTGACCGGAACAGATGTACATTCGGCGATGACCCCTAGTGGGGTCATCGGCAATTTTTTTTTGCGTTTGACCATTTTTTTTTTTGCCCCGGTGAAGACTTTTTTGCTTTCAACGTTCATACACTTTCTAAAAAACTTATGGGGAACTGGGGGTTGGGTCAGGCGGTGCCGATAGGCGCCGCCGGAAAAATTTTTGAAAATTTGATTGTGATTTGTTAGCAGATTTTCACCAAAAACGACAAAATTTTTGCGATTTTGGGTCAACTTTTTAAGAGAATTAAGGAATTTTTAATGAAATTTATAAAAAAAATAAGCTGAATTTTTGTTAATTTTTCAGCCCCTCTTGCGTTTGACGAATTTCTTTGGCAGAATTCGTCGGACGCAAGAGGAAAGGATGTCGAACGAAGAAAAATTGGAAACTATTTTCAAGTCCCTACTTTTGCATTCGACAAATCGCCCTCATTTGTCAGAGTTAGTGGAACGTTTTGACTCCTATGGCGAGATGCCAAACGATCTGATCAAAAAATATTTGGCAAATAATTTTCGGAAAATTTATTTTAATCGAAGAAAATTTCAATCGATTTTCTCTAATGTTTGTGGTCATTATGTTTTAGTTTTTATTTATTTTATGTCCTTAGGATTTGATTTTGAGTTTATTATGCAATTTTTGAAAAGGCCAAGTAATTCGGATGAATTTGTTTATGAATTTGTGAAACACAATATACAATAAAAATTATCCACCGACCCCGACCCTTGCTTTCGGCGAACTCGTACTGGGCCAACTCGTTCGTACTGCCCCAACACGTACTGTTTTTTGACAAAAATCTTCATAAATATTGTCAAAGTCGACCAAATTAAACATTCTTGGTACCATTCGATAGCCCTTAAAGTTCTCCATCTATCTGCAAAATTACAAGAAAATTTTATTGCTTTTCAAAAAAGTTATGACCAGAAATCAAAAAAAAATTCGTCCATAACTTTTTTAAAACTTGATCAAATTTTTTGAAAGTTGGTCGGTAGATAAAGGATTTTATGGGCTATCGAATGGTACCAAGAATGTTTAATTTGGTTGACTTTAACAAAAGTTATGACGATTTTTTTTGTCGAATAACGGTGCGAGTTGGGATTTTAGTCTGGCAAGCTGTTTTTGTAGTTGAGCTACGGAGCAGGACAAAACTCCGCCGCCGAAACACCGCCGGCCGAAACTCCGCCGAGACATAACTCCGCCGGGAAAAAAATTTTAAAAACTAGAAATTTTTCAAGAAAAAAATCTTAGAATAATTGTTTCTTAGAAAATTCAAGAAAAAAGAAATTTCATAAAAATTTCAAGCGATTTTTTCAAAACTTAATGATGAAAAACTAAAAATTTTTTTAAAATTATTTTTTTCTTCGAATTTTCTATGAAAAAATTTTTCTAAGATTTTTTTTTGAAAAATTTCTAAGTTAGAAAATTTTTTCCCCGGTGGAGTTATGTCTCGGCGGAGTTTCGGCTGGCGGAGTTTTGGGGTGCACCGGTTGAAGCATGCGTGTGTTCATCCCTTTACATAATCGGAAAACCCCTATTAATTCGCCAAAAAAAAACGAAAAATTAGGCTTTTACTTTGCGTGAAGGACACAATTTTGGCTGAACAAAGGCGGCGCCAAACTGAAAGTTTCCAGCTTCTGCTTGTTTTGCCTTGTCTTTATTACCTGATTAGGCTGTTCATTTGTATTTGTAGCTAAATAATGTAGATTTTTAGAAAACAAAGGGTCCCACTTTGGTTTTAAACAGTAAAAGTATCGAATTTGATAATTCAATAATAAAATTGTCTTAAAATTCTTATCTTCAGCGCTCGCTAAAGCATGCGTTTGATTGCTAGAAAGAAGTGTGCGCTAATGACGCCTTTTTCAATCAAAGAAAGTTCCATGTGTCGATATTCCCTAAAATGGCACTGAGAGAAGGCGGGTCTTGTTCTTCAGCGGCGGCAATGGGTTTCTTAGCGCTTGGGAGGGATCGGCTCGTGCAAGACTTTTCATAATAATTTTGTCCCATTTTATTAAGGCACTCGCGCACTTTTCCTTTCCATCGCTTTTCTCACTTTGTGTGTTTTGGCCGTTTATTACGCGGTTAATTTGAAACTGAAAAACGAATCCGTCAAATATTCGGGCTTTGACGCGTTCGACGAAGACACCGCCGGCGGCGAAACTTTGGGTTACCGAAAAATAAAAGCACGCCAAATAAACTCGTGAATTTTACAGCCCCTCAAGGCCTTCCGATGCATTGCTTTGGCGGCAATAAGGTGCTAATGATTACAGGCTAATTATAATTAATTATATATATTTTTAATTGTCATTAGCTTCACTTTGGACTAACTTTTGGGATTTTTAAATTTCATTTTTCGCCTCGCAATTTGGCCAATCATTCTTAAGATTGCGGAGGCATTCAATCAAACGGCAGTGACAAATCAGAATTATGGTGCCATTGAAGAGAACAGCGAGGAAAAACAAAGGGACGACGCTTATGACCGATATGTGACGGGACAATGAAAAAGAAAAAGCAATAGCCAAAGAAGGATTTAAGAGGAGAAATGATCAATTAAAAAAGACTGACAAATAAACAAATGGATTAAATGAAAGGAAAGGAATGCAGGGAAAATTTGGGGACGGAAAATGCGCAAATTAAAAAAAAGTCGAGTTGCGGAAATGCCAAAAAACCGGTTTTTGAACCGGTTCAAAACTCGAAAAATTGAGAAATTTCACACTCTAACTTTTTTTTAACGATCGGGCCCCGACAAATTTGGTACCATTTGAAAGCTCTTAAGAGCTTAGTCTAAAAATCAAGAAATCAAGTCGAACTGATGCCATCTG
>CP049707.1:12720996-12795313 GCA_004148225.2 Heterodera glycines | reverse complement strand
GATGAAAGGCCAAAAAAGGACGAATCTTTGAAAAAAGGATTTGTGAATTTCCCCTTCAAACCAGGACAAGTCTTAGAAATAAGGACAAATCTGGTGGTTACCACGCTAGTAAGTGTTGTCTCATTCAAATTAACCATGTCGTAACATTTTGAAAAGCATTTATAGATTACCTAAATGGCAACAGCACATCATTTAGCTAAAACTCATCAACACACAGAACACCTGCAAGAAATGGTCATCAAATCCAATTCGGTCATTTCACGTTCGCATTCTGATCATTTTCAAGAAGCTTCTGGCTCATTGTCAGCAACTTCCGGTTCCGAAGATGCAATTAAGCACTGGGGTTGGTGGAGGCATTTTGTCGCAGGTGCCACTGCTGGTTGTGTCAGCCGATCAGTGACGGCACCGCTCGACCGGCTAAAAGTTTTCCTTCAGGTAAATATTTTTGCTTTTCTCGCTTTGTTTTTTTAGTGTAATTTGTAGGTTAACGCCAACCATAAGACTCCACACACTTTGCCATCCGCAGTCGATTATTTGTTAGTTTGTTTCTTTTTCTAAAAATAAAAATTATTTAGGTATCGCGAAGGTGGGTTTCTGTCTTTCTGGAGAGGCAATGGCATCAACATTCTGAAAATAGCACCGGAATCTGCTATCAAGTTTATGTTTTATGAACAGGTGAGCTCTTCAATATTTGTTCTTTAATTTTTGGATTTAGATAAAGCAAGAGTTCCAAAAATTAACGGGGCATCGCGATCTCGACATTTTTGAGCGGTTCATGGCAGGGGCTTCTGCTGGTGTTATCGCCCAAACGGCCATTTACCCGTTAGAAGTGCTGAAGACGAGATTGGCTCTTCGAAGGTCTCCCAAAACATATGTTCTTTTTTAGTCGCAATTATTTAATTCTTGTACTTTTGTTTTAGAACAGGCGAACTCAATCGTGGGCTGTGCCATTTTGCTAGAGAAATGTACCACCGTGAGGGCTTCACCTGTCTTTACAGAGTTTTTTCTCAATTTCTTTTTGACAAATAAAACAATATTATAGGGATATGCCGCCAATTGTATTGGGATTATTCCATACGCCGGCATCGATTTGGCTGTTTATGAGACGCTAAAGAATTTGTGGATTAGACGGAAGAATTCGCCTGGGACGGACCCGGGTTGGATTTATATTTCAAATAAGAGGCCAAATTGGGTTTCGGCAACTAACTAATCTATTTTGAGGAGTTTTTATTTTTCAGGTGTGGTCGTAATTCTCGGCTGTGGTCTTGTCTCAAGCTCAGTCGGACAAGTCATAACATATCCAATTGCACTCATACGGACAAAATTACAAGCCAGAGGTCAGCTGACGAAAAATTTTAATTGAACAAAAAGTAGGAACGAACTGTAATAGAGCCAAAAATTACTTTACTCACTAAACACAAACAAATTTTCGCCGTATAATCTTGCAAATTACATTATTTTCAGTAATTTCGAGTGATCCAAATCAGCCTTCGACAATAACAGGACAGGTACCAAACTGCGAGTGTTCTTTAATGTCGCTTTCTTAGGTTGCGTACATAGTGAAACACGAAGGGTACCGTGGCTTATACCGAGGACTGGCGCCCAATTTCATGAAGGTGCTGCCCGCCGTTTCCATTTCCTACTTGACCTATGAGCAATGCCGAAAGTGGTTGGGGGCTAAGATGACCTAACGAGCCGTTTGTGTGATGGATTTTTTGTTTTGTTAATTCTGTGTTTGCCTGTCATTTTACTGTCCGCTCATTCGTAATTTGGGTATCACTTTATTGGCGCTAAATTGTTTGCTTATTCTGACAACGGTATATGAAAACAGCTCAATGCTATTTAATTTACTGAAGCGGTATTGTAATAAAACAAAACTTGATCTCATTATTAATTTAAAGTTGGTTTGGCGCATTTTGTGATCGTATAAATTAGCAGTTTAATACCCAAACAAATATGTTATTGTTTAAAGGCAGCATTGATAAAGTTTTGTTTGATCGGATGATTGGTCCTTTTACATTTAATCTGGTTGTGTCTTCGTTTTCACCATAATATTTCTAATTGAGAGCGTTGACACCAAATAAGCATCAATACCATCTTTCTAAACTGTTACCCTCAATTTTTTTAGATTTAATTATGTCAATGAGTTTTTCGACTTTTCTTACCAGAGAAGAAAAGGAATTGGACCAGGCTTTCGACAAGCTCAAACAAATACGGGAACAAATTAACAAGCGAAAGGGTGTCAAAGTTGAAGCAACAAAAAATGCTAAGGGCGAAGTGATAATTGCGCAGGGTGTGTAATGTTAATTTAATTTTAGTTTTGCTTCCGTACTAGCAATGAATGAATGTAAAAAAAGATCAATTGCAATTTAATTAATCTCTCAAAACTGCTTAAGCCTTTCAAGACGGTGAAACGAGGACAGTGGAAGTTCGAAAAGCTGCGGCAGATGGCAAATTGGTGTTCAGTTGCAAGCCTCAAAAAGATGTATTCAAACAAAGGCCACACACCAATAAACGGAATAGGGTAAAGAAAACCAAAAAAAGATACTAGTACGTTTTCAAGCGGTCACTTTAGAATGACGATAACAGCAACAGTATTTCCGAAGACAACAACGACCCATCCGAACAACAGGTTGGCAAGGTCAAACATGGAAGACTCGAATCGGACGGAGTTCAGAATGAACACGAAGGCACAGTCCAAGCCACTGGAGAGCACACCTCACAACCAGCGGATCAGATGGACGGTGCCGAGAAAACACAGACAAATGTCGGACCCGTCGGTCTGTTCTTCAATGCACCAATTTCTTCTAAATGCTATTATTTGATCAACGAAACTGCATATTTTCAATGCTATGAAAATTAGTTCTTCAGGGCTTTTCAATGGAAACTTTCGCATTCCAAAAAAGAAACCCAGGATGGACGACCAAGAATCTGTGTCGAGTTTTTCAAGTAATCCGATGACATTAAAAATGTAATTATTGTAATAAAATAGTTTATTGTCAGATGCAATGGCGGACCAATCCGAAGATGTTCAATTTGTGAATAATCCTGAACCAAGAGATTCTTTTTCTGGTAATTCTTAAGCGTTTGCAATTTTTACAGTTTCAAAAGGTTTCGGCGATGGCAACGCACAGAATCAGTCGGACGGAAATCGTCGCGGTGGGAGAGGCAATCGTTGGAACGACGGCGGAGGCGGGGGACGCGGTGGAGGCCGCGGGGGCGGAGGTGGCGGCGGATTCGGTCGACAGAATCGTCAGGACAGCGACGGGGGCGGTGGCTTCTCCAACAACGACTTTTCTTCTGGCGGCGGATTCGGTCAATCGGAGCGTCGTCCTTCCGTCACCAGTCCCACTTCGGGCGGTGGCGGCGGCTTCGGAAATGACGGCTTCTCAAACTCCGGTAGGTGGTTTTTGGGACTTCGACTCGATATTACAATTATCCTCGAGCCGTGAAGGGATGACGCTGAATCCAAGGGGTCGACGGGTTCGAAAGGGGTGAGGGGTCGAGAAAAGGGGAAGATGAGGAAGTAAACTGGAAAAACGCGCGGGGGGAGGAGCGTCGAATTAATGACGCTGCGTCCAATAAATCCTTCGGGAGATACGTCGAACCCCTGAGCATTCCTTTACCCAAGGGAAATGGGCAAATTATTTAAATTTTAAACAATTTCATAATAAATTGCATAAAACCGCTGCAAATTCCCGTTTTTTTGCTCCGAATGAAATTTTTAAAGGAGGTTTGCGGGGTATGTACCCTCCGCATCCGAAAGTTTTTAAGGGAAAAAGAGAAAGAGTATTTTTGGTTACAATTTTCGATTTCCTTGTTGATGCCATGCAAGTCGATTCTCCTTTTTTGGAAAATACCTTTTAACGCTATGTTTTTGATTGGATTGCAGTTCTATAATTTGTCTGTATTTTATGGAAAATTATCAATTTTTCAAATAGACTGGCGCCACTTTCTGATTTGAACTGAACTAATTGTAAGAAATTTTCCAAAAATAAAATAATTGGTGATATACACGTCGATTCCGAATTTTACGTTATCGGGGATTCAAATAGAAGAACGACTTGGGTTTGAGTGTGGTGAAGGTGATTTGGTCGAAGTGTGGTCTATTTGCCAAACTTCCGGTCAGTTAAAAAAACATAGCCACAAATAATATAATATTCAAGGTTCAGCTGGCCAAAGTCCAAGAAGTTATTTCCAATTTGTTCAAGGAAGTGATGGGCGACTTGGATGAGCGGAGGCGGGGGACGCGGTGGAGGCCGCGGGGGCGGAGGTGGCGGCGGATTCGGTCGACAGAATCGTCAGGACAGCGACGGGGGCGGTGGCTTCTCCAACAACGACTTTTCTTCTGGCGGCGGATTCGGTCAATCGGAGCGTCGTCCTTCCGTCACCAGTCCCACTTCGGGCGGTGGCGGCGGCTTCGGAAATGACGGCTTCTCAAACTCCGGCTTCGGAAATTCTGGTACCATTAAATTCGCCATAAGTAGCCAATGTTAAACTATTCGTTCGAATCATATTTCAATCTTTTTTGAAACTAAAATAGTGCACTTCATCCCCCCCCCCGAATTTTTTAAAATATTCTTTTTATGAGAAAATTTCAAGAAAAAATCATTGAAAATTTTTTCAACGAAGTCCCAAAAATCTCAATTTTTCTTAAAAAAAATTGGCTCAAAATCGCAAAAATTTCCCGGCGGCACCTATCGGCTCCGCCGGCCCCATGTCCCCGAATTTTCTTTTGGAAAAAGTGCGCCGCAAAAAATGGTTTTGAAAAAAAAAGTCATCAGAATCTCAGCGGCCGACCCCCCTTCGCAAAAAACTTTTCACACCCCACCCCTTTTTAATGTTTAATTGTGTTTTAAGCCATTTCTGTGATTTTTGGAAAACAAAAAATTTTTTCAAAATTTTTTTTTAAAGAATTTTCGTAAAAGATTTTCTAATATAAGATTTTTTGAAATTTGCCTTGGAAAATATTGATTATTGTCATTTCAAGGCTTCGGAGATGGCGACGCACAGAATCAGTCGGACGGAAATCGTCGCGGTGGGAGAGGCAATCGTTGGAACGACGGCGGAGGCGGGGGACGCGGTGGAGGCCGCGGGGGCGGAGGTGGCGGCGGATTCGGTCGACAGAATCGTCAGGACAGCGACGGGGGCGGTGGCTTCTCCAACAACGACTTTTCTTCTGGCGGCGGATTCGGTCAATCGGAGCGTCGTCCTTCCGTCACCAGTCCCACTTCGGGCGGTGGCGGCGGCTTCGGAAATGACGGCTTCTCAAACTCCGGCTTCGGAAATTCTGGTAGGCACATATTTAGTTGCACTGCATTTTACCTTCCCCTGCTTCTTCAATATTATCTGCTCATTGTCAAACTGAATTTTACGTACAGTCAGGAACGTGTGTGATTTCGGTTTGATCGGCTTCCTTCACTTGTTTCGGGTCTTCATTTTCCACCGTTGTAACCGGGACGCGGTGTAAATTGGGATACCCTTCTTACCACCAAAAATTGCCAAAAGGGGTTTATGGTCCGTCAACAAAACAAATTTACGACCGTAAACCATGCGATGGAATTTGCGGACTGCAAAAAATAATCCCAACGCTTCGCGTTCAATTTGCGAATAATTCCTCTCCGCTGAAGTTAACGAACGGCACGCATGTTCCACAACTTTTTCTGAGCCATCCGGAAACTTATGACTGATCGTCGCACCAATTCCATGTTGGCTAGCATCGGCAGCAACAATGATCGGTTTCTCCGGATCATAATGGGTCAGAAGAAGTTCCGACTGCGAGAGACTTTTTGCCTGTTCAAAAGCTTTTGTTGTTTTGGACCCCATTCCCAAGGAGTTTCCTTCTTTAATAACAAATCCAAAGGAGCACGGATGGTTCTCATCTTTTTAATGAAACGACCATAATAATTAATTGCTCCCAAAAATGAGCGTAATGTGCAAAGGTCATGCGGAGGCGGCATTTCACGAATTGCTGCTGACCTACTCGGGTCAGGCCGTATGCCGTCCGCTGAAACAATATGCCCAAGAAATTTGAGTTCGCGTTGAACACCAATAAATGTTCAGCCATGTTCGGCGAAGCGATGATCAAATCGCCAAAATGCACGAAAACACCACTAATACCGGACGTGAGTTGATCCATGACTTTTTGAAAATGGATGGCGCTGATTTGACGCCAAAAGGAAGTCATTGATATTGGAATAATCCACGATGAGTGTTAATTCCGACCAATGCTTTTGATTCATCATCGAGTTCCAATTGCAAATAAGCGTCCCTGAGATCCAATTGGGAAAATATTTTTGAACCCCTAAGAGAATGGAAAATGTCATCGGTTCTTGGAAGCGGGTGCCGGTTAAGTTCCAAGGCTTCATTCAAACCGGTCGTGAAATCGATACAAATCCGAACAGCTCCATTTTTCTTCCGGACTGCAAGTACCGGCGCTGCCCATTGTGAAAAATCAATCGAGCGATTAGCGTCGATTTCCAGAAGTCGGTCAAGTCAATTTCATGATCAACTGCTTCTTGAACGCCATGAGGCACCGGACGGGCGCGGCAGAACACAGAATTTGAATTTTCTTTGAGGTGCAATTTCGCTTTCATTTTGGTGCACCGTCCAAGTCCTGGCTGAAAAATTTTGGAAATTTTGCCCGAACTTCCTTGGCCAGCTGCGTTGGATCCGACGATTGAATTGTGTATGAGGTGTCCTTGTCCTTCCTTTCTGTCCACAACCAAAGCATTGAACATCCACAGGATAACGGCAGTTCTTAAGCAAATGAGCACGCCCGCAGCCTCTACATTTCTGCTGCTCAACTTTTTTATCCTGTGGTTTAACAAATTTTATTTTGAAAACCATTATTTCTTCCATAATTGTTGTTGCCCGAAAATTTTTGAAATTGAATTGGTTTTGATGGCCAATTTTTGGCTCTGTCACTCAAATCTTTGGCTTACTCGGAATAGCATGAACTTGACCAGGATTTGCGAGGGCCGCAGCTGAGTGTTGCAATGATTGAATTGAACGGCATTCCTCCAACAATAGCTCCAATTTGATGTCACGTGGTGGTGTCGTCTTCCGCGCATTCTCCATTTGCCGAAGGCATTCGGGGCGGAGGTCCCGATGCATTTCACCCAAACCTGTGACAAAGATGAGGCATTTGATTTCCGCCTTTGACAAATTCATGTCGGCACGCTCGCATTTGGCATTCAGTGTTGCTCCAAAGTCGAGAATGTCCTGTCCTGGTGAACACGTCCGCTGGAAACACACAAAACGTCGAACAAACACTGACTTTGTGTCTGAAAACAGAGCCTTAAGATTGGTGATTATTTCCTGAAAACTCCATTTTTACCGTGTGCACAAGATAAAGCCTAAGCGTGGCTATGCCACGCCTTCCCGTCCTTTTTTGTCTGACACTCGGATTGTTGCTGTGCTTCCTTCCGGCATTGGCATTTGTCGTGAGGAGCGAAACGGCGCACAACGCCTGCTAAATTCAACACACGAATGGTTCGTTCGACTGGTGTTTTTTAAAGACATATTATGACATTTACCGTCCATTTTCAAATTGGTAGGCATACGATTCGGACACTCCAATTCGACCGAAAACGCTTTCTGTTGGGCACCATCGAAGAGAACATCGCCGTGGACCACGTTTTCTACACGGATCACCATTCGAAGTGATGCCTTCTTTTTTGTTTTGTCCAACTGCAATTTTCATAAGGGCCTCTTATTTGGTTCGTTTTGCCGCCTCTCAGCACAGATTCATGCTGAAAATGCGCCAATGGCAGGGGACGCTGAACAGAATGCATTTGGTGGAGTGGCAGAAGGACGTCGGCGTGGAACAAAGGAGGCGAAGCGAAGGTCGACGAGCGAAGCGGGGAAATTGGAAGACAAAGCGGAAAAAGCCATTTCTAATGGGGGGGGGGGAATTGGGCGGATTTTGAATTTAAAATGACCTCGTTTTAAGAAAGAAACAATGAAAACGGTTGTTTCGGCGATGGCAACGCACAGAATCAGTCGGACGGAAATCGTCGCGGTGGGAGAGGCAATCGTTGGAACGACGGCGGAGGCGGGGGACGCGGTGGAGGCCGCGGGGGCGGAGGTGGCGGCGGATTCGGTCGACAGAATCGTCAGGACAGCGACGGGGGCGGTGGCTTCTCCAACAACGCTGGCGGTGGATTCGTACTGATGTTCGAAACGGAGAAGGAATACATCGAGGCAATTCCCACGGCTTTTTTAATGACGGCTTCTCAAACTCCGGCTTCGGAAATTCTGGTACCATTAAATTCGCCATAAGTAGCCAATTTAAACTATTCATTCGAATCAAAACCACGAAAGATCTTTTTTTTTGCTTTTTGAATCACATTTTTGCGTCTTTTTCAAAAAAACTTTTGGGTAACGGAGGGGGGGGGGACCCGGCGGTGATGATAGCGCCGCCGGGAAGATTTCAGTGCAAGAACGACCGAATTTTTGCGATTTTTAGAACTTCAAAAATTTTATTAACAAATTTTCACTAAAAAATGTATAATTTCGTAAAAAAATTTACGAAATAGGAAAACGAAATTCAATTTTGCAGAAATTTGCGAAATAGGAAAAGATGAAATAGACTTAGATACTGGCAAAATGGGAATGGACTTTGGGTAGGATGAGGGGTAATGAAGGCAAAAACACAAAGAAAATGAGAGAGAAATGAATGGCATATTATGCAACAGAGGTGAATGGGATAAAAATGGCACGATACCTTTGGAATGAAAGGGGGAGGATTGGCTTGGGATGGGATGAACAGACAGACAAGGAGAAAGTTGGGAATTTACATTATGCACTTGATATAAAAATTAAATGAATGTTCTTCATATTTGGGCCATTTCTTGGTGATATGACTTATTTTGGATGAGCATTAGAAATTTTGTTATTTATAATGAACGAAAAATTAGTTTTTATGATGAAATAAAACGAAACTTTTTAATTATACGGCCAAATAGTCGTACAAGAGGAAAGGGAGGCAGAGGTGTAAGGCCTACCAGCACTGCCAGACCCCTCCTGTTTCTAAAAAAAAATTTGGGAAAATGCGCCGCAAAAAAAAGTGGATTAAAAGTAGAAAAAGGACGTCGCCATAGAAAAAAAAAATTAAAATTCTTCCTTAGCGCCCGCTCGTGTCCCGACTTCAGAATTAATGGTCCTGATAAACTAGAAGACAGTGTTTTCTTAATTTTAATTCTGTTTAAGCTATCAGGGCTTGACAGAATTCAACTTTGAATACGATTTTGGACATAGGCGCAAATGTCAGGGCCGCAAAAGTCGGGGCTCCCGCCCACTCATCATTGTCATTTCAAGGCTTTGGCGACACACAGAATCAGTCGGATGGCAACCGTCGCGGTGGGAGAGGCAATCGTTGGAACGACGGCGGAGGCGGGGGACGCGGTGGAGGCTTAAACGTTGACCATCGACTTCGGCCCAATTTCGGCGACTGTTTCTGTTTGTTATCCCTCTCTCAAACCCAAACATTGATTGATACTTTCAGCAATTGAAAGAGCGTCGTCCTTCCGTCACCAGTCCCATTTCGGGCGGTGGCGGCGGCTTCGGAAATGACGGCTTCTCAAACTCCGGCTTTGGAAATTCTGGTAGGCGATCTTTTACAACAACAACAAAAATATTCTGAGCACGAAAAATCGAAGTTGATTTTTTGCGGCGCTTTTTCCAAAAAACTTGGTGAATTGGGGGGCCGGCGGTGCCGATAGCAATAATTCAAAAAATAGACAAGTCATTATATTTATTTTTTAAATAAAAAATTAACTGAATAAAAAGATGCTTGGTGGTGGAATTAATTTTTAAGAAAATAAAGGACTTTTAGGGGCTGGCGGTGCCGATAGGCGTTGCCAGGGGAAAAATTGAGAATTTTGCCCATATTTTTAGCAGATTTTCATTAAAAAATTATTAATTGTGATTTTTTGGAAAAAATTGGTTCTTTTCTGGTTTTTATTAAAAAAAAATAGCAAAATTTTTTGGAAAATTTATTTAAAAGATTCTGATGATTTTCCCCAAAAGCCTCAAAAATCCTCAAAATTTCTCAAAAAGCCACAAAAATAATCCTCACGACCCCTTTCCTTCCGATTACGAAGGCGCCCCTCCCCAAAAAAGCATGAACAAAAACAAGATATTGCTTTCCGATTAGTTAATTACCAAAAAAGTCATACATGAAAATTGCAAAAAAAGTCAAAATATTTGGAGTTTTTTTCTTCATAAACTTTTTACAGGCTAGAAAATATTTTCGTTATCAGGTACCTTGGAAAATATTGATTATTGTCATTTCAAGGCTTTGGCAACGCACAGAATCAGTCGGACGGAAATCGTCGCGGTGGGAGAGGCAATCGTTGGAACGACGGCGGAGGCGGGGGACGCGGTGGAGGCCGCGGGGGCGGAGGTGGCGGCGGATTCGGTCGACAGAATCGTCAGGACAGCGACGGGGGCGGTGGCTTCTCCAACAACGACTTTTCTTCGGGCGGCGGCTTCGGAAATGACGGCTTCTCGTAATCTTTCTTGTTTTATTTGTTCTATTTTTTGACAAATATATAATACGAATTGAGAACATTGCACCTTTGAATTCAAAAGTATAAAGTGATTTTATTAACTTGGCATGGTTATTTTTTGTTTTTACTCGCGTACAAACAGTGCGATGAGAGTGCAAAAAAGGCTTACAGCCCTTCTCATTTTCGTACATATTTCTTTTCCTATTCTTCAGTTTCTTTGGCCATAACTTCTTCATACTTACCAAGGCCTAGTTTCTTGGAATCAAATGAAAGCTTGAACTAAAAAACAACAGGTTATTGAATATACTCGAAAAGCTGAATGTTGGGTTTTCTCATTAAAAATTGCAACAAAATATATATCAAATCGCTTCCTCTGCCTTTAATAAATTTACGGCGGCGACCAGTAGGTCGGGTGCGCTTGCCCGGGTGCCTAATTATTTCTCCGTCATCGCATGCTCGACTGTGTTAAACATCAGCTTATTTGTTAGTCCTAGTTCATTAACCGTTCAAAATGGTTCCCGGAATAGAATTTGCTCGGATTCTTATATTTAGGAAAATTGGCTTAATAAGCAAATTTGGAAAAAGTGAAGAATACTGATGTAATGGCTGATCGAAAATAGCTGTGGGAGCTCAAATTGCTGTGGAGCAAAAAGACAGGGGCCAAAATGAAGGAAAGATGGCCCATAACAACAGTCATCCCTCCAGCGGTGGATGTGGTCTAGTGGCTAAGACAACGGATCCACGTAAGGGGCCCCGAGCGGCGGTTCAAATCCGGCCTTCCACCCCAATTTTTCGCCTAAATAATAACTGACGTAGTTGAATTTCGATACAAATGATATGTCATTCGACTCCTCTCGGTCTATAATGAATGAATCCGAAAGAATTTTTCGGGGTGCTGTTTTAAAATGCAAAAAAAAAATATCTTTTTTAGCCAAATTTTTCGTTAACTATAGTCCGGTAAAAAATACGCTAGTAGCGGGACTGGAAACGGGAACGAGCACCCCCCGTCGGGAAGCGTGAAATTTTTTAAAGATTCTACTGCAGTGTCAGCAAAAATAGTGATCCAGTTGGCAGCAACACTAATTTATCAATCGTAAAGTAACTATCAAAATGTTACATGTTACGTTTAAGAATGTACAGTCGAACAATACAGCAAGGAATATGTCCAATCTGATGGATAAGGGAAACATACAAATGCCCCTGGGGCATTCATTGGGTTTGTACTTTGTGAAACAAAACAAAGGCTGGCAAATGAGAAGAAATAAGCATGGGAAACAAAGTCGGTCCGAAACCTTTGATGGAAACGGAAAAAAAAAGTACTAAAGAAAGTCAATGGATAATAATACTGCACTTTGTCTCTCTATTGACGATTTCCAGTTTATATTTATATATTTGAGCCGGTTTTGTGATCAAAATGCATATTCAGTTAATGAATACTGAAACGAATGTTTTGTTTTTCGAAATTGGGGGGGGGGGGAGACAAAGCACAGTATGCATTTCCAATCAATGAGGAATCATTTTATGTTTTTTGTTTGGTCGCCAACAGAAAAAACAAAGCGTCTCCCGGAAGCCGAGTCTCACCGCCCCATCCAATTCAAATACTCGGCGTACGTTAATAGGGCACAATTTGTGATTGTTCCTCCGCCTCCGAATGGCGTTGAAATGCGGACGTCGGCGGTGACTCTCTCCACAGATCGGTTTGAATTGGAGCAATGCCCCACGCCGACTTAAAAACGGACAGTGCCATCCCCGGTCTTTCACTCTCACCGGTCGCATCGCTGTCAATTGGCCACGGTGGCGAAGTTCGGCGGAAGGGCGCCGACTCTCCGAGACGGCCCATTGGAGGCGTTCGGCCGTAACTGTTGCTAACCCCCGCCGATTCGCTTCTGTTTGGTGTGTTGCGTTTGCTGTCACTCCGTTCAACGCCACCGGCGGAAAGCGAAAAGTGTCGGCCAAAAGTGCACGTATTTGCCGTGTCCTCTCATTTTGCAGCCGCGTCCGTTCCATCTGTCCAAAATGAATCGTTTGAGTTATTTTGAGACCGCGAATCTTGTGCATGAAAAATCTCACGCATTTTGAACAAAACATAAAACTAAGCCTGTTTAATTCCTAACAATAAGCCTCCCTCCGCGCGAAATAAAAAATTAAAATGTTTTTTGAAATGGTAATTTTTTTTTTTAATTATTCAATTTACATTTAACGAATTTAAGCCAAAAATTTCTTGATTTTCTCCGGTAGTGCCTATTTTGTAATTGTAAGAGCTCTTCGGGTGCTGTTCCCGAAATTTTTTCCGGTTACGGGCCTGGGGGTCAATAACAATCTCAAAGCAATTAGTTAAACGGTACCCCAGAGGTCAAGCGATTGAAGACTATGATGGTCAGTTGCCATGCCTCACCTGATCAGCAAATGCTCTTCGTTGAATTTGCCTTGGGAAAAACCGTTGCGCCGTGCCAAATTCAGCCAAAGACTGCGGCGATTCCACGGATGGACTGAATGTCGTGACCATTTGCGAAGTCGATTGCCAAAAAGACGAAACAAATCGCTCCGGCGAGGATGGCACTTCACGGCAAAATTTGCGTCGAAGGACCATCGGACACTTTGGCACGGGCGTCGTCCCGTCACCCGGAGAAACGCCGTTGCGAAACCAATGGGCTTCGAGCAGTTCTTTTGCGGTTGGACGTTCAGAAGGGTTTTGGTTGAGCAGAGAATATAAAAGCCATCGGGCAGACTCAGAGATGAAATTGCTGATGGGAAATGCTAAAAGGGAATGATGAAAACGGATGGCTTTCATTTCTTGTCCCAATGATTGGCCCTCCGCTGTCCCTTTTTGGCATTTAAAATTGCTTTTTCTGTCCCTTTTTGTTTGGCCCTTTAAAAATTGCTTTTTCCCTACACAATCGATGCGCTCGGATGCGCCGCAGCAGTGCGATGGGACTTGGGCTGGCCTCGAAGAAAGGGTAGCGTCCGTTCAGAAGCGTAAACATTAAAACGCCAAATGCCCAAATGTCCGCCGCCCTCGCCCCGTAGGCGGTGTTCTGCGAAAGAAGCGAAGTGATGAAATGTCTCGCCCACCCTTTGCTCATTTGTCAGCCACCTTTCTGTCCAATATTTCGGGTGCCACGTAAGCGGGGACAAAGTCGCGAAATGCCAACGAATCGCTCGTCGGATTGTCGGCGAGGCAAAGGTCCAAAACATTGTTGACACGAACCTTTGTCCTAAAAAACTAACTAAAGATTTCCATTTAAACACCAAGAGTAATTAATGTATGGAAAACCTATTTTTCCGTAAGTCACTCAAAATTTTTAGCAAAAATTACTCTGATTGGAATTAGATTTTAACAAAAACCGTCTATGGTTTAAGCATATTTCGACGTTTTAATTTAATTTGACCATTTTGAGTGTCAAAACATTTCTATCTGTTAACGCAAAAGTCGACAAATTTGTTCGCGTTCGGGTGATCATTCCTTTATGGTGACCGAGACACCCCAAAAACAGAAAAGCGGCAAAATTTCTGCGGAAAATATTTTTTTTGTTTTTGATCATTTCCATCTGAAGAGAAAATGAAGCTGAAATAATAAAAAGGAGAGAGACCAAATCGAAGGAAAAAGAATTGAAAGGCGTAAGAAAAAGGAAAACAAAAGAGGGGACCAAAAGCGTTGTCTTTTTTAGGCCTAACCAACAAAACGCGTTACCTTTTTGGTCTGTCGCCTTTTTACCTTTCTGAGTCGGAGAACACAAATTTTCGGAGTCGAAAATCGCGAAAAAACAGTCCAATGCGATGGCAAAATTCGACCAGTGTGGCCATTTGCTTCAGAATTGGCTTCATCCGCCCTTCCGTCCAGCGAATTGTCTCGCAATTTCTTCGGTCGGGCCCAACATTTTCCCCCTCCTCCACCAATTGGTGTAAATTTCCATGATGGTCCGGTAAAAGGACGTAGAAGAAGCCCGACCTGGCCGAACTCGTGGCCAGATGAAGCTGAGAGAGCGGAAGCAGCGAATCCCTTAAAAAGGGGGGGGGAATTGGAGGGGACAAAGGCGGGGACAGACGGACCTCCGCTGTTCGAATTCGTCGTCATTGTAATGGGCCGATGCCATCCGAACGCGCGAAACAATCTCCGAAAAATGACGGAATTGGGCATTGGTCAACACCTGAACGACCAAATGAGCAACGGAAGTTCCACCGCATCGGTTCACCTGACAATGGAACACCGTTTGGCTGGCCATGTCCACCGCTTTGCAATTCCGTCCGTCCCCGACCAATTCGAAGTGTCCGTTGAATCCATCGCCAATGACAAGGCCACCACTGGCCAAATGCGAATGCTTTGGGCTCTAATTGTAAGACAATGGCATTCCATCCAGGGAATGATCCCCCATATTTACGTTCGATTCTTCGCCATTTTCAAATTCCAACTCGGCCAAAGTCGGGGGCCTTCTGAGGGGTTTTTGCAGAGGACAATCATTGTCAGAGTCAGCAGCCAAAGTAATGCCATTGATGGTTGTGGTGGTGGTGGAAGAGGTCGAACAGAGCCGTAAACGCTTGAGGGGGTCAATTCGGTCGGAGAAAGGGCCGAGGGCGGACGAAGCGCAGGGCAAACTGATTTTTAAGCCAATTTAATGAAAAACTAAAAGCGTCTGCTCGCCCCCCCCCCCACTCAATCGCTCTCTCCTCACTCGCCGACCTTTCTTCGCTGCCCACCGACGGCGACTGAATCCCCTCGCCGCCTCTCGCAGCATCGCCGCTCAACGATTCGCTGGAGCTATATAATTCTTTGCTGAAAGTCGCCACTGCACTGAGGTCGATGCGACTGAGCGTTCCCGCGCGGCGTTTCCGAATGTTAGCGATTGGCGAGGGAACGGAAGGGGGCAAAGACAAAGTGCACGGACGACGGACTTCGCCATCGGAGGAAGGCGTCGATTGGGAGGAAAATGCGGAGACCGCGAGCATTCCTTAGGGGAAAAGGCGATTAGAGACAGCGCAACAATTTTAATAGGAAATTGTGACGAAATGCCAAATAGGCAGATGAATGCCAATTTGAATGGGATGATCAAAGCATTGATTGATTGATTAACCCGAACTAATGGCAATGGATTAGTAAGCTAATTGTGTAATCAGTGGCTTCGTTCTGTTATTTGGTGTGTTTGCGCTTTGTGTCATTCCCTCCCTTTCCAAAGGCACGTGTGCTTGACTCTTTGGAAAGACAGAAAGTGTCATTTCGAAAAATGTCGTCGTCATTCTCAGTGAGGGACATTTGGTCGGCTCGGTGCGTAATAATTATTTATTTATTTTCCATTATTTCTCCCCCTTTTATACCCCCCCCCCCCTCCTATTTTCGACCTTTCCCAATTGTTTACGTTTTCCCCGTTCCTCCTTCTCATTTATTTTCCTCGTTGCCTTTGTTTCCTTCCATAAACAACAAATGCCTTTTTCTCATTTAATCAATTTGTGTGATTTGCGCAATCATTTCGAAATTCATTATTAATATATTTTGTTGGATCACTCAAAAACACTCCAAATTTGGTTACCTTTTGCTTTTGAGATGGTTGCGATTTGCTTTTGGTGTTTTTAGCAATTTGTTTTGTCTTCCGGGGGTTTTTCTCTGTTGTTTTTCGTTCGTTTCCACGGCGAGAGAAAAGGGAGCGGAGAAGGGGGGAGGGGAGGGATTGACTGATTGTGAGGAGATCCGTTCAAAGTTAAGTCCGTTTGAAGTTGGTTTTGTTTGTCCGTGAGCAATCCTTCGATCAGCCAGGTTTTGGGTCTGTCAATGATCCGAAGCCGGGGACTGAGGGAAGAATTGCTGCAGGGACGGCACCATTTGTACAGCGAAGTTCGGATAAAAGGCCAAATTAGTGGGCGATGATAAGGTTCTTTTGATATTAGCAAAGCATTGGCTGAAAGCAATTTGAGGGATCGCATAAGGAAATATTGGAAAAGTGATCGGACGAGAAAGTTTGCGCAGCGAAAAGACACGCCTCGAAGGAACGAAAAGGGAAGTGTGTACGAAACAGCAGTTGGGAAAAGGGCAACGGAGGAAAAACAGAAGGGAGGGGGAGGGGGAGAAAAGACAAAATCGAAGTGTGGCGGAGGAGAAAAGGAAGGCACTTTTAAGTGTACAAAAGTAAACTTGGCCGAGGAAGAAGCCAAAGAAGTGGAGACACTCATTTCATGCTGATAGTTGTGCCGTTTATCGAGGTCTTCATCAAATGGATGATTGGTTTGTAAATTCGATCTGTCAGTTTTACACATAGAAAAAGTGCATTATTTGAATTTTGACTTTTTGTTCGAATTCGGGTAAAATTTTCTCAAAAAAGGGAGGTGGCAAACTGAACTATTACCCAAAGATGTCCATAATAAAATTAGCATCAGATTGAAAAATCTCGGTATCCACCCTTCCCTTTAAAAGACACAAAATCTCTCGCTATTTTTAGAACCAGCAAAATTAAATCTAAGTCTCCCCCATCGTTCGCCTTCTCTCTTCTCTCTCCCTTCGTTCTACATATTTTATTCTCAATTCCCTCTTTTCCACTTTCATCATCGCTCTTTCTTAATAATATTTCATGTCTTTGTGCAGAATTGACGTAAGGAAAGAATGTTCGTTGGATTTCGTAAAATGTCTGTGTACATATCAAACAGAGAAGGATGATGTTTTGTGGGTTGTTAAAGAACGTCAAACACTCTTAAGGCACGCATGGACGGTAAAAAACGAAAAAAATTGCCAAAAAATAATTGGCGTAAAAAACAAAACGCCAACCAGGGTTGTTCCGGGTTACCCGAAACCCGATACCCGAAACCCGGCCTTTTTCTCGACCCGAAACCCGACCCGATGATTTTGGGTCGGGTTTCGGGTCGAAATAAGCACTGGTAAGAAAGGGGTCTGGGTGAAAATTAGGTGGATAAGGAAATTGAGAATTTTTTTTGAAACGATTGTGTTCAATGGAATCGAAAATTTTGTATTTGTTTTTGTTCATTATTATCCTTTTTCTAAAGATATTTTGTATGAATTTCTTGAATTTAAGTAAAGCAGATTGCTGAAAAACCTGATTCCATTTGGTTTTATTTCCATCGTCCTATAAATGGCGCAATTCGCTGCAAATATTGCAGTGCCATTTGATTTTTAAACAAATTAAAAATTTGTCAATTGACCCGAAACCCGATACCCGGCCTTTTTCTCGACCCGAAACCCGACCCGATGATTTTTCGGCCGACCCGACCCGAAACCCTACCCGATATTTTTCTCGACCCGGAACAACCCTGACGCCAACACACTCAAATGAAAAACAAAGTATATGTGATCTGATCAAATGTTTTAAAATCGTCAAAACATTAGAAAGCATAGTTATTGAGGGCCAAACTAAACATTTATTGTAATTTGACGGCAAATTATTTATTAAATATAAAAAATTGAGAAACTGCATAGAATAACAACAAAAACATGATAAACTTATCAAAAAACTATTAAAAAGTGATCAGAGTTCATTGGCATCAAAAATGGCGTTTCGACTGGCAGATTCTCTAGCGCAGAAGATCAAAATGTCGTGGAGATCTTTGGTGTGCTTTGCGCGCGAGATAGTCATTGAACAATGCGTGAAATTTCTCCACAGGCTGCTCACTGAGAAACCCCCAAAAACCATGTTTTTCAGCAAATTCGGGTGCATGATGGACCAGGTGATGGGATTTTGATGTCGAACAGTGGCGGTGAAAGTCCTCCAGCTGAATGATTGTGATGTGGCAAAAAAGTCGCGTCCAAGTCGGCCGAATTCGTGTTTTAATTTTCTTCTTTGATCGGGAACAATTCCAACACTTTGTTGCTGTTGGACAGCTGAAATCATTTAATATTTTTGACCTTAAAATCAGTTGAAAAACTCACTTCTCTTGGCCAAATAGGCTTGTCTCGCCTTGACCGTTTGCGCTTGTCGCTCCTCTCGATTTTTCACCCGTTTTTGTGCCGATTTAGTTGTATTAAGCTTGCACACAATTTTTCTTTTTGCCATCTAATTAAAAGTCATTTAAGGCCATTTAGAGTAAGCAAAAAAAAGTCATTTGACAAATTCCCAGCCCTAGTCATATGTTTATGCAGTAACTTTTGTCTTCGACATTTTTCAATATTTTGTGGGCCAAAAATTCTGTAAAAATTTCTCCTATGCTATCTTTCGATGCTGAACAAAAAAGTCTGTTACAGCAACTTGATCGGATCACTCCTTCATAGTGATCGGTACACCACAAAATACAGTGAAAATCGGAAAAATTTCGAAAAAAATTCCTAAGGGGTTGTGAAAATTTTTATGGAAAAATTTGAACCAGCCCATTGAAAAGGGGACAAAATTTGCTACAGAATTGCCTTTTGAATGTTGGGTCTACGACTTATACCCTCTGATGTATGGGCACTTCAATTTCGGTGTCTTCAAAAAATACTGTATTTCTTAAGAAAATCGTGCATTTTACAGTAAAATGATCAACATTGAAATTGAAGTGCCCATACCTCAGCGGGTTTAAGTCGTAGAGACTTGCGGTCTTTTTCATATTGTAGCAAATTTTGTCCCCTTTCCAAAGGGCTTACTCAAATTTTCCAAAAAAATTTTCAGAACCCTCTAGGAATTTTTTTCTAAAATTTTCCCGATTTTAAGCCATTTTTGACTTTACAGATCACCATGAAGGAGTGATCTGATCAGGTTGGTGTAAAAGACTTTTTTGAACAGCATAAAAAGTTAGCTTAGCAGGAATTTTTTCAGAATTTTGGCCCATAAAATATTGATTCTATTTACAAATAATCTAACTGTCCGTACACTTTTGAGCACCAAAAATTGGGGGCATATTGACTTACCAAATTGTATCGGCATACAAAAAGCATCTACAAAATAATGGATGGTGCTATTGGATAGTCCATAAAAAAGCTAAAAATTACAAAATAAAACTTTTTAATTCACTTTCATTTTTCATTGGTTTTAAACATTTTATATAGTGAGTGTCCGTACACTTATGACCATGACTGTATTTTAAAGCCCCAGGAATTCCTAAAAAATAATTTAAAAGGTCATATGTTTATGGACAAATGATAAATCGAGAAAAATAGTTGCCCTTTTGCTTGAATAAATCTGAAACGAACTAATGTTTTGATAGGCATAGCGCCCATTTTAGGTGGTCATATGTTTATGGACAAAAATTTTATTTCGCTTAACTAAATATTTTGTGGCCAAAAATTCTGAAAAAATTCCTGCTAAGCTAACTTTTGATGCTGATCAAAAAAGTCATTACGAATGCACAAACTAATGGTGCACGTGTCTTTTATCTCTATGCTTGTATAGGAACAGAAACCTTTAATTGTTTTATTTAGTGTACGTATTTTATTGGAATCTTTTCCAGAAACCTACAAAATTTGAATTGTGAAAGGAAATACCAAAAATATCTGTCTTTTTAATAATTAGCAGAAAACAATTTTCATTTAAATTATTTTTTTATTTTTACCCTAATATTCTGCTAATATGAAGATTGATTGCATAAATTTGATGTGTCGGCCACAAAGTATAAACTAATGAGGAGAAAAAACTGTTTGTGAAGGAATTCTAAACCCAAATTACATTCTGTAGCCCCAATTCTTCACCGTCTCAAAAAGGTGAGAGATTAATAAAAATTGTACATATTACGAATGCACAAACTAATGGTGCACGTGTCTTTTATCTCTATGCTTGTATAGGAACAGAAACCTTTAATTGTTTTATTTAGTGTACGTATTTTATTGGAATCTTTTCCAGAAACCTTTTTTCATCTGCAAGTTAAAAAAACCTTTACACAACATGATTTTTTTTGTTTTTTAAAATATCTTACTAAAGAATATTAAGGTTTAATTTATTTTTACCATAATATTCTGCTAATATGAAGATTGATTGCATAAATTTGATGTGTCGGCCACAAATATAAACTAATGAGGAGAGATTCTGTGGTTTGTGAAGGAATTCTAAACCCAAATTACATTCTGTAGCCCCAATTCTTCACCGTCTCAAAAAGGTCTTCCGGATTCTTAAAAATTGTACATATTACGAATGCACAAACTAATGGTGCACGTGTCTTTTATCTCTATGCTTGTATAGGAACAGAAACCTTTAATTGTTTTATTTAGTGTACGTATTTTATTGGAATCTTTTCCAGAAACCTACAAAATTTGAATTGTGAAAGGAAATCAATGAGGCCAACGAAATTGTCGGTGTAACCAGCACAGAAATCCAAAAGAGGTTTTTTGGTGTCAACAGTCGTTATAACCTTAAAAATATGAAGATTGATTGCATAAATTTGATGTGTCGGCCACAAAGTATAAACTAATGAGGAGAAAAAACTGTTTGTGAAGGAATTCTAAACCCAAATTACATTCTGTAGCCCCAATTCTTCACCGTGACAAAAAGGTGAGAGATTAATAAAAATTGTACATATTACGAATGCACAAACTAATGGTGCACGTGTCTTTTATCTCTATGCTTGTATAGGAACAGAAACCTTTAATTGTTTTATTTAGTGTACGTATTTTATTGGAATCTTTTCCAGAAACCTACAAAATTTGAATTGTGAAAGGAAATACCAAAAATATCTGTCTTTTTAATAATTAGCAGAAAACAATTTTCATTTAAATTATTTTTTTATAATCACTTCAGTGCCACGAGGGTGGAAAATGCCACTGTTTTCAGGATTGAGTTTGTCAAATTTATGCACTACTTGTCCACGAAAAAACTGTTTGTGAAGGAATTCTAAACCCAAATTACATTCTGTAGCCCCAATTCTTCACCGTGACAAAAAGGTGAGAGATTAATAAAAATTGTACATATTACGAATGCACAAACTAATGGTGCACGTGTCTTTTATCTCTATGCTTGTAAAAACAAAATTTGAATTGTGAAAGGAAATACCAAAAATATCTGTCTTTTTAATAATTAGCAGAAAACAATTTTCATTTAAATTATTTTTTTATTTTTACCATAATATTCTGCTAATATGAAGATTGATTGCATAAATTTGATGTGTCGGCCACAAAGTATAAACTAATGAGGAGAAAAAACTGTTTGTGAAGGAATTCTAAACCCAAATTACATTCTGTAGCCCCAATTCTTCACCGTGACAAAAAGGTGAGAGATTAATAAAAATTGTACATATTACGAATGCACAAACTAATGGTGCACGTGTCTTTTATCTCTATGCTTGTACCTGATCGCGGAATGCTGTGCATTGTAATTCGTTTCGACTGTTCCAGTGTGAATGTTGAAGACGAAAATGTCACCAGCATATGTTCCCAGAAAAGCATGATTATCTGTGGGCTAAATGAAGGACTTTACTCGAAATTATTTAAATAAATATTTGCAGTTTTAACAAAAACTGTTTGTGAAGGAATTCTAAACCCAAATTACATTCTGTAGCCCCAATTCTTCACCGTGACAAAAAGGTGAGAGATTAATAAAAATTGTACATATTACGAATGCACAAACTAATGGTGCACGTGTCTTTTATCTCTATGCTTGTATAGGAACAGAAACCTTTAATTGTTTTATTTAGTGTACGTATTTTATTGGAATCTTTTCCAGAAACCTACAAAATTTGAATTGTGAAAGGAAATACCAAAAATATCTGTCTTTTTAATAATTAGCAGAAAACAATTTTCATTTAAATTATTTTTTTATTTTTACCATAATATTCTGCTAATATGAAGATTGATTGCATAAATTTGATGTGTCGGCCACAAAGTATAAACTAATGAGGAGAAAAAACTGTGTTTTTTTAAATAAAAAGTTACCTAAAGTAATTAATAACAATTTCACTGAGTGATTTGGGAGGTCGCATTTTCAACGAAAATGCATTGTTCACATTAGCGATTGGTGTTTGCTGAGACAAATCTTTTATCTCTATGCTTGTATAGGAACAGAAACCTTTAATTGTTTTATTTAGTGTACGTATTTTATTGGAATCTTTTCCAGAAACCTACAAAATTTGAATTGTGAAAGGAAATACCAAAAATATCTGTCGGCTGGGGGTGTGAAATTGGAGCGTCTGCCTTTGAAATCCGTCGCGCAAGAACATTGGCGAACGCAGCTTCATTTTGACGAGGCTTAATCAAATGAATTTCTGAAACATTTGACAACGAATTTTTTAAAATATTCTTTTTATGAGAAAATTTCAAGAAAAAATCATTGAAAAATTTTTCAACGAAGTCCCAAAAATCTCAATTTTTCTTAAAAAAAATTGGCTCAAAATCGCAAAAATTTCCCGGCGGCACCTATCGGCTCCGCCGGCCCCATGTCCCCGAATTTTCTTTTGGAAAAAGTGCGCCGCAAAAAATGGTTTTGAAAAAAAAAGTCATCAGAATCTCAGCGGCCGACCCCCCTTCGCAAAAAACTTTTCACACCCCACCCCTTTTTAATGTTTTAGTGTATGTAATTCGCCATAAAGTTTCAAAAAATCGCTAAAAAATTTTTCAAAATTTTTTTTTTAAAGAATTTTCGTAAAAGATTTTCTAATATAAGATTTTTTGAAATTTGCCTTGGAAAATATTGATTATTGTCATTTCAAGGCTTCGGAGATGGCGACGCACAGAATCAGTCGGATGGCAACCGTCGCGGTGGGAGAGGCAATCGTTGGAACGACGGCGGAGGCGGGGGACGCGGTGGAGGCCGCGGGGGCGGAGGTGGCGGCGGATTCGGTCGACAGAATCGTCAGGACAGCGACGGGGGCGGTGGCTTCTCCAACAACGACTTTTCTTCTGGCGGCGGATTCGGTCAATCGGAGCGTCGTCCTTCCGTCACCAGTCCCACTTCGGGCGGTGGCGGCGGCTTCGGAAATGACGGCTTCTCAAACTCCGGTAGGTGGTTTTTGGGACTTCGACTCGATATTACAATTATCCTCGAGCCGTGAAGGGATGACGCTGAATCCAAGGGGTCGACGGGTTCGAAAGGGGTGAGGGGTCGAGAAAAGGGGAAGATGAGGAAGTAAACTGGAAAAACGCGCGGGGGGAGGAGCGTCGAATTAATGACGCTGCGTCCAATAAATCCTTCGGGAGATACGTCGAACCCCTGAGCATTCCTTTACCCAAGGGAAATGGGCAAATTATTTAAATTTTAAACAATTTCATAATAAATTGCATAAAACCGCTGCAAATTCCCGTTTTTTTGCTCCGACTGAAATTTTTGAAGGGGGTTTGCGGGGTATGTACCCTCCGCATCCGAAAGTTTTTAAGGGAAAAAGAGAAAGAGTATTTTTGGTTACAATTTTCGATTTCCTTGTTGATGCCATGCAAGTCGATTCTCCTTTTTTGGAAAATACCTTTTAACGCTATGTTTTTGATTGGATTGCAGTTCTATAATTTGTCTGTATTTTATGGAAAATTATCAATTTTTCAAATAGACTGGCGCCACTTTCTGATTTGAACTGAACTAATTGTAAGAAATTTTCCAAAAATAAAATAATTGGTGATATACACGTCGATTCCGAATTTTACGTTATCGGGTATTCAAATAGAAGAACGACTTGGGTTTGAGTGTGAAGGTGATTTGGTCGAAGTGTGGTCTATTTGCCAAACTTCCGGTCAGTTAAAAAAACGTAGCCACAAATAATATAATATTCAAGGCTTTGGCGACACACAGAATCAGTCGGATGGAAATCGTCGCGGTGGGAGAGGCAATCGTTGGAACGACGGCGGAGGCGGGGGACGCGGTGGAGGCCGCGGGGGCGGAGGTGGCGGCGGATTCGGTCGACAGAATCGTCAGGACAGCGACGGGGGCGGTGGCTTCTCCAACAACGACTTTTCTTCTGGCGGCGGATTCGGTCAATCGGAGCGTCGTCCTTCCGTCACCAGTCCCACTTCGGGCGGTGGCGGCGGCTTCGGAAATGACGGCTTCTCAAACTCCGGCTTCGGAAATTCTGGTACCATTAAATTCGCCATAAGTAGCCAATGTTAAACTATTCGTTCGAATCATATTTCAATCTTTTTTGAAACTAAAATAGTGCACTTCATCCCCCCCCCCCCCGAATTTTTTAAAATATTCTTTTTATGAGAAAATTTCAGGAAAAAATCATTGAAAAATTTTTCAACGAAGTCCCAAAAATCTCAATTTTTCTTAAAAAAAATTGGCTCAAAATCGCAAAAATTTCCCGGCGGCACCTATCGGCTCCGCCGGCCCCATGTCCCCGAATTTTCTTTTGGAAAAAGTGCGCCGCAAAAAATGGTTTTGAAAAAAAAAGTCATCAGAATCTCAGCGGCCGACCCCCCTTCGCAAAAAACTTTTCACACCCCACCCCTTTTTAATGTTTTAGTGTATGTAATTCGCCATAAAGTTTCAAAAAATCGCTAAAAAATTTTTCAAAATTTTTTTTTTAAAGAATTTTCGTAAAAGATTTTCTAATATAAGATTTTTTTGAAATTTGCCTTGGAAAATATTGATTATTGTCATTTCAAGGCTTCGGAGATGGCGACGCACAGAATCAGTCGGACGGAAATCGTCGCGGTGGGAGAGGCAATCGTTGGAACGACGGCGGAGGCGGGGGACGCGGTGGAGGCCGCGGGGCGGAGGTGGCGGCGGATTCGGTCGACAGAATCGTCAGGACAGCGACGGGGGCGGTGGCTTCTCCAACAACGACTTTTCTTCTGGCGGCGGATTCGGTCAATCGGAGCGTCGTCCTTCCGTCACCAGTCCCACTTCGGGCGGTGGCGGCGGCTTCGGAAATGACGGCTTCTCAAACTCCGGCTTCGGAAATTCTGGTAGGCACATATTTAGTTGCACTGCATTTTACCTTCCCCTGCTTCTTCAATATTATCTGCTCATTGTCAAACTGAATTTTACGTACAGTCAGGAACGTGTGTGATTTCGGTTTGATCGGCTTCCTTCACTTGTTTCGGGTCTTCATTTTCCACCGCTGTAACCGGGACGCGGTGTAAATTGGGATACCCTTCTTACCACCAAAAATTGCCAAAAGGGGTTTATGGTCCGTCAACAAAACAAATTTACAACCGTAAACCATGCGATGGAATTTGCGGACTGCAAAAAATAATCCCAACGCTTCGCGTTCAATTTGCGAATAATTCCTCTCCGCTGAAGTTAACGAACAGCACGCATGTTCCACAACTTTTTCTGAGCCATCCGGAAACAATCGAGCGATTTGCGTCGATTTCCAGAAGTCGGTCAAGTCAATTTCATGATCAACTGCTTCTTGAACGCCATGAGGCACCGGACGGGCGTGGCAGAACACAGAATTTGAATTTTCTTTGAGGTGCAATTTCGCTTTCATTTTGGTGCACCGTCCAAGTCCTGGCTGAAAAACTTTGGAAATTTTGCCCGAACTTCCTTGGCCAGCTGCGTTGGATCCGACGATTGAATTGTGTATGAGGTGTCCTTGTCCTTCCTTTCTGTCCACAACCAAAGCATTGAACATCCACAGGATAACGGCAGTTCTTAAGCAAATGAGCACGCCCGCAGCGTCTACATTTCTGCTGCTCAACTTTTTTATCCTGTGGTTTAACAAATTTTATTTTGAAAACCATTATTTCTTCCATAATTGTTGTTGCCCGAAAATTTTTGAAATTGAATTGGTTTTGATGGCCAATTTTTGGCTCTGTCACTCAAATCTTTGGCTTACTCGGAATAGCATGAACTTGACCAGGATTTGCGAGGGCCGCAGCTGAGTGTTGCAATGATTGAATTGAACGGCATTCCTCCAACAATGGCTCCAATTTGATGTCACGTGGTGGTGTCGTCTTCCGCGCATTCTCCATTTGCCGAAGGCATTCGGGGCGGAGGTCCCGATGCATTTCACCCAAACCTGTGACAAAGATGAGGCATTTGATTTCCGCCTTTGACAAATTCATGTCGGCACGCTCGCATTTGGCATTCACTGTTGCTCCAAAGTCGAGAATGTCCTGTCCTGGTGAACACGTCCGCTGGAAACACACAAAACGTGAACAACCACTGACTTTGTGTCTGAAAACAGAGCCTTAAGATTGGTGATTATTTCCTGAAAACTTAATTCGGCAGTTTTTTTTGGGAGCACTTGTTGCTCATTACGAATGAATTCAGTCGCCGGAAGTTTACCCAAAACTAACCGGATCTTCATATCGTCGGAAAGGGCTTGACCATCCTTTTCCACAAACTGACCGTATCGTTCATACCACAATGAAAATGTTGAGTCATTTTCCGGATCATACCGAAAATATGGAATTTGCGAATTCAATTTAGAAAATAAGTCAGAATGGGCTGGGGCCTCGTTTTTGGACATGATTTTCATTAGCTCCAAAAATTGTTTCTACTGTGCCTCCAAATTATCTTCAACTCCTCTTTACTCGCCATTGAGAGAATGAATGAATGATTGAGACAAGTGAAATGAAAATTTTAATGATAACAAATTTTCGGCTCAACGAGGCTTTACTCATCCAAAATGCTAAGAAACTTTTGTTGTGAGAAGTTTCTTAGATAAAATCTTTCTTAAATATTGAGATCAAATCCAACACCAAAGACAAACGCCGAACCCCAAAACGTTGCCTGAACGTTGTTGCAAAAAATAAGAATTTCAAATATTCAAGAAAAAAATTAGGTGTGCTGAATTTCCAGAAAAAAACTAAAACGTGGAATTATTTTTTCTTCGAGTGTCCTTAATAATTTTTTTTTACATTTTCTAAAGGCTTCGGAGATGGCGACGCACAGAATCAGTCGGACGGAAATCGTCGCGGTGGGAGAGGCAATCGTTGGAACGACGGCGGAGGCGGGGGACGCGGTGGAGGCCGCGGGGGCGGAGGTGGCGGCGGATTCGGTCGACAGAATCGTCAGGACAGCGACGGGGGCGGTGGCTTCTCCAACAACGACTTTTCTTCTGGCGGCGGATTCGGTCAATCGGAGCGTCGTCCTTCCGTCACCAGTCCCACTTCGGGCGGTTGCGGCGGCTTCGGAAATGACGGCTTTTCAAACTCCGGCTTCGGAAATTCTGGTACCATTAAATTCGCCATAAGTAGCCAATTTAAACTATTCATTCGAATCAAAACCACGAAAGATCTTTTTTTTTGCTTTTTGAATCACATTTTTGCGTCTTTTTCAAAAAAACTTTTGGGTAACGGAGGGGGGGGGGACCCGGCGGTGATGATAGCGCCGCCGGGAAGATTTCAGTGCAAGAACGACCGAATTTTTGCGATTTTTAGAACTTCAAAAATTTTATTAACAAATTTTCACTAAAAAATGTATAATTTCGTAAAAAAATTTACGAAATAGGAAAACGAAATTCAATTTTGCAGAAATTTGCGAAATAGGAAAAGATGAAATAGACTTAGATACTGGCAAAATGGGAATGGACTTTGGGTAGGATGAGGGGTAATGAAGGCAAAAACACAAAGAAAATGAGAGAGAAATGAATGACATATTATGCAACAGAGGTGAATGGGATAAAAATGGCACGATACCTTTGGAATGAAAGGGGGAAGATTGGCTTGGATGGGATGAACAGACAGACAAGGAGAAAGTTGGGAATTTACATTATGCACTTGATATAAAAATTAAATGAATGTTCTTCATATTTGGGCCATTTCTTGGTGATATGACTTATTTTGGATGAGCATTAGAAATTTTGTTATTTATAATGAACGAAAAATTAGTTTTTATGATGAAATAAAACGAAACTTTTTAATTATACGGCCAAATAGTCGTACAAGAGGAAAGGGAGCAGAGGTGTAAGGCCTACCAGCACTGCCAGACCCCTCCTGTTTCTAAAAAAAATTTGGGAAAATGCGCCGCAAAAAAAAGTGGATTAAAAGTAGAAAAAGGACGTCGCCATAGAAAAAAAAAATTAAAATTCTTCCTTAGCGCCCGCTCGTGTCCCGAGTTCGATTCGTAGTTCCGTCGTTTTTCCATCCCTGTCAATGGCGAACGTATCATGAGTTTTTCAGAATTTCGCTCCTTCATAGGCGCAAAAGTCGGGGCTCCCGCCCACTCATCATTGTCATTTCAAGGCTTTGGCGACACACAGAATCAGTCGGATGGCAACCGTCGCGGTGGGAGAGGCAATCGTTGGAACGACGGCGGAGGCGGGGGACGCGGTGGAGGCCGCGGGGGCGGAGGTGGCGGCGGATTCGGTCGACAGAATCGTCAGGACAGCGACGGGGGCGGTGGCTTCTCCAACAACGGCACTGATGCCACAGATAGGCGGCGGAAAGGCCTTTCGATGCTCATTTCCGCCAATGCGCGACCCAACAAAAGGCGGCTTCGGAAATGACGGCTTCTCAAACTCCGGCTTTGGAAATTCTGGTAGGCGATCTTTTACAACAACAACAAAAATATTCTGAGCACGAAAAATCGAAGTTGATTTTTTGCGGCGCTTTTTCCAAAAAACTTGGTGAATTGGGGGGCCGGCGGTGCCGATAGGCGCCGCCGGGAAGATTTTTATAATTTTTAATGCGATTTGTTAACAGATTTTCCACAAAAATGGCCAAATTTTGTGATTTTGAGCAAATTTTTAAGAAAATAAAGGACTTTTAGGGGCTGGCGGTGCCGATAGGCGTTGCCAGGGGAAAAATTGAGAATTTTGCCCATATTTTTAGCAGATTTTCATTAAAAAATTATTAATTGTGATTTTTTGGAAAAAATTGGTTCTTTTCTGGTTTTTATTAAAAAAAAATAGCAAAATTTTTTGGAAAATTTATTTAAAAGATTCTGATGATTTTCCCCAAAAGCCTCAAAAATCCTCAAAATTTCTCAAAAAGCCACAAAAATAATCCTCACGACCCCTTTCCTTCCGATTACGAAGGCGCCCCTCCCCAAAAAAGCATGAACAAAAACAAGATATTGCTTTCCGATTAGTTAATTACCAAAAAAGTCATACATGAAAATTGCAAAAAAAGTCAAAATATTTGGAGTTTTTTTCTTCATAAACTTTTTACAGGCTAGAAAATATTTTCGTTATCAGGTACCTTGGAAAATATTGATTATTGTCATTTCAAGGCTTCGGCGATGGCGACGCACAGAATCAGTCGGACGGAAATCGTCGCGGTGGGAGAGGCAATCGTTGGAACGACGGCGGAGGCGGGGGACGCGGTGGAGGCCGCGGGGGCGGAGGTGGCGGCGGATTCGGTCGACAGAATCGTCAGGACAGCGACGGGGGCGGTGGCTTCTCCAACAACGACTTTTCTTCGGGCGGCGGCTTCGGAAATGACGGCTTCTCGTAATCTTTCTTGTTTTATTTGTTCTATTTTTTGACAAATATATAATACGAATTGAGAACATTGCACCTTTGAATTCAAAAGTATAAAGTGATTTTATTAACTTGGCATGGTTATTTTTTGTTTTTACTCGCGTACAAACAGTGCGATGAGAGTGCAAAAAAGGCTTACAGCCCTTCTCATTTTCGTACATATTTCTTTTCCTATTCTTCAGTTTCTTTGGCCATAACTTCTTCATACTTACCAAGGCCTAGTTTCTTGGAATCAAATGAAAGCTTGAACTAAAAAACAACAGGTTATTGAATATACTCGAAAAGCTGAATGTTGGGTTTTCTCATTAAAAATTGCAACAAAATATATATCAAATCGCTTCCTCTGCCTTTAATAAATTTACGGCGGCGACCAGTAGGTCGGGTGCGCTTGCCCGGGTGCCTAATTATTTCTCCGTCATCGCATGCTCGACTGTGTTAAACATCAGCTTATTTGTTAGTCCTAGTTCATTAACCGTTCAAAATGGTTCCCGGAATAGAATTTGCTCGGATTCTTATATTTAGGGCTGAAATTTATATATTTTTTAAATATTCTTCTCCCTTTAACCGGCCGGCCGGGGCTTTCTCAAAATGTTTGGGACGCAAATTTAAAATATATAAATTGCATAATTTTTACTCAATTCTTCAAGATAATTAAATCTAAAAAAATTTCCCGTTGGCGTTTTACTATTACCTGTAAAAAACGCAAAATTGCTTTAATATGATATTGTAAATTTTTTAAAAGGAACTTCTTTCATTGGATGCTTCTTTCTCTTTTAAAATACTAAAAATTAAAAATGATTTTAAAATAAATTAATAATTTTTGAATTTTTGGCATCTAACAAATTTTTTCATTATTTGTTTAAAACTGTTTTAAAATGCAAAAAAAAAATATCTTTTTTAGCCAAATTTTTCGTTAACTATAGTCCGGTAAAAAAAACGCTAGTAGCGGGACTGGAAACGGGAACGAGCACCCCCCGTTGGGAAGCGTGAAATTTTTTAAAGATTCTACTGCAGTGTCAGCAAAAATAGTGATCCAGTTGGCAGCAACACTAATTTATCAATCGTAAAGTAACTATCAAAATGTTACATGTTACGTTTAAGAATGTACAGTCGAACAATACAGCAAGGAATATGTCCAATCTGATGGATAAGGGAAACATACAAATGCCCCTGGGGCATTCATTGGCTTTGTACTTTGTGAAACAAAACAAAGGCTGGCAAATGAGAAGAAATAAGCATGGGAAACAAAGTCGGTCCGAAACCTTTGATGGAAACGGAAAAACAAAAGTACTAAAGAAAGTCAATGGATAATAATACTGCACTTTGTCTCTCTATTGACGATTTCCAGTTTATATTTTATATATTTGAGCCGGTTTTGTGATCAAAATGCATATTCAGTTCATGAATACTGAAACGAATGTTTTGTTTTTCGAAATTGGGGGGGGAGACAAAGCACAGTATGCATTTCCAATCAATGAGGAATCATTTTATGTTTTTTGTTTGGTCGCCAACAGAAAAAACAAAGCGTCTCCCGGAAGCCGAGTCTCACCGCCCCATCCAATTCAAATACTCGGCGTACGTTAATAGGGCACAATTTGTGATTGTTCCTCCGCCTCCGAATGGCGTTGAAATGCGGACGTCGGCGGTGACTCTCTCCACAGATCGGTTTGAATTGGAGCAATGCCCCACGCCGACTTAAAAACGGACAGTGCCATCCCCGGTCTTTCACTCTCACCGGTCGCATCGCTGTCAATTGGCCACGGTGGCGAAGTTCGGCGGAAGGGCGCCGACTCTCCGAGACGGCCCATTGGAGGCGTTCGGCCGTAACTGTTGCTAACCCCCGCCGATTCGCTTCTGTTTGGTGTGTTGCGTTTGCTGTCACTCCGTTCAACGCCACCGGCGGAAAGCGAAAAGTGTCGGCCAAAAGTGCACGTATTTGCCGTGTCCTCTCATTTTGCAGCCGCGTCCGTTCCATCTGTCCAAAATGAATCGTTTGAGTTATTTTGAGACCGCGAATCTTGTGCATGAAAAATCTCACGCATTTTGAACAAAACATAAAACTAAGCCTGTTTAATCCCTAACAATAAGCCTCCCCCCGCGCGAAATAAAAAATTAAAATGTTTTTTGAAATGGTAATTTTTTTTTAAATTATTCAATTTACATTTAACAAATTTAAGCCAAAAATTTCTTGATTTTCCCCGGTAGTGCCTATTTTGTAATTGTAAGAGCTCTTCGGGTGCTGTTCCCGAAATTTTTTCCGGTTACGGGCCTGGGGGTCAATAACAATCTCAAAGCAATTAGTTAAACGGTACCCCAGAGGTCAAGCGATTGGAGACTCTGATGGTCAGTTGCCATGCCTCACCTGATCAGCAAATGCTCTTCGTTGAATTTGCCTTGGGAAAAACCGTTGCGCCGTGCCAAATTCAGCCAAAGACTGCGGCGATTCCTCGGATGGACTGAATGTCGTGACCATTTGCGAAGTCGATTGCCAAAAAGACGAAACAAATCGCTCCGGCGAGGATGGCACTTCACGGCAAAATTTGCGTCGAAGGACCATCGGACACTTTGGCACGGGCGTCGTCCCGTCACCCGGAGAAACGCCGTTGCGAAACCAATGGGCTTCGAGCAGTTCTTTTGCGGTTGGACGTTCAGAAGGGTTTTGGTTGAGCAGAGAATATAAAAGCCATCGGGCAGACTCAGAGATGAAATTGCTGATGGGAAATGCTAAAAGGGAATGATGAAAACGGATGGCTTTCATTTCTTGTCCCAATGATTGGCCCTCCGCTGTCCCTTTTTGGCATTTAAAATTGCTTTTTCTGTCCCTTTTTGTTTGGCCCTTTAAAAATTGCTTTTTCCCTACACAATCGATGCGCTCGGATGCGCCGCAGCAGTGCGATGGGACTTGGGCTGGCCTCGAAGAAAGGGTAGCGTCCGTTCAGAAGCGTAAACATTAAAACGCCAAATGCCCAAATGTCCGCCGCCCTCGCCCCGTAGGCGGTGTTCTGCGAAAGAAGCGAAGTGATGAAATGTCTCGCCCACCCTTTGCTCATTTGTCAGCCACCTTTCTGTCCAATATTTCGGGTGCCACGTAAGCGGGGACAAAGTCCCGAAATGCCAACGAATCGCTCGTCGGACTGTCGGCGAGGCAAAGGTCCAAAACATTGTTGACACGAACCTTTGTCCTAAAAAACTAACTAAAGATTTCCATTTAAACACCAAGAGTAATTAATGTATGGAAAACCTATTTTTCCGTAAAAGTCACTCAAAATTTTTAACAAAAATTACTCTGATTGGAATTAGATTTTAACAAAAACCGTCTATGGTTTAAGCATATTTCGACGTTTTAATTTAATTTGACCATTTTGAGTGTCAAAACATTTCTATCTGTTAACGCAAAAGTCGACAAATTTGTTCGCGTTCGGGTGATCATTCCTTTATGGTGACCGAGACACCCCAAAAACAGAAAAGCGGCAAAATTTCTGCGGAAAATATTTTTTTTGTTTTTGATCATTTCCATCTGAAGAGAAAATGAAGCTGAAATAATAAAAAGGAGAGAGACCAAATCGAAGGAAAAAGAAAAAGAATTGAAAGGCGTAAGAAAAAGGAAAACAAAAGAGGGGACCAAAAGCGTTGTCTTTTTTAGGCCTAACCAACAAAACGCGTTACCTTTTTGGTCTGTCGCCTTTTTACCTTTCTGAGTCGGAGAACACAAATTTTCGGAGTCGAAAATCGCGAAAAAACAGTCCAATGCGATGGCAAAATTCGACCAGAAAATGCAAAATATGCACATAAATTTTTCCAAATTGAGGGCAAAATTTTACAAATTTGTTAAATTTAAGCATAAAAATCTCGAAAATAGCTAAATATCGTATGAATAAGCATTTTAAAACCCAAAATACAAAATAAAATTTATTTATTTTGAAGAAAATTGGTAAAAAGGGTGCATTTCTATTTTCTTACTTATTTTTGGCATAAATTTAAATCAAAAAATATATTTGAAAGTTTTTCGGTCATTAGAACCTAAAGGGCCGCTTTAATAGAGGGGGCCGTTTTAATAGAGGATTTGTGGAAAAAATGCTCAAATATGCATATAAAATATGCACAAAATGCCAAAATATGCACATAAATCGCGAAATATGCACTAACAAAGGAAGGTCTGGAGGTGTCCGTGGAGTTTCGGAATGAAATTTAGTGGGTGGATAGAGCACCCATGGGTTCTTAAGAAAAATGTTTTTATTTTCTGCGAAATGAGTCTGAGTGCCGAGTTATGACGTGCCAAAGTTTTTAGTTTTTTACTATTAAAGAAAAGGAATAATTATTTCGTTCCTTTGCAACTGTGTAATGGTGTAGAGGTAGTGCGTTAGTCAAAAATTTTTTGGGTCCCAGGTTCGAATCCTCTACATGGGTTTTTGCAGAGGACAATCATTGTCAGAGTCATTTGAGCAAGGTCAATTATAAAAAATTTTTAATGAATCATCTTTATTTTTAATTTTATTAATTAAAAAAATTCATTAAAGATAATGTTTCAATAAACTTTCAGTTAAAAACAAATAAATTTTTGTCGAAAACTTTATGAGTAAAACTTATTTTTCAAAATGAATAAAAAACAGCCCACTCAATCGCTCTCTCCTCACTCGCCGACCTTTCTTCGCTGGCCCACCGACGGCGACTGAATCCCCTCGCCGCCTCTTGCAGCATCGCCGCTCAACGATTCGCTGGAGCTATATAATTCTTTTCTGAAAGTCGCCACTGCCCACTGTACACGGCAAAGCTTCACAAACAATTATTTAATTTGTTTATTCATTAAAAAAGTTTGGCACGTATAACTCGGCACTCGTACTCATTTCGCAGAAAATAAAACCACTTTTCTTAAGAACCCATGGGTGCTCTATGCACCCACCAAATTTCATTCCGAAACTCCGCGATTAGAGACAGCGCAACAATTTTAATAGGAAATTGTGACGAAATGCCAAATAGGCAGATGAATGGCAATTTGAATGGGATGATAAAGCATTGATTGATTGATTAACCCGAACTAATGGCAATGGATTAGTAAGCTAATCGTGTAATCAGTAGCTTCGTTCTGTTATTTGGTGTGTTGCTTCTTTGTGTCATTCCCTCCCTATCCAAAGGCACGTACACCCCAAAACGTCGCCGGGACATAACGTCGCCACAAAAAAAATATTTAGACAAAAACGTTACAATGAATTTAAATGGCATTGAAAAGGGCTTCATATACATCGAAATGAGGCATTTAATATTATTTAATTATTAAAATATCAACAAAAAATATGCAAGGAAAAAACATGAAGTTTATGAAACTTTGCGTAAAACAAATTCAAAATCAGACCCATACCCGGGGGTGGGGGAATCTCTCCCGAAAGTAGAAAAATCATCCAAAAATTTTTCTATATCGAATGTCGGCATCGCCGAACTCCAGTTTCTGTCCCTCGATTATTCTGGATTTGTAAAATAAATATCCTTTTGCTTTTGAGATGGTTGCGATTTGCTTTTGGCGTTTTTAGCAATTTGTTTTGTCTTCCGGGGGTTCGCCTCGTTCGTCTTCTTCCGAATTTCTTTTAAAAGGGAGCGGAGAAGGGGGGAGGGGAGGGATTGACTGATTGTGAGGAGATCCGTTCAAAGTTAAGTCCGTTTGAAGTTGGTTTTGTTTGTCCGTGAGCAATCCTTCGATCAGCCAGGTTTTGGGTCTGTCAATGATCCGAAGCCGGGGACTGAGGGAAGAATTGCTGCAGGGACGGCACCATTTGTACAGCGAAGTTCGGATAAAAGGCCAAATTAGTGGGCGATGATAAGGTTCTTTTGATATTAGCAAAGCATTGGCTGAAAGCAATTTGAGGGATCGCATAAGGAAATATTGGAAAAGTGATCGGACGAGAAACGGGGGAGAGAGCAAAACAATCGATGACGGCGAAAAGGGAAGTGTGTACGAAACAGCAGTTGGGAAAAGGGCAACGGAGGAAAAACAGAAGGGAGGGGGAGGGGGAGAAAAGACAAAATCGAAGTGTGGCGGAGGGAAATTGCTTTATTTTGCCATTGACTTACGGGAGCACTTCATTCCCCCCCCCGAAAAATTAAAAAAAAATTTCTCAAACAGAAATTTTCCAAAAAAAAATCTTACAGTGAAAGCACTGTTTGGTTGGTTGGTCGGTTGGGCGACTTTTCTCTCCATCAAATCGTCGTCATTTGGTTTTCGAAATTGGGCTGGGGGGGATGGGGTGGGGTGGGGCGGAGGCGTGTTTCTCTCTCTCCTTCCCTCTCTGTTTCTTCCTTTCTCCATTCTTCCCTCTGTTTCTTCCTTTCTCCACTCTTTCGTCCCTTTCTTTTCTCTCTTTCCACCCTTCCCGTCCCTCTTTCTATGTCCCTCCCCCTTCCGTACGCTTCCCTCCCTTTCGTGTCTCTCCCCCATCGTTCGCCTTCTCTCTTCTCTTCTCTCTCTCCCTTCGTTCTACATATTTTATTCTCTATTTCCTTTTTTCCACTTTCATCATCGCTCTTTCTTAATAATATTTCATGTCTTTGTGCAGAATTGACGTAAGGAAAGAATGTTCGTTGGATTTCGTAAAATGTCTGTGTACATATCAAACAGGGAATCCACGCAATGGGCAAATCAGCCACAGACTTTTGTCGAGCACAATTCTGCAGAAGGAGGAAAGCCATTTGCTCATTTCTCAGTCAACAACAACAGTGGTTCACTTTGTTCATTTTCTCAGTCAGATAGTCTCTTCGTCCGAGTTCGTTGCCAAACCGTTGCCCCTTTTCATTGACCTAAAACTTTTGTGTTTTAGCTGGAAATGCCACCAATTAAGTTCCCTAATTACCAAAATCGCGCCCTTTCCGCGCAATGCCTCCGCTGCCAAAAATTTTGTGTGGGCTGTTGGATTTTTAGGATCTGTTGGAAGAATTGGTATAGAGTTTAAGCGATTAATTCAAAAACTGTTTTGCCTACCGACGAATGCAGTCGGATGAATTTGAACCTTTCCCATTCCAACTAAACCAGCGCCCATCGCTCGGGCCATTTTCACGCCGTCTCCAGTGGCGAATGGGCCATTGGTCGTTGGCAAGGGGAGAACGGAGGGCGCAAATTCGACCAACAAGGAAGTCTCGTTGTCCCGATCTTTATATTGTAGTAACAAGAAAAGTTAGAAGTGGATCACAATGACAAATTCTACCGGAAGAAAATCCGCCGGTGGTCAGAATCACCGCCTTTCCATTAATCTCCACTAAAAGTGTAAGAAACGATTTAAGACAAATGCATTTAATGCACTGAATGGTTTTTTTGGGCCATGGGTTCAGATCCACTTGCCTGTAAAAATGTTTTTTAGGGTTTTTGGGACCACTAATCAAGAACTTGGCATCCATTTTGCCCAATTCCAAAGCCTTGATCCGAACTCGAAACCCCAAAAATAATTTTTTAAAAATGTTGCAGGCATGTGGATTTGAACCCATGGCCCAAAAACCCATTTAACAAAACAAAAAATATATTGGGTATAATATTTCTATATTTGCTTGAAAATTTTTTAGTGATTTTCATCAAAATCTTTTCCAGTGCAATTTATTAACAGAAATTTTTTCTAAGCTATTGCTTCGCTATTAGACAATTTCCAAAAAAGTTATACATGAAAATTGCGAAAAGTCGAAATTTTTGAAGTTTTTTCGTAATAAAATTTTTTCCAGGCTTGAAAATCTTTTCGCTTTTGGTAAGGCTAATAGAGCATGTTAAGAGCTTTCGAGTGATACCAACAATGTTGTATTTGGATATCAAAGAAAAAAGCTAGTAGTTACCCACTCCATTTTGTCCGGATTACGGTAGCCCCCCATACCCTAGCGATGAAATCAATACCTATGGGAGGGGTGCACGGCCAACTGAGCGCCAGCCATTTGAGCGCCGCCAAGTGAGCGCGGGCCATCTGAGCGCCAGACTTTTCAGTACTGAAGCCAAAACCTATTGCGCGACTTTTTTCTTACTGCGCGACTTTTTTTACTGCGCGACTTTATTTAAATTAATTTTAAATTATTTTAAACGTCTTAAAGGTCAAAGACGTTGAATTTAAATTCATTTAAAATTCTCCAAAAATTCCCCGCACCAAGCGGATCCGAACCCCAGGGGGGGGTAAAAATGTAAGACGAAAACAAAAAATGGATTCCATACTAATGAAATAAAATAAAATAAAATAAAGAGGAAAGATCAAAAAATAAACGCTGAATTGCGAACACATAAACAATTTCTGGAAAATTAATAGTCTCTTATTTCAGCGAATTCAATAAATTAATCATCGGGAAGGTGCGTTTGACTCTCGCAAGACCTCATTCGGTGCATTGACTGAGTGCCAGACGGAGTTGGACTCGGACTCGGAGAATACGCCAAATTGTCAAAGACGTTGAATTTAAATTCATTTAAAATTCTCCAAAAATTCCCCGCACCAAGCGGATCCGAACCCCAGGGGGGCGGCCAGACTGACGCACTAACCACTCGGCCACATTGGCAATTGATGATAAACATTAATTTGCTCTCATAAAGGGAAAAATTGACGTCACCAGCGGCGGGAGGGGGGCGAGAGCGGGCGGCGAGAAGGGGGAGGGGGTCAAATAAACAAATCAATTATTGAATTCACAATTTTCTCTTTTAAAAGCAAAAAGAAATGGGGGACCGTATAATAAAATATAATTTAGAAATTAAAATAATTAAAAGGTTAATTAATTAATTATTTTCCTAAAATAAATTTTTTATTACTTCTAAAATAATATAAATATTTTTCAGTGAATTAACAAATACATTTAAGTTTAATTATTGATTTGTCTGTTAATTTTTTATCTCCTCAAAAATAATTACAGCACCCTTTCAGGTGTTGGGCGTTTGTTTATTTGACCAATAATTTTTAATTTCACATCTTTACGTTGCCCCTCCCTCACACCTGCTCATTTGTGTAATTTGACACCGTTTCTTTTATCTTTTCGTTAAAAATTAAAAAGATTGTCTGGAATTTGTCTTGCGCCACACCGCTGTGCCATTCATTTATGTAATTTGACACCAGTCTGATAATAATTTCGCCAAAATTTATTTATTATTTGTCCATTTATTACGAATTATTTTGCATCTATCACTCCAAATTTTGTTAAAAAAAAATTTTTTATTGTCCCAATTTTTACCATTTTGTGTTTTTTCAACAAAATAAATATTTGTTCAAATTTAAAGAATTAATTTTTAAAATTTTAGACACAAAAACAAATCATGAGCCAAAACCGTGACGAAAACTCGCAGCCACCTGTACTCGATGGACCGTACCCGCTGGCACAAGAGCGCAATGAGTTTGTGGAAGATGAAGCACCGGTGCTGCTTGAGATGTTGGATCGTCTGTCACAAGGAGTGGGTTTTGTTTTGAATTATTTAAATTTTTTAATTTTTCCATTTTGGCTTATGCTAATTGTTGATTTTGTTTAGGGAATTTGCCAAGCCATGGGCCTGTTTTCGTTTGCACTTGCCGACTGTTTGGCCACATTTCATACATTTGCCATTCTGTTCGACTGTGAGACACCTGTGCCATTTGACGAGCAGCACAAGCGATACGTGTTCGACCTCCCCCCCCACCCCCTGCTTTTCCCAAATTTTTTTCAAAAAGAGCGCCGCAAAAAAAGATTGTGGTGAAGCAAGGGGAATTTGTGATGAGCATCGAGACGATGTATCTCGATAAGCGAAACGGAGTTGATCACTTTTGCACATTCCTGCGCACTTTTGGCATTTGTTTCTTGATGTGCCATTGAATGTGTTTATTTGTTGCCTATTCAGAGCAGTAAATTGTTTGCATAATTCTGTTTAATTATTTTTTGTTTACAACCAAAATATTGATCCGCATTTTTATGTTATAATTTTAATTCATTTTTGAAATTTTTATTTAAATGGCAAACGAAGACTTCCGCTTGTCCGAATGCATCCGTTTTATTGAGCGAACTGCCCAAGAGTATGATTGTGTTCTGCCGGTTCCACGGCTTGGGTTTGTCACGGAAAATTTTCTTAATAATTTTTTTTTAAATAGCTCAAGGCGCGATGAGCACCTGGATGCCTGTGTTCTTATGGAATCAGTGGGCTCTGGCCATCGGCTCTACATTTTCGAGTTTGAGGATTGCCTCCAGGTATTTTTAAAATATGAGGTCAATTAATTAAATAAATAAATAAAACAAAACCCCACAGGTGAAAGGACACATCGAAAACGAAGACGGAACAAGTACACGCGTGATGATTGAGCACTATGATAAATACAATGGGTTATGTGGATTTGAATCGTTTTTGGCGTCATGTGCTTTTACCTTTTTTGGATTTTTTGTTCCCGTTTCCTATGAAGATGATGATTGATTTAATTTTAAAATAATTTTTATTGTATATTGTGTTTCACAAATTCATAAACAAATTCATCCGAATTACTTGGCCTTTTCAAAAATTGCATAATAAACTCAAAATCAAATCCTAAGGACATAAAATAAATAAAAACTAAAACATAATGACCACAAACATTAGAGAAAATCGATTGAAATTTTCTTCGATTAAAATAAATTTTCCGAAAATTATTTGCCAAATATTTTTTGATCAGATCGTTTGGCATCTTGCCATAGGAGTCAAAAAAGTAGGCCACCCCGGCGAACGCGCCCATATTGCGCACCAATGGGTTCCCGGCATTCCCGACGGGTCCTGAAGTGGCAAAATTTATTTTATTGAAAATATTTTGGCACTCACCAAATTGACAATTAGACTGCAGGGAAATTTCGTGCACTTTGGCAATCGGTCGGCCGGAAAAGTGCCAACAAAATATTTTCTCGTCGCCCGGTTCTCAAAGAGAGCTCTGTCGATGAACCGATTGTCCATTCCTGCGACGAATCCGCCTCTCCCTCAAAAACAGGTAAAATCCCGCAGCCGCAGTACCTGCTGCACCAAACAGGTAGATGAGGCAGAGAAAAAAGTTGATTGGCGACTTCTCGATCACATCCGGAAAACACAGTACAATCCCTTCGTGTGCAGCATTGGAGGCTTGAGAAATTTTTGATTTACAATTACAAAAACAACCGATATACATAATTTATGAGAAATAAAATTTTTGAATTATTTTGCACCCCTAATTTTCAAGTTTTTTTGTGCATATTTTGCGATTTTTGTGCATATTTGGCAATTTTATTTGCATATTTATGTGCATATTTTGGTCACTTTTCGTGCATATTTTTTGCAGCCCTGTTGATCAGCTCCCAAAACTACCCTAGAAAAGTGGGCTCTATTCCAGTTTAGGCGTCCAATCAATGTTTACGCGTCCAATGAGTGACCACCCTCACTTTTTTAGCTCATAACTTTTTTCTTACTTGGTTAATCCAAATAAAAGTATTTGTTCTTTTCTTATATTTATAAATTCCCTAAACTTTAAGCTTTCGAATGATACCAAGAATGCATGGATTGACCAATTAAGAAAAAAGTTATGGTCTAAAAATTGAGGGTGGTCACTCATTGGACGCGTAAACATTGATTAGATGCGTAAACTGGAATAGAGCAGGGATGCGATCGAAAATTTTTCAAAAATCAAGGACATCGGGCCCAAAAAATCAGATTTTGGGGTCAAAAATCAGAACATTTTGCAAAATTGCTTCAAATCTTTTATTTTTACAATTAATTTAATCAAAAATCATGAAATATTATATTTTTCGCCTCCAATTATCATCTTTAAAAATTTTGGTGAGGAAATTAACAAATCGTAAATTTCAGTGGAATCGGATCAAAAAATCAGATTTTAAAGAAATTTTTTGCGGCGCATTTTTCCAAAAAAAACTTTTGGGAAATGGGCGAGGGGGAGGGTCGGCGGTGCCGATAGGCGCCGCCGGAAAATTTTTTGTAATTTCGTTCTGATTTGTTAACAATTTTTGTCCAAAAAATGACCAAATTTTGCCATAAATTTTATATTTTTTTTGTAAATAGTGACATTAGGCCATAAAATTTTAAAATTATGAGTTTGTTTAAGAAATCAGAACAAATTTTGGTCGCTAGTGTCCAGGAACACCTTGTAGCTGTACAGCTGGTTTGAGTCGTACACCTCCCGCTGGTTGATGTGCACTTTCAGGTTCCGGATGAACGTTGCGCCGGGCATTTGGATAAGGCCGACCGCTGCGTTTGCCGGCACATCAACCACAACCCCATCATCTGCCACTTTTTTGAGCTTGAACTCTGTGCACACAAACACCTTGCTAAGGTCTACATAGCTGGTGATTGGGTGGATCTGAACCAACGGATTTGTCTGCTATTGTATGTGAAAACCACCTGCCTTAAAATGAAAGGGCCTAGAGCTTATTGGGTTCAGCGTCAGGTACTCCCTGTAGCTGGAGTTGGACACAGCGCAGCTCGTTGGGGGTATGGTGAAGAAGTCCAGCCCCGCATTTGCCACCTCAGCACTTGACACATCCACTTTTTTATACAACATTTTGCTAATAATAACCGAGTGAGTCAAATCTTTTCTTCTTTAACAGAGCTTTTTGGGGAACAGTTTGTCCAACAACGTCTGAGGGTTTCAAAATGATTTCAGCTTTTTTCCCGCCTCCTCTTCTCTTCCTTCTTCCGCGCCCCTTTTGTAGTGATGAAGAGGCCTTGTCCAGCAATTTTTTCGCTCCCTCTTTTCCTTCCGACACCAGCGCGTCTTTGATGTTGCCACCCTTTGACACCTCGTTGAGGAATCGTGCACCCGTCTCGAGGCTCTCTTTGCCAATCTCGGCAGCAATGTTTGCTGCATAGGGTCGTGCCGCTGTGACCATTGGACGAAGGTAGCGCCACAGGTTGCGCAGCACAGAGCCAACTCCTGCTCCCTTCTGTCGGGGGACACCCAAGAAATAACCGTATCCCCGCTGAAACGTTGGTGCCCCCTCAAAGACGCTGATCGGTCCACCGCCTCCACTTTGCGGATAAATTTTCTCGAGCCGTAAATTTGAGCCGTCAAAAATCACGCGAACCATCTCGAACAGACAGATAGAGGAAAAGAAAGAGCAAGCGGTGGGAGGGAGAAAAGGGAAAAAACGGGGAGAGAGAGAAAAAGGTGAAAAAAAGAGAGAGAAGGGGGAGAGATTGGCAAAAGACTCCGTTCGAAGATGCCTTAGGCTGCATGTCTTTTTCACTCTTCGAAAATCGGCTTACTTTCTTAGACCCCTTCTGTATTCACCTGCCTTTAATTTAGTTTTTTCGCTTCTCCTTTTTCCCTCCCTTCGCGATTGGCAAAGGTGTTGCCGACAATCATGCTCTCAATGACGCCACTGTTCAGGTAAATGCACAGGTGGCTCACACCACCACCCAAATCAACCGCATATTTTGCAAGCTCTTCATTTCTGATCTGCTGCTCTTGTTCATAGCCCAACACGTAGGCCAGTTGATCAGTCAGCGTAATGTGCGAAATTTTCCCGTTGAAAACTTTGAGCTCAAATCTGCCAATTTGCTCGGTGAAGTAAAAGCGGAACCCTTTGACCAGCTCGATCAGCTCCTCCTTTTCCTCTCGCGTTTTCACCGCATAGTTTTCATCGTACACCTCTTGCTCAAACAGCTCACGGAACTCCCCAATATTCTGTTGGATGTGCGCGGATGGGTTAAACTCGGGCGCCTCCCAGGGGAGCTCTGAGTGCCGGACACGGTACTTGTGTACAGCATTCACAAAGTGGTAATCATCCGTTTCGTGCAGATAGTGTACGTCTGGGGTTGGGTCTTTGCCGTGCACCAGCCTCATGTACCCGCCTCGCCACGGTCTGAACTCTTTGAGCAGCTCCAACTCTTTTTGCTTTCTTATGGCCTGTTGCTGTCGTTTAAGCTCTTCCAACTGCTTTTCCTCCTCTTGCTTTTTCTTGGTCTCGTTTTCCGCTCTCTCCGCTTCCGCCTTTGCCGCTCTTTCCTCTTCTGCGTTTGTTACCTTTGCCGCTCTCTCCGCTTCCGCCTTTGCCGCTCTTTCCTCTTCTGCCTTTGTTACCATTGCCACTCTCTCCGCTTCCGCTTTTGCCACTCTCTCTTCCTCTGCCTTTCTTTCTTTTGCCACTCTCTCATCCTCTGCCTTTCTTTCCTTTGCTACTCTCTCCTCCTCAGCCTTTTTATCCTTGGTCTCTTTCTCGCCTTTCTTTTCCTTTGCTATTCTTTGCTCTTCCTTCTTTTCCCGTGCCAATTTTTCCTCCCTTGCCTTCTTTTCACTTGCCTCTTTCTCTTCCTTTGCCTTCTTTTCCTTGGCTGCTTTCTCTGCAGTCTTCCTTCTATCTTCTTCTTCTGTCTTACGACGCCTCTCCTCTTCTTCTCGCCGTCTACGTTCATTTTCTCGCTGCTTTCTCTGCTCCTCTTCCCTTCGCTTTCTCTCTTCTTGTGCCCATTTTTCATGCCGCAACGTTTCTTGTTGAGCCGCTGATTGCTTGGTCAAATATGAAAGTGGGTTTAAGGGCGCTTCGCCCGTATTGTCTTCTTCCTCCTCAACAAACGAGACGTCAAGAATCTCGCCCTCCTCCTCATCGTCGTCGTCAATGTTCCCAAAACTTTCATGCACCGGTGCGGACCTTTTTCGTGTCAACAGCCGTTCGACTTCGGCAATCATGCCATGATGAATGCCCCTCTCAAGCTGCTGTGGCGAGAGAAAACTTCCCTTTGGCACACGGAAACGGTATTTTCGGCCGTCGTGCAGGTGAACAATCACATATTGTCGGTCTGATGTACCCAGCTTTGCCCAATCTGCCCTTCCCCCCCCACCCTCGGGTCATCCACCTTTGTCTTCCCCCCCCCCCTTTAACCAGCCATCCGTTCGACCTTTCTTCCCATGTTATTTTTCTCAAGCTCCAGGCCTCCTCCTGGCATAACCCATTCAGCATATTTCCAACAAAGCCTGGCGTATTGCTCGGCAAAATTACAAAGAAAGAGTTTGTCATTTGATCAACAAGTATAAATTCTTCAAAATGAGATCGTCCTTATATCGTGGTGTGCCATCTCGGTTCACTTTCCCCCATCTTTGATCCAGCGGAAACTCTTTGCCATCGTCGTCGTCGTCGTTGCCGGTTCATCCTTCTTTAGGTGCTTCATGATCAGATCGGTGCAATCAAAGTTCAGCTTTGCACAGTCTTGGCAAAACGATTGGGTGAACTCAAGGCGTTGCTGCTCGCCATTCTGATTGATGAGTTTGAATCGGCTGTTCCCCTGCCGGAAATTGTCATCACGACACTCTTTGCACATGAACGTGAACACTCCGTACTTAAGAAATTTTCCTATTTTTTCAAATTAAATATTAGCCAAAACCTTTGGGCGGGCCAATTTCCAAAATATGGTCGGGTACTCAAACACATTGGTCGGTTGTTTTTTGGGCGATTCATCCACTAAAATTTGGCTAATTTAAAGAAATTTGCAGAAAAAGCCAAACCTTCAGCTTCCATGGCTTTTGCTTTCTTCATTGCGGAAGCAATTTCCTCATGGATTTTGTCCAAGCGAGGCTTGCGTCCCCTTTTTGAGGGCCCCGGTTGCAGGTCAAGCAGTGTTTGAGTGTTGTTGTTGTCTCCAATTGTGATGACGTCATCATCATTTTGAGGGGAAAAATTTTCCCGTTTCGACTCATCCATTTCTTTAAATTTAAAAATCGATTCTCTTTTTAGGATTCCAAATTCTTCCGCTGGCATTTTGGTGATCTTTTCTTTCTTAAGCATGGCTCCCCGTTACTTTTGCTTTGCTTTTCCCAAAGGTGCTTCTCTCCGTGGAACGGTTCATCGCCGTTTTGCGTCCGATGCTCGTCCACCAATTGCTCACAAAGTCAGTCCGATCGGTCTTTTGTTCTCTCCCCCCGCCCGCCGATCACTTCCTTTTCCCAGGTCCGTGCTGTGTCTATGCACTGCTCTGGTGTGGTCCCTGTCCGCTCTGATGAACATTCCCTATCTGATCGCCGTCCAATACATCGAATTGCAAAATATTCACCTTCCTGACCAAAGTCACGGGGTTTGCTGTGCCCACAATCCGATCACTCACTGTTTTTGTTCCTTTGGCAGATTTGCACTCGCCGTTTCCTCCTTTGGTGGGCATTTCGACAAATTTATGGCATTTCCACCGAAGATTATTGTGTTCATTAGTGAAAATGCCATGCCTAATCCTTCGGTAGAATAACTGTTTGATCTGTCCCCCCTCCCCACCCAAAGGTCGGACATTAATGTTCTCCAATTGGTGTCCTCCGTTAATCTGATGGTTTGGTACATTCTCCCGTTGACTTTGCTCTTTACAATTTACGCGAGCATTGGGTAATTTTTTACGTTTTTTTGGTCTTTTCGATTATTATTTGATTTTTTCGTCTCCTCGGCCGGACCTGTCCTTGAAAAACGGCTGCCAAATTCGGCCTGCCCGTTTCTCATTTGTCAGCCCCCCTCCCCCTCCGTCCTCTTTCTCTATTAGTACTTTTCTCCCCCAAGTTTGGTACTGATTCGGACAACTGACGATGAACTTTCGCAGTGGGTGGCAATCAACACTCTACTGATCAATGAAGCGTGTGCGGCAATCGGAAAAGTTGGGCGAATTCCCGGAGATTGAGTTCGCCGTCAACACAATGGGCGTCACGGTGTACTGCCCGCGGCACCTGCAAACGCCTCGGTTTGTGCCATGGGACCAGCCCGGGCGGTGCTCGAGCTGTAGAAGCGGAACTGTTGAGCTGGACTACATCATCCAGCCCGAGGGGGTGACCATCTTTTCGAATCGGCTAAAGACAGACGGCGAGAACTTTGTGCCGTTTGATGCAATTGGTAAGCTGCAGGTGTATGTCAGAGTTTGACTCTTTTCTTAAGTGGACTTTGCCGATCGTGCGAAATTCCGCATTAGGGCCCGGAACAAGGTGTTCACGCTGCCGCTGCGACACCCGGAGGTGCACGCCGCCGGCCCAAGCTTGGAAGACCTCGATACGTATGAATATCCGAAATGAATAATTGTCGTTAATTGCTCACAATTGAACAGATTTACTTCACTTGGTCTGTTTGGAGGGAAGTTAATGGTGGGTATGCTTATTGGAAAATAATTGCAATTACCTTTTTAATGAACAACATTCGTTTCTACTTTCCTCTCTCTTCTTCCCCCCCTCTCTCTCTCTCTCACTCCTCTCTCCCTCTTCTTCCTCTCTCTCTCTTCTTCTCCCTCTCTGTCTCTCTCTTCTTCCTCTCCCTCCTCTGCTATCTCACTTCTCTCGCTCCTTGTATATTTCTCTTTTCTCTCTCTCTCCCTCTATCTCTCTCTTGTCTCTCTATTCCTCCTCTCCCTCTCTTCTCTCTGTCTTCTATTCCTCCTCTCCCTCTCTCTCCCTCTATCTCTCTCTCTTGTCTCTATTCTCCTCCCCTCACTCCTCTCCCTCAAGTCCCACCATAACAATTTTTCCGTGATTTTCCTCACGCAAAACCTGTTCGATAAATCAATGCGGGTGCCAAGGTCCAACGCCCAGTACATCTTCCTGATGCGGGCTCCCAACGACATGCTTAGCATTCGTAATTTGGCCAGCCAGATGTTCCCTCGCGAGCAGGGATTCCTGATGGATGCCTACCGACAGGCATGTGCCCTACCGTACGGCTACCTGTTGGTGACTCTCCACGCGAACAGAGACAACATTATACGCCTAAGGACAAACATTTTCCCAGACGACGAGGAGAGAATCATTTTTGCCCCCAAAAATGGTTAAGCGGGAACAGAAGATCGGTGAGCGGGTTGTGCACAACTACGACTATTTGAAGAAGTTGGGAAAGACAACGTCGGAGAAGAAGCGCCGTCATTTGTTGAACAGTGCCGGTTGTGAGGAACTGTTAACGCTTGTCGAGATTTGTCTCAACGTTTTGAACGGGAGTTTCTGTCTGAGCAGGAAACAAAAGCAGAGACTTGCGCCATTTGCCAAAGACATCAGACAGTTGGCACGTGTGCGAAGTGAGAGGGGTGCGCGAAAACTAGTGCAGCAGTCAGGCGGATCACTTTTTGCCCCTTTGTTGGCCCCCATTCTGATTGAGGCTGCCCGATACCTGCTTTCGCGCAGCAATAATGGCCAATAAACTTATTCTGCTGCCGTACGAGCACTACAAGGGGCTGGTTGCAGCGAGGGAGACAAAGAATGACGACGACGACGACATTGCTGAGCGGACAAACTTGGGCTTTGTCAAACGACAGGTGACCGCTGCAGTACAGAAGCGGAAGGGAAACGTCAGCGAGCGGAACGCAATGTACAACCAGCAGCTGCGCCGGTACCTGAAGATGCGCAAGGAACATAAGGAGCGGCCCGTCCGAGTACAGCTCAGCAACGGCGCTCAACTGCTAAATAAAACAGTGGAGACGGGTGTGCAGGTACGGCCTGGTCCGGACGAACCGAAGGACAAGTCCGTGATGGTTACCGACGAAGATGAAGAGGAAGAAATTGAAGTGCCAAAGTTTTTAACCCCAACAAGCCAGACGCAGGGAAGCAGCCGATCACCCAGGACCAATAAGAAAGCAGCAAAACAGCAAAAATTGATCGAGAAGAAGGACCACCTGTTGGCCATCATTATGTCTGATCCGCAGAGATTCGGCGCAACTGACCGTGGGAAAATCATTAACCCAAAGACGGGCCGAGAGTTCATTGACTCGGACCTGGCCTGGTCAATTGAACGCCTGGTGGACCCTCGCCCGGAGAATGCCCCTTCGCCAAGCGGAACCAAAGAGTTGAAGAGGAAACTCGCACAGAATCCGCTTGCCAGTAGCCTACTCAATCGACTGTTTGTTGGGTCTGGGTTCGTCGGACAAGTCAAACAAAGCGGGCGTTTTATTCCCTCAAAATGGACAAGAAAATAAACAAAATATACACCGACCCGGCCAATCCGGGCGGGTATGCGGGTGCGAGTGCCCTGTACGCGGCGGTGAAGAAGAAGCACCCGAAGTTGAAGCGTGCCGAGTTTGAAGACTTTTTGCAGAGGAACACCACCCATTGCTGCTGTCCTTGCCAATTATTTTTGTTGCCAATTTGCCTTCGGTTGCTCCTCCCTTTGCAAACTGATTGTTCTGCTGATTAAATTGTGCACAATTCAGGGTTCAGATGTTCAGGCTGACTTGGCCGATTTCCAAGCCCTTTCGCGCAAGAACAGCGGCTACCGGTACCTGCTGTTGGCGGTGGATGTGTTGTCGAGGCGAATGTTCGGCGCGCCCGTAAAGAGTAAGCGCCCAGTGGACATGAAAAGGGCTTTTGAAGAGCTATTTGAGCAAATGCCAAGGGTGCCAGACACAATGTACACCGATCGAGGGCTGGAGTTTGTGGCAAAACCGTTGAAGGAGTTTTACGCGGAGAAGGGCATTCAAAAGTTTGAGACCAGTTCAAAGAAAAAGGCCGCCGTGGCGGAGCGTGCCATCCGCACCGTAAAGACTCGGCTGTACAAATATTTTTCCTCCAACAACACATCGGTTTGGGTGGATGTGCTGCCAAAGTTTTTGAGTGCCATCAACAACTCAGTGTGCCGCGCGACCGGTCTTAGACCCAACGAAATCAGCGACGCCAATGCGAGGGAGGTGTGGAAGAGGGTGTACGGCGAAGGGCTCGCACAATTGGACAAGACACCAAAAATCAGAGCCGGGGAAACGGTCAGGATTCCCGAGCCTAAGCACATTTTCGAGAAGGGTACTGTATTTCACACATTTTTTTCGGTCAATTTATTTTAATTTTAGGTTATATACCCAATTACTCTGATCACGTTTACACAGTAGACGAGGCCCGCTCAACCAACCCCCAGCACTATTTGCTCAAAGACTATTATGGCACAAAGTTGAAGAGAAAATTTTATTTGCCCGAATTAACAAAAGTACAAGTGGATGAAAACACAATGTATCGAATTGAAAAGAAATACAAAGAACGAGTGAGAGATGGAAAAAGAGAAATATTGGTGAAATTCATTGGATTTCCGGAAAAATATTGGGTGACAAATGAAGAAATAAATGAATAAAAATATTACAAATTTAATGAAAATTAAAAAATAAAAACAATTATGGCATAATGTCGGGGTCGTTCAGCTCCTCTTCTGTGAACATGTTCACATTGAGGTCTGGGTTGAACAGACAGGTACAAGCGCCAGGGCAGTTCCACTTACACCACTCTTCGTCGCTGTACCCAAAGGGCACCACCTTCAAGCCGTGATCCCTGATCACCCCCTTATTGACTGTCGGGTTGAACTGCTTGACCAAGGGGACGGTGAAAATTTCTCCCTTCTTGGTGATGCGGAAGTTCTTCGTTGGGTAGTTGAAGCGGACGTTGTTGTCCGGCTGTCCCAGCTTGTTCTGCACCATGTCCTTCATCTTCTCGAAGGTGATGCGCTCGCAGGCATCCGAGTCGAGCGTGATGCCGCGCACCTTCAGCTTGTACTCGTCCTCCCCCGTTGCGTTGTTGCGCAGCCACAATCCGTACGCCTTGGGCCCAGCTAAACAAAAAAGTGTTTTCTCGCGGTTCTCCGGGCTCTTCGTTCTCCGCCAACTGAAAAACGAATAAAAAATAACACGATTAAAAATTCAATTTGCAATTCCTTCTCATTGTCAGTGACCTGCTTCTGCAACTCCTCCAGGTCCAATTCGCTCAAATTGCTCGTCTTCAGTTGGCTGATCAGTTTTTGCAGTTTCGGCACTTCGTTTCCCTCGCCGTCTTCGCCTTCTTCTTCGTCCTTTCCATCGTTTCCCAATTCGATTTGCGTCATATTTAATTGCCGAAGGCGTTGCACGGAAAACCTCTCAGAAGGGATCTGCGGATTAAGCATGCGACATGGTCACTGTTTTGGTCTGACCAGTGGTTCCAATCGACTTTCTTCGTCCGCCGTCCGTCCTCCCCCGTCATTGTCCTCGTTGAATTCCGTCTTAATTTTGTCCTCCCCCCGCCCCGTCTTTTTCGCCCCCGTTTCGCCCCTTTCCTGGCTTTTCCCTCCGTCTTTTTCTTCGTCATAATCGGGCAATTTAACGGTGATTTTCGGCGATGATATACTCAAATGATTTGCCTCTTCCTTTCTGCCTGACGTTGAACTGATTAATTCGCTTCGCTGTGTTTTCCTTAGCCGACGCAACTTCTCCCGGTAATAATCGGCCATTCGGCGATGGGAAGGACGTCTCCGAGTGGTCAATTCCAAACTCGTGCTTTTGCTCGGATTCCGTTGAGGGGGGCGACAAGGGCACTTCCTCCACAGTGCCAATTCCGATCAGTTTCTGAGTCTTTGATTTTTCTTCTTAGATCGTGGCCACATAAGCAGTTTTCTAATTTTACCCTCAAATTTCATTTTGAGGAACTTCAGCAGGTACGAGTGGAACAGCCCATTGCTCCAATCGCGCGCAAGCCGCCAAATGTAGGCACGGTACACGTGCGTCACCTTGTACTCAGAGCGGAGGGCGGCCTCCAGCTCAATGTGCGTGACAGTTGTCGAAAATCCTATCAAGAAAAATATTTGCTTAATTAAAAGTTTCTAAACCCACCCCTTTCAGAGTCCTCAAAATGTTTGCAGTTGTACTCGGGGCGCTCCCCTTCCGAAAGTGCCTTTCTCTTCACTTCCAAATTCCTTTCCGTAATCCGTGCCAAATTCGCCCCCATTTTTGCTGCCCGACCGTTCTTTTATCGCACTTTCTAAGCATGCAAAATCGGCATTAGCTTGACTACCAATGCTCTGTTACTCGCTGTGCCCGTCTCGTGCCCTCCTCCCGTGCCCCCGAGGCCCCCCTGGACCAATCTGTCCTGGAAATCGCGACTCATTTTCGCCTGAATCACTTCACTCATTTCTTCTCCCTTTTCTTCACAACAGCAAACTGACCGCATTTTCCACGACCACAGGGAACCAAGCACTGAAAGAATTCTCTGAATGAATGCCGTCTCAGGGTTGATCACCGATGCGCCCAAATATTCGGGCCCTGTTCGACCTGTGCCGGAAAATTAGTTAAAAATTAAATGGAAAAGGTACTGCCAAAGAATGCATCATGGAAGTCAATTGGGCCAGAATCCGGGCAGTTGTCGAAATACGCCTTCATGGCTGGGTTGTCCTCCAGCATTGCGTTCAAGTGGCACTCCCAAATCACTTCCACTTCGAATTCCCGCGCAATGTCCCGGGTTCGTTTTGCGTCCCGGGCCCTGAGGGCTCCGGCCGTTTCTCCTCCGCCCACAATTGCCGCATCGTCGGGAAAGCAGCTTGGGCATCCATGCCAATAACACCTTTTGAATGGGTAAATTGGCACATTTTTCGAATTCTTTCCTTACCCATTGACCTCGATGGCCAAGTTTTTGTCCTCATCAGGGCGCTCCATCATCCCGTCCAAGCTGTAGTTGCCGAATTTGAACTCCCCTCCAGGGCTTTCGACATGGCGCAGGACTCGGCCATTCTCCCGCAATTCTTCTTCGGCACGCCACTGAGAGGCGACAAAATGTAAAATTAAAATAATTTGGATACACCTTCAAATATTTCCTGGCGATGGAGCTCTGTTTGCCTCGCTTCTCGTATCCCAAGTGTGGGATGATGGCAACCCGTTCTTTGTCGTAGTGAGCCAACTGCACCCAATACTTCATGCAACCGGAGTCCTCCCATCGTTTTGCAACCTTTCCAAAGGGTTTTGAGAGTGCCCCGGGCATCGCACTCCCTCATTTATTATGCTAGTCCAAAACTGGTCAGCCTTGTCCACTACCACAAACGCGGAGAAATGAAGAGGAACAAGTCGTAGTCCGCAATGACCTCGCTCAGCTCAAACCACCTTTCCCGGTTCTCGTCGTACCATTGTTCAAACTTTGCGCGCTCTGCCGGAAAGAGTCCACCTGGGTAATAGTCCTCCATCGGCGGAAGAGTGTCCAATACAGTGCCGTAATTTTCAGCCTGTAATTTTATTAATTTTTATTAATTTTTCAATAAACCACCTTTACCTTATTGAATTTGTGTGGAAAATATTTCTTGTTTTCCACGCCCTCAATTTCCAGACCAAACGTCTTGACAAGGTTGGCCAGTTTGATTGGGATCAGTTTGTAGCTGAAGTGATCAAAAATTTTAAAAATATTTAATATTCAAAATATTTACCTGTCCCGGAAAACGGTGGTTGTGTAGACTCCTGTTTTGCGGGCCTTCATTTCAGGCAGATGGTTCCCCTGTTGGATGAGTTCAGAACAGACTGAAAACCCGCAAAAAGATATGCGAGACAGCAATGCGATATCCGCGGAAATTCGACACAAAATTGGAAAGTTATACACGACATCGCATCCAAAATTAAATAATTCCAAATTTTAAATAAAATTAAATAAAAATTGTTTTTAAAATTATATTTTGCCAATTAAGTACCGATAATAATGACATGAAGTTTGGGAATCTGTTTGACATTTGTCTATTCAACTCAAGTTATGGGACAGAAAATGTGCAGTTGGTGGGTCCAGCAGGGGCCTTTCAGAATTACGAACGACAAAAGATAAACGACAAACGCCAAATCTGTCGTAATATACGTCGTTTGTCGTTATCTCCAATCATAATTAAAAAATTTGTCGTTTGTCGTCTGAAATTTGGCGTTCGTCGTGGTGTTCGTAATTGTGATTGAAACCAACGACAAACGCCAAATTTCAGACGTCAAACGCCAAATATTTGGGGGGGGGGGGCGCTCAACACCGCCCCTCAAATTTGTCGTCTGAGAAGTGTCCCAAAAATGTGCTTGAACCGCATGAGTTGCGGGTCAGGCTTGAAGTCCGTTGTGCACTCAAAGTCAAAGAACACAAAGCGCTTCTCCTTCTTAACTTTGGGCCGGTAGGGAATGTAGCAGTCGCGGGGTGCGTGGAAGCCAAGGCAAATCTTGCAGAATTTGTGGCCGCAGACATGCCCCTTTTTCTTGTCTTGATCCTGTGATATTTATTATTTTATTTTACGAATCTTAAAATACAAGGCCTACCGCCATTCGGTAAATCACACCACAGTCAACACATTTTTTCGAGCTCATGCAGATTGATTTTCCCACAATTTCCTCTTCGTTGTCACGTTTGACCCGGCAGTTTGTGCATTTGGCATGGTGTTCATAGCATTCACGACTTTTAAATGTCTAAACAAAAAAATTTTAAAATGAAACTCAAATACCGAAAACCCCTGGAAACACTTTTTATCATTAAAAGCAAAAAATTTTATGTGGGTCAAACTGTATAAGTACCAAATATTTCATTAAATCTTCCGAATTTCCTTCCTCAAATTATAAAATATGGAATATGAGTTCGTAAATCTTGAATCTGATCCCGAAGAGAATTCTTCCGCCGACGAATTCAATCATCGCCGGCATTACTCATTTAATGACCCCGTTGAATATTCAAATCTAACGACAAATGAATTTCAACAACGATTTCGTCTAACTCCCCGCCAAATTGAATTACTTATTCTTAAAATTGGAATCAAATTACAATCAATTTCCACAGTTGATTTCCACGAAGGCTTCATTTTTCCAAACGTCTCAAAGCAGAAAAGCCGAAACATTCCGGGATGGAGCACCTCATAATAGTCCTTAATGATAAATATTACGAAGAATAAAATACCTCTTCAAATTTTGTTGCTCCCGTGCCTGTCTTTTGTGAAAAATCATATTTTTTAATGCCGCTTCCTTCCCTGGCCCAGAGCCTGCACGCCTTCAAGCTGTTTTCTCTCATCCCTCTTATACTCAGAGAAGCGTTGTCGGGGCAAAATGCATTTCATTCGCATCATTTCAAACGCACGGAAGAGACAAAGGTTGTCATTGTTCTGCAGCGCAAAAGTAGCACCATCGGCAATACGGTAGTCGATGTTGAAGTCATTTCTCCCTTTTCCAGCCATTTTCGGTTTGGCGCACTTGCTCTCGATTGCCGTGATGTCAATTACAAATGGTTCTTCAAGGAGTGATGGCCTTTCCTTCGCTTTGTTGCTTTGGTCGACCATTTCAAAACGCGTCAGGATTTTTTCTGTTGCCGAGTTGTCCAACTTTTTAAAGTGTACAGCCACTTCGTAGTCAAGGTGTTTTGACGTCAGAAGGAAAATGAAGTGGTCCGCGGATATTTTCATTGATTTGGCCCCCTCGGAGGCATAAGAAAGGCACATGGTGAATAAATTGCGCAGAATGTCCTCCGGAAAAACAGCACCAAACGTTAGGCTCATCAAAAATTGCCCAATAAAACGGAACGCTAAACACCATTTTTAAAAAAATACCTCAATCAATCAAAGCACAACAAAAAAATTTTTTAAATATAATTTTCATAGATAAATTAAATACATTTCGGCGCCGCAAATTTTGAAATGCTATAACTTTTTTATTTGTCAGTTAGCTTTAGCCAATCTGGCATCATTTGAAAGCTCTATGTGTGCTCTATATTTACATGTAAAAAGAGAAATGAATGATTCAAAAATAAAAAAGTTATGCCACGCGGCGCCGAAAAAGCCAAGAAAAAGTTAATTTTTGAGGTTTTTTGGCCTAGAAAAACATTTCGTAAAAACTAACCGAGATCGGAAGGCGTTTCATAACCTCATCCAATGGCGGTGCTTCGTCCATCAATTCGGTGCCGTCATCCCCAACAGGGGAATACGGTCCGTCGAGGGTAGGGGGGAGGGAATTGTCGGAATATTGGCTCATTGTTTTCTTTCTTAAATTTAAAAAAAAAGAAAATTCAACCATTGAGTTTAGTTAAAAATGTCAAAGAAAATGGCCGATCAAAAAAAAATCGGGCATGACCCCTCTCCAGGGCGATGATTTGGGCCATTTTTGGAGAGTTAAAAACGCGCATAGGTCACCCCCTACACGTGTTTTTAACCTTCCGGCCCAAGCCATCACATTGGAGGGCATGCCCACCAACTATGACTATCATAGCGAGCGATTACGGAACCGCTCATGGAACACAAAGTGTGTGGCACTACCATACTAAAGTGCGGAGGTATGGTGTAGGCATCTCCGTGTCGGGTAATTACTCCCTTCACAGAGCATTTGCGCCAACGCCCACAGCACATATGTGTTCCGTCTACGCGGATTTTAATCCGGGGTGTTGAGTTTGAGCATTTAAAATGTTCAAATTTTATATTTTTGATTTTCCATGATCAATTTGAGCAATTTTTTGTTATAAATAAGCATTTTTTGGGATTCTGAACATGAAAAAACGAAGTTGATTTTTTTGCGGCGCTTTTCCCAAAAAACTTTTGGGCGCAAGGAGGGCCGGCGGTGCCGATAGGCGCCGCCGGGAAAAATTTTGTAATTTTCAATGCGATTTGTTAACAGATTTTGTCCGAAAAATGACCAAATTTTGCGATGTTGAGCAAATTTTTGTTTGTAAATTAAGGATTTTTACAGTCCGGCGGTGCCGATAGGCGCCGCCGGGGGAAAAATTAAGAATTTTGACCATATTTTTAGCATATTTTCATTTAAAAAATTTTTTTAATTGCCAAACATTATGCCAACTTATCAAAATTAATCAAAATTTAAAAAATCTGACGAATTTTCCCCCAAAACATCAAAAATCCTCAAAATTTCTCAAAAAACCACAAAAAACCTTAAAGCCTCATTTTGAAAATTTAGCCTCATTGACCTATCAAAAAACCACAAAATGAGGCTAAAGCCTCAGATCTGGGAGCCCTGATCATAGGTCTCAGACTCAAAACTGCATAAAAGCTTTTTTAGGTTATCTTAGGTGCTGAATACGACTAAACCAACAAAAAGGCGATCATATTTTTTTCTGAAAATTCTTATAACATGTTTCTAGGGGTGTTTTGGTTTCTGAACAGTACGAAACCCGAAGAAAATTCTAAAATACTTTAAATATGTATTTAATCTTTTTAATAATTAGCAGAAAACAATTTTCATTTAAATTATTTTTTTATTTTTACCATAATATTCTGCTAATATGAAGATTGATTGCATAAATTTGATGTGTCGGCCACAAAGTATAAACTAATGAGGAGAAAAAACTGTTTGTGAAGGAATTCTAAACCCAAATTACATTCTGTAGCCCCAATTCTTCACCGTGTTTCCCTCCATTTCAGCTGTCGAATGATACCAAATTTGACTGGATTTGACCCTTTTAAAAGGTCAGGAGGCCACCTTTTTCCTCAATTTTTCGAGTTTTAAACCGGTTCAAAAACCGGTTTAAAGTTGAAGCGCGTAAAATTTTTTGATTGTTCTACCGTTTTCAGCGCATAAAACCTATAAAAGTAGTTTTGGGTGTTTTTTTAGTTTGGGAGCTCAGATAAACATTTACCATTTTTATCATTACATTATGGGGAATACTATTTGATTAAATCTTTTTATTTGTTAACTATCTTAAAATTTTCTCAAGTAGCAATTAAAAATTTAAAAAATAGCCGTACAAACACCTTTTCTTGGCTTTTCGTTGGGGGGGGGGGTCGCTGATCACGAATTGACACTCATTTCGACAAATTTCGAATCCCGACCCGCCGGTCTAATTTGTGTTCTAGAATTGATTAAAACAAGCTAAATTTAGTCATAACCCATAGCAACATCAAAAATGAATCATCCTATGCAGATTCGAACATAAAAGTAAAATTCGAAAATTTTTGATTTTCGATTTTGTTAGAGTTGGGGTCCGGGGTTCGGAATTTGGTGATTTAGATGTCGGATTCATGATCAGCTACCCCGAAAACCCCCTGTTCTTTCGATTTTTAAAGGCTGCCGTTCATTCGCTTAATCCAATTACAATGAGAAGAAGTGCAGAAACATTCACCTAAAGAGGCAAGGGAAGTTGAGAAAAGCCGGCAGAATTTTCACGTGGCCTCGGCAAATTTGGGCGGGGATTATCAGAGTCCCTAAATAAGCGAACGAATTAATAAGAACAGATTCCGAAAATTGCCGCTGGAATTCGTCGCTAAGTTAAATTACCATTAATTCTAAAAATGCAAAATCATTGTCCAAATCTCCGGTAGCCTTTTCCACGTTTATCCCCCCCCTCCCTTACTTTCCCACAAACACATACGTATGTACAATGCTGCTCCAGCAATCTTTGTGGCCATTCTTTTTTCTGGAGACTAATATCCCACTTATTTCCTAAATTTTATCTTTCTTTTAACAATAGAGCCGAATATTCGCTTTGGTCTTTCTTCGGCGCCAATTCCATGCGTATTTATTTATTTATTTGTCCACGCCGTCTCAACCTTTTGGTGAGCTTTGTTTGGCCATAATTGAGTTAGTCCAATATTCGCATCCCCGCCTTTGTTCATAGGAATGAATGAACGAATGAGTGAATTGAATTGAATGAGTGGCATTCGGCCAAATGCCCCCCCCCCCAATTTCTCCGTCTTTCCCTTCACAAATAATTCATTTCGGTCGCGCCTTTCGTCCGGTCAAAAAATGCCGCCGGCACCCAATGCCAAAGTGTGAATTGCCGGAGTTGTTTATCCGTTTAGCATTCATTTACTTTGTCTAATCCCTCCTCTCATTGACTCTCTCTCTTCCGGTACGGTCAGCAGTTCCATTAAATTCTGAATTCTTTTGAGTGCTTTTTTGATCCCATTTTTGTTTTTGTCTTTTAAGACAAACTTTGGGCTCGTCTTTGGTATTTTAAGAATTTTTTTGTCGCTTTTCCCTTAGCTTTTCGTTTTCTGGCCAAATGTTCTGCTTTTTGTTCTTTCCAATGCCATCGTTTCCTTTTCCCCTCAAATTACACTCTTTCGCCCAATCCTCCAAAGTTTGTGCAACAAAATGTTTAAGTTCCTTTTGCTCTGCCATTAATAGCTTCATTTCCATTTGCAAAGCAGCAGAAAGGCATCAGTCATTGCTCAGCAACTTTTCAAATTGAGCTTTTCCTTCTCGCAATTCGTTCATCCGATGAGAAGAAACGAATGAACGAATAGAAGCGAAGGGGGGGGAGGAGGAGAAGCCGGAAATTTACTCTCATTTTGACACCGTTTTAAAATTTAAATTGCCAAATCGTCAAAATGGCGAAGGTGGGGAGGGGGGGGGGGGGTGAGGGGTACCCCGTCCATTTTCGTGTGTCCATTTGCCAACATTTACTGTCGCCCCTACCGAAATTCGCTTTTTCTTTTTTGTTGCTTTCCTAAAGTCTCCAATTGCTCTGTCCAATAAAGTGAAATGCTGTGAACAAGACCACATCCCCTCCCCTTTGCCTTCTTCTCACATTTCACTTCCATTTGTCCCTTTTAACACAGCCATTCCCTCTCGTCCCCTCCCCTCCCCCTTCCCTTGATGAGGGTAACCTTGGTATAGGAAGTATAAAATTCAAAGTGCGTTCATTTCCATTCTCTTCCGTCCCTTTTTTTGTGTGTGACTTTTTCACCCCATTAAGCTTTTGCTTCACAAATTACTCATTAGTCTTTTTTTTATTTTTGTTTTTATCAACAAATCCCAAATCGTTTTTTTCGTCCTTTACGCCATTTCCCTCAAAAAGCTCATCATTATATGTACAAAAGGTGTAATTTTGAGGGATTATGAGGAAATCCCCGAGTCAAACGTAACGACCCATTTTTTCTCTTCGTTCGGATGATTTTCCGTTAAGGTTTCGTGCCGCTGAAGATAATAATCCCTTGAGGGCATTTTAATGCGAGGCGAGGAGGGGATAATCTCCGTAATTCCCCCAAAGGCATTTCTTTCCAATAAAAAGCCAAAAGAGTCAAAATTATTTCGTAGCGATAGTTCTTTCTCTTACAATATTTTGAATCGTTTTTTTAGTTTTTTGTCCTTCCGTTCGCTTTTCCTACCAAAAATCTCTCCCGCCGTTTTGTCCTTTTTTCAGCTGTTATTTTCAAATAGCAGCTGGGGAAATGGATAAAAAAGATATTAACCAACAAAAAATAAATTGTGATAATTTGAAGAGTTAACAAAAGAAAGAGAAGAAATGGCCAATTGCTTTTCAATTCCATTGCCTTTTGGAGCTGCTGCTGCTGTTTGTCTTCTCCATTTTGGTGCTTCATTGTGCCTTCCTTTTTCGTGCCATTTTGCTCCTTTTTCCCACCCCCAAATTCCCCCCCCCTCCCCTCCTCTCCCTCCCCTTTTACCCCCTCCCCATTTGGTCGAAAAGGAACACTTTCTGCTTATGGCCAAAAGGCTAATTCTTTTCCACTTCCGATTATTATGTTCAAAAAACCCTATGTTTATTCTCATACCGCCAAAATTTGATAAAACCATCGGCACAAAGTGAGCTGGTCAAGGTTAAAATAACAAAAAACTTGTAAATTTTGAACTTTTTTCTTGAAAATCTGTGCTTTTTGTTAGGCTAATTGTAGAGCTCGTGAGGAATTTTTGCATGATACCAAAATTGTTTGATTTGGTCGACAACGAAAAAAGTTACCGTCAAAAAACTCGACTGCGCCGAAACGACTCATTATTTTTCTTATAAAATTAAACAAAAATTGGGGCTGATCAGCTGAAAATGAGTGCTAATTTAACATACTAATCCCTGTCCTTTCACAACAACAAAACAGGATGCTGCTCATTCTTTGCTAATTATGTGCACATAAAGTGCATTTGCTTTAGGGAGAGAGAGGGCGGTAGGGAGAGAGAGAAAGAGGGGGGAGAGCGAGGGCGGTAGGGAGAGAGAGAGAAAGAAAGAGAGGGGAGGGGGAGAGAGCGCAAAGGAGCACTTGTCAATTTGCTTAATTCCCCACAACAAAATGCGAACATCACAAAGTGGGAGCAATTAGTAGAATCATTTACCTATTTTACATGCACATAAGTACCTTTACGGAAAATCAAACGACAATTTTTTGCATTAAGAGATTATTATCGAGCAAAAAGGCAACAAAAAAGTGCCATTGAATGGTCGGCTTTTATTCGTCCGCTAATTGGTCCGTTAATTGCTTTTCTCTGTTCGCTGTCTCCAAATGAACGTCTCCTCGCCGTTCGCCTCTTCTTCCTTCGCTGCCTTTGATTCTTCGCCCTCAAATGCTTCTTCCGCCCTTTTTACCCCTTCTTCCTCGGCTCTTCCTGCAACAACAAATTCGAGCAGTACTTCCGCCATCTTTGAGGAACCGCCCGTGGACAGTTCGTTTTTCATTCCTTCGCACTTTTTAATTTCCCTTCTAACTCTCAAAATCAATTTTTATTTGCTCCGTTTTTAGCTTGGTGCTTTGATTTGCTGTTATTCTACCGATCAGTTGGCGACGACGACCCTCAGGCAAAAAATGTTCTGGCCCAATTAGAAGCGTAAGTGTTTTATTTTCCATATCCGTCTTGGTTTTCTTTATCTTTTCTTTCTTGGCTTTATCCATGTCCATCTGGTCTTACTTTATCCATGTCCGTCTTAGTCTTTTTTTATTCTTTCTTCCTGGGCTTTATCCATGTCCGTCTTGGTCTTCTTTATCCGTGTCCGTCTTGGTCATCTTTATCCATGTCCGTCTTAGTCTTTTATTCATTCTTCCTGGGCTTTATCCATGTCCGTCTTGGTCTTCTTTATCCGTGTTCGTCTTGGTCATCTTTATCCATGTCCGTCTTGGTCATCTTTATCCTATGGCTTTATCCATGTCCGTCTTGGTCTTATATGCAATCAGAAAATATTTATACATTCATCGTTCTCTTTATAGACAATTTTCCTCTTTGTAATTTAGACCAAATGACCAACGAAAAAGACTCTATTTGGTTTTATTTTGACAAAATTCACAATTCTTCTTATGCCAAATGTAAGATTGAGCTTAATAATCGCAAAAACCAACCTTTTTTTGTTGAAAATCTGTTAACAAATTGCACCCAAATTTTTAAAATTTTCCCCGGCGGCGCCTATCGGCACCGCCGGACCCCTTCTTTTTCCGTCATCTTTATCCTATGGCTTTATCCATGTCCGTCTTGTCAAATCAAATCTGAATTTCTATTAATATTCGATGATTTAGTCCAAAAATGATTAATTGTTTGAAATAATTGAAGAAAATTTGTTTGAAAATTTTCATTAATTTAATTTATTAAATAAAAAACCAAATAATTTTGTATTATTTTCACTTGATATAAATTAAAATTTGAATTTTTTTTAAATTTTTAAAATTTTTTTGAATTTTATCTTTCTTCCTATGGCTTTATCCATGTCCGTCTTGGTCATCTTTATGTCCCGAAAAAAAATCGAGGTCCCGGTCCCGGCTTCTCCATGTCCGTCTTACTCTTACTTTATCCATATCCATCTTGGTCTTACTTTATCCATGTCCGTCTTGGTCTTCTTTATCCATGTCAGTCTTGGTCATCTTTATCCATATCCGTCTTGGTCTTCTTTATCCATGTTCGTCTTAGTCATCTTTATCCTATGGCTTTATCCATGTCCGTCTTGGTCGGAATTTTCTAATTATGCTTTTACAAATGTGCGATCCGCGGCGTTTTTTGCGCGATCCGCGATCTGCGACCGCGGCAAATTGAATCCGCGACCGCGGGATTTTTTTTGCGCGATCCGCGATCCGCGACCGCGGCAAATTGAATCCGCGATGCGCGATCCGCGACCGCGGGATTTTTCTGTGCGCGCCCCACCCCTGGTCTGAACTAGAGTGCCACGGGACCGGGACATCTTTATCCATGTTCGTCTTAGTCATCTTTATCCTATGGCTTTATCCATGTCGGTTTTTCCTTCTTTATCCATGTCCGTCTTGTCCCTGCTTTGCTCTTTCCTTCTTCTTTTTTCGTCTTTACTTATTCATTTTGCTTTAGTTACATGAAGTTCTCCTTCGTCACCAATGGTGTCATCACCTGCTGCTTGGCAGTGTTTGGCCTTCTTGGCAATTTGGCCTTTCTGCTTCAGCTGCGGCGTTCCAATTGCTTTTCGCGTCGTTTGGCCAATCATTTGTGTGTTCTCTCCGTCTGGGACATTGCGCTTCTTTTGTGCTGTCTCTGTTCCTATGGTATAGTAAAGCCGTGAGGTCCCACTACCCAGTGCTTAATGAGGGAATTTAGTCCAAGGGAGCCCTCCGCGTCCGTAATTAGGCCCCTCAGGGCTTGGAAGGGAAGGGATGATGATGGATGCCTGGGGGCGCCTCCCCGGCGGGGATCAATTGGCCGTTCCACTGAATTGGCTCCCGATCGATCCGACTAACCCCTTTGGCTGGTTCTCCATTGCCTTTTAAGCGCCCCTCGGGATGGGAGGAGTCCTATCGGAGAGATAAATGTGGGGGGGGGGGAAGGGTAAAGGCCATTTCCGGTCCCGGCCTTACAGTATTTTTTGATCGATTTTTTGGTATTTTTTGCATTTTATTTTTGTTTTCAGGGATTATGTGCATTTTCTACGGCATTCTCCCATTCTTCGGCCTCACTGCTTACCTTCTCTATTTGTTCCAACCGTTTGCCTCCTTTTGTGTGACCGGGACGGTAAATTGGACAAATTATAAATAACACACAAAAAGGCTTTTTGAATTGTCAGATTTGGCAAGTGTTGGCGATTACTGTCGAAAGGTGACTTTTTGCCTTTGCCTTTTCACTTCCCTCGCCTCTTTTGTCAGGTATAAAGCCGTCACGCGGCCTTTGAGCAGTCGAAAGAGTCAATTGCCGCTGAGAATCATTTGCGGTGCCATCGCTTTCGGAGCATTTGCCCTCAACTTTTTGGCAGTGCCATTTGAGCGGAAACTGATCGAATGGCAAGCGAATGCGACGCCAATTGAACTGACAAATTCTTGGCTTATTCAGTTACGAATTCACCCAAAATGGACTTTACAAAATTCGGACGATGATTGTGCAGAAGGAATTGGCCAACAACCAATATTATGCCATCCGTAAGCTTCCGCCACTCTTTCCCTCCAATTGTGCCACTTTCAGTGGCACATTTACTGCCCGACGTTCTCTTCCGTGCTCCGACTCCCATTTTGGTCATCGCCATTTTGACTGTTAAAACGTTGCAAATCGCCTCCGCTCAGCGCACTGTCGGCTCCCAACAAATCGTCCGCCACCGTTCCCTCGGACGCACTTCGTCTGTCCATTTGATGCTCACTTTGCTATCAGTGAAATTCGTCCTATGTAACACGCTTTATCTGTTCAACACCATTTTGATGGAAGTTATGGGTAAGTAAAAAAAAGTAATGGAAGGAAAGAAACGCACAGAAAAAGTGGACGACTGATTGATGAGAGATACTGTTAAGGGTACGGTGGCAAGACGAGCAGTCAGCAGACGGAGTTGGAGATGGAACAGGTCAAGAGCGGGTGCGAGGGGTGAGAGGGACGAGGAGAGATTGGAGGGGGAAGGTGGAAAGGGTAGGGAGGGGAGAGGGGAGGGAGGGGTGTAAGGTAGCGGGACAAAAAAGGAAGGAGCAGGAGACATGGAGATGGACGGGGGAGGAGAGAAAAGCTTGGCCAACTGCGCAACATTTGTTACCCTTAAATGGGCTCTTTTCTGCTTCAGTACATTCGTTCGCTGTATCTCACCGACTTTTCCAATTGTCTGTTGGCCATTCATTCGGCTACGAATTGGCTAATTTTCTACAAATGGAATTGGCCTTGGCCCCATTTTTGGAAAAAGGTCACTTAGAATTTGTGGCTTTTTCTCTTTTTTTAAATAAGCATTTTTTGCGTCTGTCCTTATTTTCAGCAACAGAAAAAAAGGACAGAAAAGTTCTCTGCCAACTTTTCTTTCTCTTCCTCAAATCCCGAAGTGCTCAAATCGTCGCTGCTCGACACGCAATCGACCGAAATTGCGTTGAAGCGATTTGGAGAACGGAGGCAGCAAATCTGTGCCGACATTCTTTTTGTGGTGACCGATTGATCGGCCTTTCCTTTTTTTGATCTGTCCTTTTTTTAGCTCAGTTCAAATTCTTACGCAATTGCAAAAGCCTTTGGAGTCGCGGAAGAAAGGGAAAACGGCACACTCAGCCGCAACACTTTCCTCGACGTATGTCCAATCGCTTCGCTTTGTCTGATCGTTGCGCTATATTTGTCCCTTTCTCAGAATGCCGTCCTTAGAAAAAGCGTCCTCCAATTGGCCGAAATTGTCGGTGCGTTTTTGGCCGTTTTTTGTGGCCTTTGCTCTGTTTGGCTAATCCGCCTAATTAAGAATCCTTGCTTAATGCGTTGGCCAGAAGTTACGAAATGGACTTTACCATTTTGGAATGGATTAATTTGTGTCGGCAAATTGGCTACGACTTTTTCCGCGTCAATTCCATCCTAACGGCCGACCAATGGAAGATCGTCCGCACTCAGTTGGTGCTGTCCCTCAGCAAAAACCCCACCACCCAATTGCGGTCGGTGCCTTTCCCTTCGCTTTCATTTCCGCTTTTTGTCCGCTCAGATGGCAGCCGAGCCCAGCAAAAGTGCGGCAAGTGGTGCTGACCAACTTGCAAAAGGCATTCATCCGCACTTTTAACATTGCATTGCGCGAAATGAAAGTGCGTTTAGAGAGAGAGAGAGAAAGGGAAAGGGGGAAAAGATGGGGAAGAAAAGAAAAGAGAGGGAGGGAAAAGAAAAAGACGGGAGAAAATGGGGAAAAAAGAATGGAGAGGAGGAAAAGGGGAAAAGGAAAGAGAGGGAGAGAAAAAGGGAAAGGGGGAAAAGATGGAAAGGGAAAAGAGAGCAACTAAAGACAATGAAGGGAAAAACAGAAAAAAAGACGGAAATGAAAATGGCCTCCGATTCATTGACATTTCATAAATTTCAGAACGGCGCGTGCTGTGCCCTGGTCGACTTCAGCCAAAGACAGTCATCGGTAGAAACGAACGGAATGGTGCAAACGGACGGAGGGCCAAATGCCGAAGGTCACTCGGACGGATAATTAATTAATCACCGGCCATTAAAGTTGCCAATTCTGCTTTTCGACCTCTTCCTATTTTGTTCAGAAATGACTTTTCCCACAGGTTTCCCCCCGCGGCGTTTGATCCGTCGGCTTACGAAAAGCGGCGGCTGTCCGGCCGTGAGCAGTCTCAGCAAGTCGCTGTTCTCTCGGCCTTCCCCCAGTCGCGACTCGTCGTTCAGTTTGATTTTTCCGACCGATGAAAGAGAGGCGGAGGAGGACGAGGAGCAAAAACAGCAGCAGCAGCGAAAGAGGAGCGATGAAAGTGGCAAAAGACGGGGGACAATGCCAACGGAGGGGCAAATGCGAACGAAAGGGAACGGACGGGGCGAGCAGCGCGGCTGCGCACGCACAATGCTCACAATCAGCAGGCAGGGGACGGTGCCGCAGCTGCAGCAGCCGAACGGAGTCCACGGCTAACGCAACGCAACGCGTCGAATTGGCCGCGAAACGATCTCACAAATGAAAGAAAAACGCATTATGTGTAGGGATGCAACTTTTAGTGATTTAACTATTTTTTTTGCTCGATTGTTTTGAAGAAAGGAGCTCAAAAAACGCATTTCTGCGTTGAAATTTTTCGATTTGGATCTCACTATCGATCACTAGAAATCACTATTTTCACGCTTCGTCACTAAAATAGTGAAAATTCACTATTTTGGCGTTTTGTCACTATTTTTTAACTATTTCGACATTTTTGGAAAATTTCTTAACAAAAATGCAATAAATCAAAAAATACACCCCTAAGAATCGACCAAAAAATTTTTTTAAAATACACCACTAAGAATTGGAAAATTTTTTCAAAAATTCCTCCCCCAAATTTTTTTTCTTGACAAAATTTTTGATTTAAAAAATGTCAATATTTGCTAAGAGAATTTTATAAGGGAAATGTAGCTCATTTGCAACTGCAATCAGTGAATAAAAATTATTTTTTGCTCAATTTTTGGCTAAAAATTATGTCACTAAAATGTCACTATTTCGGACTTTTGTCACTATTTCTTCACTATTTTGGCATTTTTACTTACTATTTTAGTTAACTATTTCGGGATTTTTCGTAACTAAAAGTTGCATCCCTAATTATGTGTTATGTACATAAAAAGCATAAATTATTCTTTGTACCAACAAATATTTCCATGTTTTGGCACTTTCCCTTCGTAATTTTCTCTTGCGCCTCAAATTAAAATTTCATAAATGTCCTTGGAAAACAGAACTCTTTTTTTGTCAAAGTCACAATGTTTGTTTGATTTGGTTAAAGGTAAGGGGGAAAATATTGATCATAGGCCCCAAACTCAAAAATTCTTAAAAACGGTCAGAATCGATGTAAAAAGGTTCGAAATGGGTTGGAAAAATAGAATTAGGAGCGCGCTTGCTCTTTTTCAGGCTGAAAAAGTGCCGGAATTGGAGTGCCAAACTCAGCTGGGACTCAAGTGACCGCACTATAAAAAGCACTCAAAAGACATTTTAAATAATTTTTCTAGGGTAATTTTTGGCGCTGATCACGAATATGACCTTTATTTTGCAAAATTCCGAACCCCGAACCCAAATTCGAAGAAAAACTCAAAATTTATAAATTAAACGAAAACATATTATAAGGGGTTTTGAGGTTGCTGAACACGGTTATAACATCCATTTTGACCAAATTTGAACCCCGAACCCTAATTATGAAGCATGTTGGTCCTCAAAATCGTTAAAACTATTTTTAAACCAGCAGTCAGAAAATGGTAAAAGAACGTCAAATATAAAAGATTGAATTTAGCTTATTGCGCTAAAAAACCGCCGCACACTCGACTACGGCGGCCAGTAGGTGGGGCGAGACTACGGGCTACGGAAGAAGTCCGCGCGTGATCCGCAGGCGGTTGACTGATTGGGGGCCCTTCGGGCCCCCGCAGTTAACTGCCTGTGGCGCTCGTCAGACTGCTTCCTCCGCCCTCCGTCTCGCCCCACTACTTGCTCCGTCTTCGCATGCTCCCTTTTGCGGAATTTAGATTGTCTTCGATTTTGGGTGTTTTTGAGTTTGGGAGCTCAGATAAACATTTACCCCTAAGCCTAAGATGAAGCCTAAGCCTAGGCTTAATTTTGAATTTAGTCGAAAATTAAATTTCGGTTTTTGTTCGAGTCAGGGTTCGTGTTCAAATTTGGTCAAAATGGATGTCATAACCGTGTTCAGCAACCTCAAAACCCCTTATAATATGTTTTCGTTTAATTTATAAATTTTGAGTTTTTCTTCGAATTTGGGTTCGGGGTTCGGAATTTTGCAAAATAAAGGTCTTATTCGTGATCAGCGCCAAAAATTACCCTAGAAAAATTATTTAAAATGTCTTTTGAATGCTTTTTATGGTGCGGTCACTTGAGTCCCAGCTGAGTTTGGCACTCCAATTTCGGCACTTTTTCAGCCTGAAAAAGGGCAAGCGCGCTCCTAATTCTATTTTTCCAACCCATTTCGAACCTTTTTACATCGATTCTGACCGTTTTTAAGAATTTTTGAGTTTGGGGCCTATGATCAATATTTACCGGTAAGGGCAGTGAGTCTTAAGTCGACCGATCCGCGGTTTCCCTTCCCTTTTTCAAAACTTCCTTTGGATTTATTTGTCCCTTTTTTGGTGTTTCGCTTTTAATCCCTCCCATTTTTCTCTTGGCCATGAGCATATTGTCCAAGTATCATGTGCATTGTTTATTTATGTTCTGTTGGCATCGGAAGAAAAGGCCATTAAACGCGGCAACAACAACACACAGCACAGAATTTGCAGTGCCAAAGCCATTCATTCCAACGACGCCCGGGGCAATGCATTTGGCCAATGCGTCCGTCCGTCGGTTGGGCCGGCGGCGCTTCGCTTGGCCACGTGCACTTGGTCCATTCCCAAGCACATTGGGACGATCACCTCAAGGGAAAAGTGCACAATCAAAACATCGAACTTCGAGCAACAGCAGATCGATTAATGACTCCTCCCTTTCTTTTGCTCACTCACTCAGCTGATTCCCCCCTTTTCTTTTCCTTTCCTTCCTTTCTCCCACACATTTCTTTCGTAAATTATGTCGAATTGTATTGTTTTCTGTGTTTTAATGATTCAATTAAAAAAAGAATTAATTTTGCCCGTTTATTTTTCGAAAATTTGCATTATTTGTACGCTTTCCATTTTTAATTCGAATTTTACCAAATTCCTCTCCTTATCTGTTGATTTAGCTCATTTCGACACCTAACCTAACAAACAAAAGCATTTTTCTCTTCGTCTTTGGGTCCTTTTTTCTCTGTCTGTCTGTCTCCCATACTCTGTTCTCCTCTCTGACTTCCCTTCCCCCATTCTCTCCCCCTCTCCCTCCCCTCGTCTTTTTAATGCTCCCAAAATATCTTTTTTCCTCTTCTCTCTTTTCCTCCCATTCTCTTTTCGCTCTTTTCCTCTGCTGCCAGTCACTCACTCTTTCTTGCTGACAAATGAGAGCGAAAGAACCCGCGAGGAATGGAACAGCTGATGATGAGAGAAGGAAGCAGCAGGGAAAGAATTGGAGGAGAAAGTCGGAGGGGAGGAGGAGGAAGGGGAGGAGAGGACGAGTTGTGGAACAATTTTAAGTGGGGAAAGGGGGGAGAGAGTTGCTGAGGACAGAGGGGCGGGGGGGAGGGCAATTTGCTTATGCATTTTCCCTCTTTCTCTGCTTTTGAATGTCCCATTAAAAAGTCACGATCACTTCCCCACTGATCAAATCATCTGTCCGACCATTTGACCTTCTCTTTTCCCCAGCATTTCCTTTTCCTTTGCTATTTTTTATGTTGCCTTTTTTGTAACTTTTCCCTTTTTTCGCCATTTCCATCCCAATTTTTGTGTGTACGTATTTATAGGGGGGTTAATGGGTAGGGAACGGAAACAAAATCCACATCACACAATCTCATCGCATAAAGCGAGCGTTGGGGGACGAAATAATGCAGGCAGAGAAGTGAGAGCACGAAGAAAATAACAAAGGGTCGACGGATGGACAGTTTGAGAGATAACTAAAGAGGAGGAGAGTGGAAGGGCGGAGAGCGGACTTTCATTTCTTACATTCATTCGGTCGTGGTGGGAGACGTTGGGTGGGAAAGGGGGGGGAGCAAAAAGGAGGGAGGGGTCGGTCGTTTGCTGTTTTGTTCTGAAAGAACGGGCTGGGAAGGATGAAAGAGGAAGGTGCAGCAGGCAAGCAGGAGGAGACGACGAGTGGATGACGAGAATTCCCCGGCCCGGCCCCTTTCCCCCTCGCCCCCCAACTCCCCCCAATCAGTCGCAATCGTGAAGATTTGCTCTCTCATCTCCCCGAGGTTCATCAGCCTTTCTCCCATTCCCACCATCAAACTTCATCACTATTATCAGCATCATTTTCTTAAATTTGACCAGTTTTGTGCTTCTCGGAAAATGGTACCTCCTAATCCAACCCGATCATTTAAAAGCAAAATCTTTGACTCATTGCCATTTTACTATATTCTCTAATCACGAGATCAGCAGCTACCAGCCGGAAGGTGGCTTAATGACTTTCCATGCTTTTGCCTGATTTTTCAGTGTTTGCTGCGAGTCGGAAAATCCACCCAAATCATATCATATCATAAGCCCATAAAAACTTAAGAAAAGAATTCCTTTTTCAACATTACTTAATTAATACTTACAACATCCATAAAAAGGCAAAGACACCGACTGAATCCATTTTTGTATTTCTCCGCAGACGAACCACCACAATTTTATTACTTATTATTGCGCCTTCCATTAGAAAAAGGACGACTGAGAAAGTTGAGAGAGTGGGAAACAGAGAAGTCAGAGACTTAACGAAAGACAACGGGGAGAGAAAATTGGGCAAAAGAGGGGAAAAGAGCGCAGCGAGAGGAGCACCGCGAGAGAGCAACAGACAGACGGACAGACACTCAGCCAAAATTCGCCGCCACCGCCAAAACAATCGCCCGCAGCAGCAGCAACAACAAATAGAAGAGCAACAGCAGAATCAGCAGAACGAAGAAGCAGTGGACGACGAGGAGCAGCGAGCAGAGAGAGAGGCGGCGGCGGCGGAAGTTGGGCACGGAGCAGAAACAGCGGCAGCTGAACCGCACGGAGAGGCGGCCGAACAGCGCAGTTCGCCCGGCGGAGGTACGAACACAATTTGGGGTTATCAGTGGCGAACGGGCGGAGCTTCGAGCGAAACACCCGAAAAAGAACATTTTTTGAAGATTTTCGTCGGTATCTGTCGCCTCCACGCAAAATCAGGTCTGCCCATCTGTTGGTTTGGAGTTATTTGTTAGTTGTGTACATTTTATTCCTTTCACATTTTAAACTTTTTGGGCTTCGGTTTGTCTTCGGTTGCGCTTTTCTTTCAACAAATAATTCGCCCCAATTAAATTAGCCGAGGGATTGTAAATAATTTGCATTTTCGGTTTCATCATCCACTTCTTTAATTACTTTAATGACTTCTGCTGCTTTTCCACTTTTCTCCTTTTTCTTTCCCATTTTCGCCTTTTCCCTCGAATTAATTCTTTTTAAAATTTCGCTTTGGCATTTAATTCTTTCGGAAAGAGTCACAATAAAAAGTGATGGTGGACCCCCCTGCTTCCTCCGATGACTGTTATTTTGTTGATGGTTGTGGAGACGCTGATCAGAACCATCGCCACCACAGACGGATGCACGGCGGAGTGATCACTTCCGGAAGCGGCGGTGCTTCCGTCTCAGTCGCGACGACCAAATCGGTGGGACAGCGCATCAAAAATGCCACGCTGAAGCAGGAACACGGCGGCGGCGCGGCTGCCGTGGCAAATGGCACTTCGTACGGCGGAGGCGCGAGGGGTGTCCGCGGAACGCCGCAGCAGCGTAAGGCCAAAAAACCATGGGTTTGTCTGCTGAATGCACATTTCGCTTTTCAACGGCGCTCCGTTTTGGCTCTATTGCGGTTCACACGACCATAATTTTTTTGCAACTTTAATACGCCATAACTTTTCTTGAAGCATCCAAATTAAACATTATCAGCCTGCAAAATTTCAAAAATTTCGTTGTGTTTCAAAAAAGTTATGGCCAAAAATACTTAGAAAACCAGTTTTTTGAGATTTTCTAACCATCACTTTTTTGAAACCAAGCAAAATTTTTTGAAAGTTTGCAGACTAATAGACGACTCCTAGGGCTATCGAATGATACTAAGAATGTTTAATTTGGATACTTCAAGAAAAAGTTATGGTGCATTAAAGTTGCCAAAATATTTTATGGTCGTGTGAACTGCAATAGAGCCCCGTTTTTCACCTATTTTTCCTGACAAAAACCAGAATATAAGTCGAAAAGAGTTCTCCCACGCTCCCACCAATTTGTCGTTCGTAAGGGCCAATTTTCCAGTGAAAAAAAAACAAATTAAAAATCGGGATGCAAACAGTGAAGTGACTAATCCCCCCATATCCCAAAATTTGTTGAATTTGGTATTTTTTAATTGCTTTCGTTTTTCAGTCTCTGCTCTCCACACGTGTCAGACAACGCAATTTTTGCGGCAGCATCAGTCCGTTGCGCTGACTGAGCTGCAGAAGAACACCGTGCGTATCATCGGGCAGTATCTGCGCGAGTTGGGAATGATGTGAGAAGGAAGGGACCACCAATCGGCGAAGGATCCAATGGATGGCCAACCCAATTAAGGGAAACGGTCGATTCGCTGGTCGAGGAGAGCGGATGCCGCATTGAAAATCCGTTGTCGCAGAAACTGCGCGACTACGGTCAGTTTAATCATTTGCAGAAATTCGGGGCGGAGAAATGTAGGCAAATTTGGCATTCAACATTTAGTGCAAATGGCCGAATGGCAAAAGGCACTCGGAATTGTGGAAAAGTTGCGGGCCCAACTCAGCCAACGCCAATATGTGACGGTGCGAGTGCTTTTGCTGGAGGAACGCTTCAAAGAGCTGATCGAACGGGGCGAGGTAAAAAACGAAAAGCAAAGGGACACTTTGGAAAGGGCGAAGAAAAAAAGGGAAAAACATCGGAAAGCGAAATTGAATTAGCAGAAGAATAACACGGTGTTATCAGATGATCAGATTAAAAAGGGCGCTCCAAAATTGCGCCGCCGAAATTTTCTTAAAAATTTTCAAAAAAAAAAAAATTTTTATATGAAAATTCCAAGAAAAAAACATTTGAAAAATTTTCAGCGATTTTGAGTTAAAGGCAACTAACTGTACACAGGCAACTCTTACAATAAAAAATTCCAAAAAATAAAGCCTAAGCTTAGGCCTGCCTATATACGAATTGCCTTTGTACGATACATGGTTTATTTTGGTAGACAAGGGATTACTATTTATGTTATTGGGAGATAAATTCAAATTTCTTAAGCTTTAATTATTTGAATACAAAAATTCTGAAAATTTTCATATTCACGGCGAATTTTGTCCTGTTCCGATTAAAATCCCAGCGGCCTTTTTCGCATCGCCTAATTTCTTCTTTTTGTTGAAAAATATAAGAGCAAAACCCCACTCAGTTTCTGTTGGCACTTCGTCTTCTCCAGTTGGACTTCCCCAAATGCAGAGAGTTACTTCCCCGGCACGAACATTGGGCCACCGTTTTGTGCTCGCGCGACATCGGCCCAAAAGCACCGCGGGAGGGCGCCGAGACGGGCGGAAGTGCACAGAATGTGCTGAGCACTCTCAGAAAAGTCCTTCCGCCTTCGCTGATGCTGCCCCCGAACAGACTGCAGGAACTGATGAAGCAATGTCAGTTCATTAAATACCGCAAAATAAGCACCTGTTTTTGCTATTCATTTTGTGGGATGCATTTCGTTTCCCCACCGCCGGTTCCCCCCCCCCCGAAAAATTTTTAAAAAAATTTTTCATAAAAAAACTTAGGAAAATTCTTAGTATGAAAATTTCAAGAAAAAATTTTTTTGAAAAATTTTTCAGCGATTTTTCGAAATTTTATGATGAGCTACTAAGTTTTTTCAAAAATTTTCCAAAAAATCGCTGAAAATGAAATTTTCTTACTAAGAAATTTTTATGAAAAATTTCTAGGTTTGAAAATTTTTTTTAATTTTTTCGGGGGGGAACGACCTGCTCCGCATTTTGGGACCGAAAAAGGCCTCTTAAATTTCAATAAATTGCCAAATGCAATGGTTTCATATCCGTTGGCCAATCCCCCTCCCTGCTCTTCCCACCCCTTTCCTTTCCCTTTCTTCTATCTGTCCGTTTTCAATTTGTCTTTTCTTTCAGCTTGGATGTATCAGGTCAGTCAATCCCTCTCATTGCCATTCGTTCGTTCGTCGTTCGTTTGGCTCTGTCCGCCTTTCTTCGCCTTTCCTCCCATTTCTCGCTGCTTTTTCCCAGACCAAACAATGCGATCTCCACGTGCTCCCGCGTGAACAAAACGTTTTGGACGAACGTTCCATTTTGGTGGACCACCAGTGCACCAGCCACGAATTCCCCTCCAAAAACACTTCCGTACGTTTTCACTCGCATTTTCCTATTGCCATTCATTCAATCGCCCCCTTTTCAGACCCTTTACCTGCACAATGCCGAAGTTTGGTGCGTCAAATTTTCCCCCTGCGGCAATTACCTTGCCTCGGGGGCCAAAGGCAATCAGGTGCTGATCTGGCGGGTGATCAGGTGGGCGAGTGCAACAATGGCCAATCAACCGACCGAAACATTCCAGTCCCACCCAAGTGCACATCCACCAGAACATCCACATTCTGCAGGAAATTGTTGGCATTTCTTCCCTCTCCTGGAGTCAGGACAGTCGCTACTTGGCGGTGACCAGCACTGAGCAGGCCAACGGAGTCGGGGTCGGTCTTTCAGTCCCTTCGTCCGTTTCACCCCCCCCCCCCCCTTAAGTGTTTCATTTACTTCGTGCCAAGTGGTCGTCTCGTCAAGGCATTCGTTCCCCCGCTTCTCTTCCCTTTCAAGACTTTTTGTCCTTAGGAGTACGTCCATTACACCGGCGATGCCTTTACCACCGTCGCCTTTTTCAAAGACGGCTCCCACAAATTGGCATGTGCCGGCGAAAAAGGCCATTTTCA
>CP049707.1:12670139-12719984 GCA_004148225.2 Heterodera glycines | reverse complement strand
AAGCAGTCTGACGAGCGCCACAGGCAGTTAACTGCGGGGGCCCACGACAATCGGCCAACCGCCTGCGGATCACGCGCGGACTTCTTCCGTAGTCTCGCCCCACCTACTGGCCGCCGTAGTCGAGTGAGTGGCGGTTTTTTAGCGCAATAACCAAAATGACCTATTTGCACAAGTTTTCCTGCGCCGCCAATTAAAATTTACATAAATTACGTTTGGTACTAAATTGGCACTATAAGATTTGAATCGGTTCGGTTCAAAAACCGGTTTATACTTGTCGGTTTTTAGATGGCGCGGTTCGACTTCATACATTGACTTCAGACTTAGCTCGTCAAGAGCTTTCGAATGGTACTAAATTTGTGGTAATTCGATCGTTTAAAAAAAGTTAAAGTGCAAAATCTCTCAATTTTTCGAGTTTTGAACCGGTTTTTTGGCATTTCCGCAACTCGAGACATATTTTTTTTGGGCATCATTGACTTTGTTTGATCACAATAATTCACTTATTTTGTTTTTTATAAAAAATCTATTTTCGAATCTGATAGAGCACGAAGAAGCTATAGAAATAAATTAATTACAGAGAATTTGTTTAATCGTTCAGCTAGAAAATTTAATATTCCCCATTTTTGCCTCTGGGGCAAGACTTTTTTGGGTCGCTGTATTTTTGCTTTAATTTTTATGATTCAGTGATTAATTTAATTAAAATAACTCTCGAGCAATAAATAAAATTTGTTTTGTAATAATAAAATATCGTCCCAAAGTATAACAATAAATGGCAAACGCCGGTAATCTCTGCTAAAATAGGTCTTAATCACAACCAAAGGCGGACGATAAACAAAACGTCGTCCCGAAAAACTTCATTTTTGGGACAATAAGTTTGGAACTTGAAAAACTGTAAAATTTGTTCTAAAGGCTGCGTTTTCATTTGTAAATAGTGCAATGAGCTGCTTTTACAAATTAGTCTTTGCTTTAAAACAGGGCTCCCATTCGTCCTTGAATGGCAAGGACGTCCTTGAAATTGGGCCCTTCCACTTGAAAATTTGAAAGTATCCTTGAATTCAAGAAGTCCTTGAAAATGAGCATTTGGAAAAGTTTTTAAAAACCCCAAAGAAATTTGATAATTTTTGTAATTTTCAACAATATTTGGATTAAATTATGGCATTATGTCAATAAAATGCAAATTTAATTGCCCAAAATCTCAAAATTTGGTCATTTTTTGGACAAAATCTACTAACAAACAGCATTAAAAATACAAAATTCTTCCGGCGCCGCCGGACCCTCCCCTATCCTCAAAATTAAAAAAAAAAGCGCGCCGTAAAAAAACCTTTTTTGTCAACAAAAAAAAAAGTCATCGCATGGCTTAAAATCGCAAAAATTAGGCAGTTTTTGGTGAAAATCTGTTAACAAATTGCATTCAAATTTTCAAAATTTTTCCTCGGCGGCGCCTGTCGGCACCGCCAGACCCCCCCCCCCGGAAATTTTTGGAAAAAGCGCGCCGCAAAAAAGCGTTTTTAAAGCAGAAAAAAGTCGTCGCAAATGAGGAAAATGATCAGTGAAAACAAAAAAATGTTGGAAAAAATCCATTCCGGTGAAAAATACAAGCCATTTGAATAATATTAACCATTTTTCACTGCATATAATAAAAATTTGAAATGTCCTTGGATTTCATGAATTTTCCCCACTATGTCCTTGCAAATCGGCATACCCGTCCTTGGAAACGGAGCATGGACGATGGGAGCCCTGCTTTAAAATAATATTTAAAAGATAAAACAATTAAAATGTGATAGAATAATTTAAGGCATAGTAAATATTCATCAAATTTGAAAGGTAAAGTTTTTAACGAACATCGGCACCATCACCTTTTCACTGAGCTCGTGAAGGCTTTTGAATTGGTAAAATGAGACTGCGCATTAAAAAATTTGGGACGCCATCCGCGGGACTCAAATGGCGGGATTCAATTGCCCAATTCCTCCCCGCCGTTGTCCTTCTCAGTCCAATCCCTTTTTATTCGTTTAGTCAGCCCTTTCTCCTCCTCTGCCCATTAGTGCTGTTTCTCCGTTGCCCTTCCCTTCCCCTCACCGTCCTTCGCCCTATCAAGTGGACATTCATTCCCCCAATTCCAAGAGCCTTTCCCCCCCCCCCGCCGCAAAGCCATCGATTTGAGGGGAATGTCCCCCAAAGGGATTTATGGGAATATGCTCAGAATGGCGGGTGGGGTGGATAATTTAATTGAATAATGTGAGCAATGAAGGCAAAGTGTCGATGAATTTCACTTTAAATTTCTCCGAAATGCCGCGTTCCCCCCCCCCCCAATTCATTTGCTTAATTTAGACGCCCTTTGCCTCCATCCGTCCGTTTCTTTGTCCTTTCGTCCGTCCGTCCGATCGGCCGCGGTTTTCTTCGGCACTCTCCGCCGATTTGTCTGATTTTGTTGCATTTCAATTTCTTCCTCCAAATGTGAGCTTTGTCTGTCCGTTCTCTTCTTTTGCTGTGCTCTTCCGTCCCCTCATTTTCTTTCCCTTTCTCCAATTTTTCTGCTTTTAAATGTTCGAAGATTCCGTCGATTTGCAATCCCTTAAGGTTTTTTAAGCCGTGATAATTGGCATTTGAAATAAAAATTTGTTTAAGGATCCCTCGGGGATTTTCGATCTGATTGAGGTGGTCGGCAACGGCACTTATGGGCAAGTTTATAAGGCAAGGAAAAGGGGGAAAAGCGAAGAAAAAAGGCACAAAATTATTAAGGGAAGGCATTTGAAAACGCAGGCATTAGCAGCAATAAAAATAATGAACATAAACGAAGACGAGGAGGAGGAGATCAAAGCGGAAATAAACATGCTCAAAAAGGTTGGGAGGGAATCAAAAAGAAGGGCCCAAAAAAGAGGGGAAATGGCTAAAAAGGAGGAAAATGGCCAAAAAAGAGAAAATTGTCAAAAAGTAAGGGAGGAATGATCAGAAAGGAGGAAAAATTGCCAAAAAGGGGAAAGAAATGGCTAAATAAAAGGGGATTAAATGGCAGAGAAAAGGGGGCCAATAATCGCACATTAAGTGGGCTAATGGGACGGATGAACGTGCAACTTTTTAGTATTCACATCACCCAAACATCGCCACTTACTACGGTGCCTTCATCAAGAAGTTGCCCTCCTCAACTGGCAAACATGACCAACTTTGGCTCGGTTTTCTCGCCCCCTCCGGCATTTCAGTCTTTCCGTTAAGTGATGGAATTTTGCGGCAGCGGATCGGTGACCGATCTGATCAAATCGTTCAAAGGCGGTTATTTGAAGGAGGAATGGATCGCTTACATTTGCAAGGAAATCCTTTCGGTAGGCCCAATTCTTCTCTGAAGGACATTTCCCCCTTTAGGGGCTAAGCCATCTCCACAAGAATTATGTAGCTCCAGCGAATCGTTGAGCGGCGATGCTGGAGAGGCGGCGAGGGGAATTGCAGGTGATCCATCGGGACATAAAAGGACAGAACGTTTTGCTGACGGACACTGCCGAGGTGAAATTGGTCGACTTTGGAGTCAGCGCACAGCTTGACAGGACAGTGGGCAAACGGAACACTTTCATCGGCACGCCTTATTGGATGGTGGGGAGGGAGGGGAAAGGGATCGCATTTCTGGGAAGGATGGCATGGGATTTGGAGGATGGCCACTCGCAATGGGTTTTAGGCCCCCGAAGTGATCGCTTGTGACGAGAATCCCGAGTCCACCTACGACTCGCGCAGTGATTTGGTTGGTTTGAGACTTCCCATTTGCAATTGGCAATCTTTCATTTGCTTTTGAGTGGTCACTTGGCATCACCGCGTTGGAAATGGCCGAGGGGCACCCGCCGTTGTGCGACATGCATCCCATGGCAATTCCCCCCCCCCCCCGCCGAAATGCCCTTCCTAATTTGGAGCTTTTCCTTCAGCGCGCTCTTTTCCTCATTCCGCGAAATCCTCCGCCGCGCCTCAGCAGAAAATCGTCCAAAAAATGGTCGAAAAAGTTCGAGGCATTCATTGAGGTCAGTTTTGATTTTGCCGTTTCGCCTTTCAAAGCGTTCGAATTTTTAAGTGCGTTTTGGAAAAGGACTACACGAGAAGGCCATTCACAGAAAATCTGATAAAGTTGGCAGGCCAAAAAGATGGGTTTCTAATGGCGAAGAATACTTTTTAGACACACATTCATTAGGGACCAAATTTCGGACCGAATTGTACGAAATGCAATTAGAGAACACGTGGAAAGGCATCGGAAAGTGCAGAAAAAGGGTAAAAGGGGAGAAAAAGCGACGGACAAAAGGACGACGGACATTTGCAGAAGTGGACGATTACTTTTCGTTCAGTGGAAGCGACGAGGAAGAAGTGCAAATCAACAACAATTTGGACAGACTAAGCGACAACAAAAGCAATGCCAAAAGTGAGATTTGTGTTCTCCGACTCAGAAAGGTAAAAAGGCGACAGACCAACTCCAGTGACAAAGGAAGGTCCTCCCCAAGTTGGGATCGCCAAGCGCAAAAGACTGCAATCCATAGGTACAACGGGTTGACCATGTCCTTTTTGGGTGCCGTTTCGATTTGGTCTCTCTCCTTTTTATTATTTCAGCTTCATTTTCTCTTCAGATGGAAATGATCAAAAACAAAAAAAATATTTTCCGCAGAAATTTTGCCGCTTTTCTGTTTTTGGGGTGTCCCGGTCACCATAAAGGAATGATCACCCGAACGCGAACAAATTTGTCGACTTTTGCGTTAACAGATAGAAATGTTTTGACACTCAAAATGGTCAAATTAAATTAAAACGTCGAAATATGCTTAAACCATAGACGGTTTTTGTTAAAATCTAATTCCAATCAGAGTAATTTTTGCTAAAAATTTAAGAGTGACTTTTACGGAAAAATAGGTTTTCCATACATTAATTACTCTTGGTGTTTAAATGGAAATCTTTAGTTAGTTTTTTAGGACAAAGGTTCGTGTCAACAATGTTTTGGACCTTTGCCTCGCCGACAGTCCGACGAGCGATTCGTTGGCATTTCGCGACTTTGTCCCCGCTTACGTGGCACCCGAAATATTGGACAGAAAGGTGGCTGACAAATGAGCAAAGGGTGGGCGAGACATTTCATCACTTCGCTTCTTTCGCAGAACACCGCCTACGGGGCGAGGGCGGCGGACATTTGGGCATTTGGCGTTTTAATGTTTACGCTTCTGAACGGACGCTACCCTTTCTTCGAGGCCAGCCCAAGTCCCATCGCACTGCTGCGGCGCATCCGAGCGCATCGATTGTGTAGGGAAAAAGCAATTTTTAAAGGGCCAAACAAAAAGGGACAGAAAAAGCAATTTTAAATGCCAAAAAGGGACAGCGGAGGGCCAATCATTGGGACAAGAAATGAAAGCCATCCGTTTTCATCATTCCCTTTTAGCATTTCCCATCAGCAATTTCATCTCTGAGTCTGCCCGATGGCTTTTATATTCTCTGCTCAACCAAAACCCTTCTGAACGTCCAACCGCAAAAGAACTGCTCGAAGCCCATTGGTTTCGCAACGGCGTTTCTCCGGGTGACGGGACGACGCCCGTGCCAAAGTGTCCGATGGTCCTTCGACGCAAATTTTGCCGTGAAGTGCCATCCTCGCCGGAGCGATTTGTTTCGTCTTTTTGGCAATCGACTTCGCAAATGGTCACGACATTCAGTCCATCCGAGGAATCGCCGCAGTCTTTGGCTGAATTTGGCACGGCGCAACGGTTTTTCCCAAGGCAAATTCAACGAAGAGCATTTGCTGATCAGGTGAGGCATGGCAACTGACCATCAGAGTCTCCAATCGCTTGACCTCTGGGGTACCGTTTAACTAATTGCTTTGAGATTGTTATTGACCCCCAGGCCCGTAACCGGAAAAAATTTCGGGAACAGCACCCGAAGAGCTCTTACAATTACAAAATAGGCACTACCGGAGAAAATCAAGAAATTTTTGGCTTAAATTCGTTAAATGTAAATTGAATAATTAAAAAAAAAAATTACCATTTCAAAAAACATTTTAATTTTTTATTTCGCGCGGAGGGGAGGCTTATTGTTAGGGATTAAACAGGCTTAGTTTTATGTTTTGTTCAAAATGCGTGAGATTTTTCATGCACAAGATTCGCGGTCTCAAAATAACTCAAACGATTCATTTTGGACAGATGGAACGGACGCGGCTGCAAAATGAGAGGACACGGCAAATACGTGCACTTTTGGCCGACACTTTTCGCTTTCCGCCGGTGGCGTTGAACGGAGTGACAGCAAACGCAACACACCAAACAGAAGCGAATCGGCGGGGGTTAGCAACAGTTACGGCCGAACGCCTCCAATGGGCCGTCTCGGAGAGTCGGCGCCCTTCCGCCGAACTTCGCCACCGTGGCCAATTGACAGCGATGCGACCGGTGAGAGTGAAAGACCGGGGATGGCACTGTCCGTTTTTAAGTCGGCGTGGGGCATTGCTCCAATTCAAACCGATCTGTGGAGAGAGTCACCGCCGACGTCCGCATTTCAACGCCATTCGGAGGCGGAGGAACAATCACAAATTGTGCCCTATTAACGTACGCCGAGCATTTGAATTGAATGGGGCGGTGAGACTCGGCTTCCGGGAGACGCTTTGTTTTTTCTGTTGGCGACCAAACAAAAAACATAAAATGATTCCTCATTGATTGGAAATGCATACTGTGCTTTGTCTCCCCCCCCCCAATTTCGAAAAACAAAACATTCGTTTCAGTATTCATGAACTGAATATGCATTTTGATCACAAAACCGGCTCAAATATATAAAATATAAACTGGAAATCGTCAATAGAGAGACAAAGTGCAGTATTATTATCCATTGACTTTCTTTAGTACTTTTGTTTTTCCGTTTCCATCAAAGGTTTCGGACCGACTTTGTTTCCCATGCTTTTTTCTTCTCATTTGCCAGCCTTTGTTTTGTTTCACAAAGTACAAAGCCAATGAATGCCCCAGGGGCATTTGTATGTTTCCCTTATCCATCAGATTGGACATATTCCTTGCTGTATTGTTCGACTGTACATTCTTAAACGTAACATGTAACATTTTGATAGTTACTTTACGATTGATAAATTAGTGTTGCTGCCAACTGGATCACTATTTTTGCTGACACTGCAGTAGAATCTTTAAAAAATTTCACGCTTCCCGACGGGGGGTGCTCGTTCCCGTTTCCAGTCCCGCTACTAGCGTTTTTTTTACCGGACTATAGTTAACGAAAAATTTGGCTAAAAAAGATATTTTTTTTTTGCATTTTAAAACAGTTACATACATGAAAAAGGGGGGTGGGGTCAACCGAAATTTTTGCGAAGGGGTCTGGAGGGGGGGGGGGGTCAGCGGACAATTTTGCGGAGGGGTCCCGGCCATGTAAATCGACCTTTTTTTTATTTTCAAAAGCACTTTTTTTTGCGGCGCACTTTCTTCAAGAAAATTTCGCAAAAGGGGGGTTCGGCAATTTTTAATGAATTTGGTTAAGAAAATAGCCAATTCTTCAGAAATTTTCCTCTTTTCCCCTCGCTACGCCCCCCCCCACCTCTTTTACACCGGCCCCCGTCGATGCGAAGGGATTATCAAGAAGAATATTTAAAAAATATAACAAAAGATTTAGCAAAGAGCACATTTCCTTAACCTTGCACATTTTGGCAATCATAACTTACTGAATTGGTTGGGTTGGCTTTTGATCAGCCTTTGTTTGATTAGATTCTGCGATTAGTGGCGCCGCCGTCACTCCCTTCGCCGCCGCGGGCGGTGGCCGTCGCGTCGCAGCGACCGCCGCCGGAGGGGCGGAAGAGACGGAAACGATCAAAGGGGGCGGCGACCTGCGCAAAGAATTCCAGCGCATTCAGGAGAACAACCGAAGCGCATTCGAAAACGAGAAGCCAATGAACCTGAGAAGGGTGGCGCACCCCAGCGGAGTTGCGGTGGCAAATCCGCAGAAAAGTGCCAACGGCGGCCAAAAGAATGAGCCGAAAGCGGCCAAAGACCACCACCAAATGCCTTATGGGGCCGGGCCGAACGCACAAGCGCAGAACAAACCAACGACGAGGGCATCAGCCGCTTACCACCAGCAGAAGAAATTGGCCAATGGGACGCCATTTGATCAGAGAATGGCACGGCAGCAGCAACAGGCGGCAGCACCGCATTTAGCCGAGTAATGGGGGGAAGACAAAGTGCAGAATGCCAAAAGCACCAAAATGGGCGTTTGTTTTAATACCCTTTCCCATGCGCTTGGGCCCTGGGGTTCAATTGCTTTTGCCATGTTCGATTTTCGGAGGGAAGAAAAATTAATTAATTCTGTATAATTATACATACAATCGTCAGATTGGCCTGCAATTACGACAAAAAGCGCAAGGAGCAGCAAAAACAGAGCGGAAACGAACAGCGGAGAAAGGCACCGCAACAATTCGCAAGAAAGGGGAGAAAGCCCGAAGTTGGCGGAGGACGGATTGGCACCAAACATTGACCTTTTGCTAAGGATTTGGACGTTCTTGCGGACGAACTGCGCGAGCTGTCCAAATTGGTCCCCGTCCGACAGCCGCCGATGGGAATTCCGGCAAAGGGCAGTCCCCCGAAAGTGCCCGACTCGCCGCCTGCGCCTCCCCCGCGAGGCATTGCACCGCTGGGAAAGCATCCAAATTGTTTATTTGTTTTCAGATTCGTCCATTGCTGAATGCTTTTCGTCGGCTTCCGCCAGCGGAAGAATGGGAAGAGACAAAGAGAAACCGGTGAAAAGGACAAAAACAAAGGAAAAGGAAAATGTGCCGAATTTAGCCGAGCAAAGCGAACGCTTTCAACGATTCCCACGACAAACCTTTGCCCCCAACGCCGACGCATTGCGAAAGCGCACACTTTGACAATGGCAACAACAATAACAACGGCACTTTGGTGCTCCGTTCGTCCGTTTCCCCGCAGTGGCGACGGCGCAGCAACAGCAGCAATTTGTTGCGGAGGGCGGAGGAGAAAAGGCAGCGGACGGAGTCACGGGGAAGTCTGAACAGAGTGGCAGGCATTGTCAAGCAGTGCTCAGTGCCAGAAGTGCGAGGGAGGGAAAGGGGACGGCACGGGAGGGGTGATTAGTAGGGATGGTAATTATATGCACATAAAATCGCAAAATATGCGCATAAAATATGCACCAAAAATTGCAAAATATGCACATAAAAAGTGAAAAATATGCACATAAATTTTTCCAAATTGAGGGCAAATTTTCAAATTTTAATATTTATTTATTTTGAAGAAAATTGAGCAAAAAAAGGAGAATTTTCTATTTTCTGACTATTTTTGGCATAAAATTCCAATTTTTTAAAAAGTTACTTTTTTACCAGAAAATATACCCAAAAATGTGATTTTTTTGAAAAATTTTCGGTCATTAGAGCCCAAATGGCCGCTTCAATAGAGGGGGCCGTTTTAATAGAGGATTTATTGAAAAAATGCCCAAATATGCACATAAAATATGCATGAAATGCCGAAATATGCACAAATATGCAAATATGCACATAAATCGTGAAATATGCACAAATATGCAAAATATGCATATGGAAAGTCATCCTAGAAGCTTTAAGCCGAGCTAAAAACATGTTTTTCATGCGTTTCAGGCCTCCCACAGTCCAGGAAAAAAATATGCATGTGCATATAATTACCAACCCTAGTGATTAGGGTAATTAGGTGCCCCAGTAGTTGGGGGTCTTAGGGCGGGAGGGACAATGGCACGGCAGACGGGTTACAATGGCAGTACTTTTGGCGGTGATTTTCCATTTCTTGTGCAGCAGCGTTCGCCACTGCGAAGCGACGACTTCGATTCCTCGTCGGATGAGTCGGAAGGGACGGGCGCGGAAATGGACAGCCGATCACTGGGGGGAATGGTCGTCCATCGGCACGGCAAAAAGCCTTTGTCCGAAGCCAGTGGCCACGGCTCATCGGCAATTGAGGACACACCGACGGAAGAGCAAATCGTTTACGTAAATCGGGTGGCCCAAGTCATTTTGAGAGAAGAGCAAAGGGCGGAGGAGGAGGAAATGGTGGAGGACCCGGTCCAAACACTGAAGAGACCGGGCCAACTGAAGTTGAGGAACGCCGAGGGGAGAAGCGAAGAGCAATGCCAAGTGAGGCCGAAGGAGCGGGAAAAGTCATTCATCGGATATTTCGCCGGAGGGGGCACCGCACTCGTCAGAGACAGCAACGAGGGGCCGCTGGCGGGCGCCATTCATTCGGGCACCGTAAACCGACCCGGACGGATGCCGAATCCGAACCAAGTAAAGGGAAAACGGGGGCGGCACAAATTTAGACAATGATCGAATTTTAAGGTCCAAGTGAATGTGAATCCAAACAGTGCCGCGAGCGACGGAGACGCGCCGGAGATTAGAAAATACAAAAAGCGATTCAACGGGGAAATTTTGTGTGCTGCTCTTTGGGGGGTTAATCTGCTGATAGGTGAGAGTGACAAGCACTTACAAAGGCTTTCAGCTTTTTATTTTTAATTGGCATTTAAATTCTTTTCCGTCAAAGTGTGCCATGGCATTTTCTCATGCGCAATTTCAGGCACGGACACGGGTCTGATGCTGTTGGACAGAAGTGGCCAAGGCAAAGGTAAAGCGGTGATCAAAGGATGGCCAATGCCATTCCGTGCTAATTGCTTTGTCAGTTTACCATCTGATCACTCGCCGTCGCTTTGACCAAATGTCCGTCATGGAGGGACAGAACATTTTGGTGACAATCAGCGGAAAGAAACGGCGCGTCCGCGTTTATTACCTCTCGTGGCTGAAGCAAAAGATTCTGCGGACTGAAGGGGTGGGAAGGCCAAAGGAAAAGCCAAGCTCAGAAACATGGCTTTGTTCAGTTGCAACAGACGGAGAAAAGGAACGGATGGACAAATGTCGGCGAATTCCAATGCGCCACTCATTTCAAAATCGGTAAACGGCGCCAAGGCTTGGCCTTCCGCATTTGTTCCGTTCAGTGCGCTATGAGCGCATCAAATTTTTGGTGATTGGCATTGAGGACTCCATTTCCATTTACGCGTGGGCACCCAAAGTCAGTGGGAAGGGCCAACTCTTTTTTCCCTTTATTTGTTTAAATATCCGAATTTAGCCTTACAACAAATTCATGGCCTTCAAGGTACTCATGGTAAGCCCACAACAATCGGTCGCTTCTCTTCTTTCAGAGTTTTGGCCAATTGTCCCATGCGCCGGTAATCGTCGATTTGACCATCGAAGAGAACGCGCGTCTGAAGGTGCTTTACGGCAGCCTTGCCGGCTTCCACGCCATCGACTTGGACTCGGGTTGGCCCCACAATGACTCATTGGCATTCGCCGCCAAAATTTACCTTTTCAGCGTCCATTTACGACATTTACTCGCCTCAACAGGTGCCATTTGAATGTAATTTTGGCAAATTAAAAAGCACCATACACTTTTGAAGAGCACAATGTGCCAAGGGATGTGCCCGCATTGCATTGTGATTCTGCCGAATACCAACGGAATGCAATTACTGTTGTGCTACGATAGTAAGCCAAGGGAGTCACGTACAGTAGGCCCTAACCAATACCGTAACCCAATCGACAGATGAGGGCGTCTACGTGAACACTTACGGCAAAATTGTGAAGAATGTTCAATTGCAATGGAGCGAAATTCCCTCTTCCGTTGGTAAGTGCCAAAATGGGCCAATGAACGGCAAAAGTTAACGAATTCAGCTTACATTTCCACAAACCAAATAATGGGCTGGGGAAACAAAGCCATCGAAATTCGCAACGTGGAGACGGGGCATTTGGACGGTGAGCAAAAAAAGGGGAGGGAAGAAAAATGCCATAAAAAGAGTGGAAAGAATGCCATAGAAAGTGTGCCATTGGAAATGTGCCATAGAAATTGTGGCAATGTCGGTTAGCTAATTGGTCCTCTGTTTTTAAGGCGTTTTCATGCACAAAAAGGCGCAGAAGCTCAAATTCCTTTGTGAACGCAACGACAAAGTGTTCTTTTCGTCCGCCAAAGGCTCCTCCTCCCAAATTTATTTTATGTCGCTGAACACCAAACTGAACAATTGGTGAAAGCATTGAACACACGCAGAAACATTATTAAAGCCATCATTCGTTTTATGAAATTATAAATGAATTTAATTGATTCATTCATTAATTCTTTGGATGTGCATTTATTTGATTTGTTTGTCCTCAAACTTTCAATTCTCTTTTTTCCCTCTTAACATTCGAATCAGTGCTAACAAAAAACGTCAAATAATATGAATATTTTGGAGAGTAAAAGTGAAGCCACTTACCTTACCTATTCATTCAAATTACAATTCGCTTTATTGTATTATTTGGCTTTTCCTTTTTGTATATTTTTGTTTTGCTGCTTTTTAATTTTAAATAAAAAATCGTCTACAAAATACACTCAAAATTTAACTGTTCACAATTCAAAGTAGGAAAAACCCTGAAAGATTCATGCTAATTGCTAACCTAACTTAAGAAACTGAAAACAAAATCGGACCAACGGAAAACCCGTAGCCTTTCCAAATTGATCTTATAATTAGGGATGGGATTCTTAGGACTTTCTATTTTTTCTGTGGTTTTATTTCGATAGGAAATGCACGAATAAGCCCTTTTTGTCCCTAGGAATCCCACGGACTTTCCGCCCCTAAGATAGGGGCGACCTTATTTTGGATGAATGAGCAGATATGCTAATATGTAAGTGTGTTTTATAAATTTAAAGTTGTCTATAAAGGAAATTAATAGTCTTTTCGCGAGATTAACTTGATCATGTTTGTTGGACCTTTAAACACTGTTATGTCCCCTTTTTAAGTGCCATTAATTATTTTGCCAATTGAACCCGTCCATTATATTGTACAGTTTTTCTTTGTTTGTTTTGTTAAAGGCAACTTAACAAAGTGATCGATGAGAGGAATGAGTTGAGTTTTGGATGGGTTCGCATGGCTTTTCGTTTCGCTATGCTTCTCTTCCTGCCCTCTTCGCGTAGCATTGTCTCTTCGTCCCCTTTGTTTTTTGTCTCTTTTCTCTGTCCTTCTCTCTCTCTCTCTCTCTGCTGCTTTTTCGTCTCTGACTGATCACTGCTCGCTTTTTTCTCTGTCTTCCTTTTGTTTGCCCTATTTTCGTCCCTTTTCGCTCCGTGCGCACATTTCTCTCCTCCGCTCACAATAAATTGCGGCCGGGAAAAAGTCGAACGGCGGTTCGACCTCGGCCGGCGACCGTTTGCCCCGGGGGGATGGCCTTGGCCTCCGTTGTCTTTCGCCGCCCTTTTCCTTTCGCTGTTGCGATTGGTCGTTTCTGCTGCTGTTCAATTGCGCTGCGTTTGTCAATCGGTCATCCACCATATCGCACGGGTGCAAACATGAACAGTTCAGAGAATGCTGCTCCGCCGAAAGTCGCTGATCTGAGGCAAAAGGTGACAATAATTGGGGAAACAATCAATGGAAAAGCCGTGGGAGGAGAGGAGGGGAGGGGAGAGGGGGGACGAGAAGGGGTACCGACATTTGAGTACCAACACGGACATTTGAGTACCAAGACATTTGAGCACTTCCCGTTGGTCTTCGGGAAAGAAGGCATTATTTATTTTGATATAAAAATATTTTTTCTTTGATTGCCCAAAATCCTCAAATGACAAAGGGAAGGTGAGGCGGAGGGGGTCGGGGTCATTTTGGCGCAGGCAAGTTTAAAGATTCATAACTTTTTTTTAATTCGACCAAATAAAATAATGTTGATATTAATCAATAGGTCTAAATGTTCTTTATTAGCCTGCAAAATTTCAAAAAATTATATTAGGCTTTAAAAAAGATATGGCGCGCTGCGCCAAAATGGCCAGGAAAATGCAATTTTTTGAGGTTTTTTGGCCATAACTTTTTTGTTTCTCAGCTAAATTTTTTGAAACTTTGCAGGTTAATAGGCACTATCAAGCCACTTAAAATCATACCAAGATTATTTAATTTTGCTGTGAAATCAAAATGATATAGAGTCTTGCGCCAAAATGGCCTGCGCCATCCCAGGCGGAGGTGTGGGGGGAGGGAAAGAACTGCAATCCAATCAAAAACATAGCGTTAAAAGGTTTGGGTCATTCATTGCATGGGAATAAGAATTGTTCGGAATCATTCATCTATTGAGAATTTTGGGTTACCTTTGCACAAAAACACGGGATGTCCTGCAAATTCGACCACTTTGTTAGTGGCCAAATGGGGACACGCTAATTGGGTGTAATAGCACCAATTGACACAAGCTAAACGAGCAAAGGGATCAAAGGAAGAAAACGGAAAGCAAAGCTCACGTGGGTACTTCCAAAGGTCGACCAAATTGACGAGCAGCCATTTGCGATACCATTCCTTTGAAGGGAAGCAAATGAAGCGCAATTCGGAGGAGGAAAAGAGACGTACCCCAAATTCACCCCTATTTTTGGCATTTGAATTTGGCACTAACCGCGCAATTGTGGCACGTCGTGTTGGGCGAGAAGGGCTGTGTCGCGGAAGCGAGGCCAAATTTAGCGAGACGACAGTCAAAACGGTTCAGCAAATTGGCAAATGCCCAGTGGACGGCTTCCACCTGCTCAATCGCCCGTCGGAGACGCTCGAAACAGTGCAAACAATCGGCGGAGTTGGTCGGGCCGATCAGACAGCCGCGGCCCAACGGACCGTCGCGCAAATGATCGGAGTGGGCGAGAAGGTCCTCCTCTGATCGAATGCGGCGCCAGTCGAGTCGAAACAGTTCGATCAGCTGCAGATTGGTAAAGCCATCGGGGCATTTGGTGAACAAAGACATTTCCCTGCAAGGAATTGAAAATGAATGTATAATTTCGGAAGTGGCTCGACTTTGACCCCTCCAATATTGGATAATTCGATTTAGCATTTAAATATTCGAAAAGTATGCAAAATCCTCCCAATCCCCCCCCCCCCCCCCAATTGACCTCATCCTTCGCAGTCGTGCCCAACTGTTCCGAGCACATAAATCAGCTGGTGCGAGCGAAGTCCATACATGGCACATTTGCTGGTCGTTGTTGGACTAAAATGGACAAAACTCACAAAGAAAAAAAGAAGTAAATTTGGACTAAATTGAGATAAAAACAACAAAAACAGTAACGCACCTCCCAAGGATTTGTTGCGATGTAACGGAAACGCCGCGAATATCGGCGGAAAGTGTCGGGAAAACCATCGACAAAATTAGGTGAGAAAGTTGGAATTCGCCAAATGGTGTCCATAAAAGAGAAGTCATCGGTGGTCAAATTAGCATTGGACGGGACAGAAGAGACGGAGAAATGTTGAGCAACAGCGGAGGACGAGAAGAGACTGAGGAAGGACAGAAGGAGGAGGAAGAGGAGGAGAGGACAAAAGCGAAACGACGCGGCGGAGGGACGGAGACGGGCGGAATGGGCAGAAGAGAAGAAAACGGGGAAAGCAGCAACAGAGGGGAAGGGAAAAGCACCGAACCGGGGGAAACACGGAGGGGAGGAACATGGCCAAGGACATGCACAGAAAGTGGGTGATGAAAGCAACGAACGGCCCCAAAATGGCGGTAAGAGGGAAGAAGAAACCCGCAAAACCCTCTGAAGATGATGCCCGGGATGAACATGCTCACATCCGTTGAAAGATGCCGTTGTCTCTATCGGCGGACAATGCCTTCGTCTTCGCCTTCTCTTCCGGTGTTCTGTCGTGAACAGATGGCATCTGTCCGATCCTTCGTCGCCTCTGTCCGTCCTGCGCCGAATTGAGGAGAAGCGCCGCCCGCAATGGCATTCGCCGTCGCTGCTCATCGGTCCCGCTTCATTTTCCGCAAGTGTTTCTCCGCTTATCGTTGGCACTTTCCTTGGCACTTCTCCCTCTTCTTCCGTCTCTCCATCCTCCGCACTCTTTCTCCAACTTCGTTGTCTTCTTCCGTTTTTTCCTGCGCATTTTTGCCGAAAGGACCCGCACTGATTTTGGAGAAGGAATATTTTGACGATATCGACGACTGTCGGCGGCGGTAGCGAAAGACAGCCCCAAAGAGAGCAATGTTAATGATGAGAATGGAGCAGGAGAGAGGAGACGCAGAAGACGACGACGATGGCACGGAGCAGCAGTGACAACGGCATTCAGTCCCCCGGAGGCACCAGAAAAAGGACGACAGACCAATGGCCAAAGGACGAATGGACAAATGGCCTAACAAACAAACGAATTATATACAGCACAACCAATGATGCAAAACAAATGCTTACGGATTCATTTCTAAATTGAATGATAACTCAAAATAAGGTGGAGGGAGTGGGTGGGGTGGGTGATTAAGGAAATGAAAACAAAGTGGAGAATAACGGAACATTAGGGGGGGTGGGGATATGGGATATGGAAAAAATGCCGAAATTATGCAAAAAAAGAGCAGAGGAACAGAGGTCCATTGCACAGAACAATTGGTCTTTTTTTGATCAAATATAATGCACTAAACAAAAAATAAAGGATGCTGAAGATACGCAAGCAGTGCAACGTGTAACAGCAGAGCCATCGCCAGAGGAAGAGGAGGAAAGGGGAGAAGCAGTCACCGTGTGGGATGAGAGGGAGGGACCGGAGATGAGAAGGAAAGCCGGGGGGGGGGCACCCAGTCAAACACGGACGAAGGGAACTGCTTCTTCTCCTTTTCATTGCTCGCTTGCCTGTGATTCGTCTTCGTCTTTTTCGGCGAAGCGAAAGTGAATGGCCCCCGTTTATCCCCTCCCTCCGGCACATCCTAAAAGATTTTCCCGCAAGCGGCGACGGTTGCGGCAGCCAATGATGAGTGGCAGCGCACATACGACTAGCAAATCGATTGGCTTGTCCTCTCGCAATGGACTCGGCTTGAAAGAAGGTTCCGTCAGCCACAAGCGCGGCCACATAAACTTTAAAACGGATTTAGCCAGAGGCATGAATGAAAAGGCCAGAGAAACAGACAAAGGGAAATATTGGAGGAGGGGAAGAGAGACGAAGGAAAAGAGTGCCGAGGAGAGGGAGAAAAAGATGGGCAAGAGACTTTTGTAAGAAAGAATGGTTGTGCCGAAGTAAGGAAAAGAAAATAGGGCCATTCTCCTCATTAGTTTATACTTTTGGCCGACACATCAAATTTATGCAATCAATCTTCATATTAGCAGAATATTCTGGTAAAAATAAAAAAATAATTTAAAATGAAAATTGTTTTCTGCTAATTATTAAAAAACAGATATTTTTGGTATTTTCCCTTCACAATTCAAATTTTGTAGGTTTCTGGAAAAGATTCCAATAAAATACGTACACTAAATAAAACAATTAAAGGTTTCTGTTCCTATACAAGCATAGAGATAAAAGACACGTGCACCATTTGTTTGTGCATTCGTAATATGTACAATTTTTTATTAATCTCTCACCTTTTTTGTGCGGGGGGGGGCTAAATGTCCCCGAGGGGCGAGGAACGGACGGACGACGGAGGGACGGCGCGCCGAAGACAAAAAACGACTTTTCTTTTGCTGTTGGGATGGAAATGGGTGGATATGGGCCGAGGGGCATAACGATTAAGCCTTTCTTTTCTCCGATTGAATTGCGCCTAATATAATAAAACAGTGTTAACTTTTTAATGAATTAATTGGGATAATTCAAAGTTAAATAGTTCTTTTATCACAAAATAAGAGCAAACATAGCAAAAAATGGAAAAATGGGAGGGGAGGCCAACAAATCGACGAGACAAGACAATTGGAGATTTATGTGATTCGACTTGGATTGGAGACAGAACAGAACGAATGTCGTCCTTCGGAAGAATAAATGGGAGGGAACGAATTCGATCGAATGCACAGAGAAGGGAAATTATGGACGAAGGTGAAGCGTGGATGGAATTTGCTCATTTGGGGGGGGGGCTAAAAGAGGGGCCAATATTAGCGAAATAAACGATCAATAATCTTAATCAAATACATAATCAGCACATCATGATCAAGTTAATTGTTGATACGAAGAAAAAAGATCGTGAGGCATTCACATTGAGTGATCTGACGGAAAAGAGCAAAACGGGCGGAAAGAGTCGTAAATTTGGTGTTGCTGCATTAATCCCGTAAAAAGAGAGGGAGAATGATTTGTTCCGTCGTTGGCATGAGAATGAACGATTGATGGACTGAAAACGGAATGCCAAACAAAAAGAAAGGCACAACAAACACCTTGACCAAAACAAACACTGTCTTTCTCAGTCCGTTTCAATCGGTCATTAAATTAGCACGCCTAATAAGCAATTAAACGAATGGAAAGTGTAGTGGGACCTAACATTGTACAGAGAAAGAGAACAGACAAAATGAAACGGGAAAGCGACATCGAATGGACAGAACAACCGACGAAAGAATGGAAGGAAATGAAATGACGAGGAAAGGGCGGGCGGACCTGCATTTATTTGCTGGTCGAGGGACGATCGCTTTGCGCAACATTTACCAATTTCGGTCTCTTTTGAGTCGAATTGAAATTTCGAATAAATGTGAAAAAACAAACATTAATTCACGATGAGTTTCAAGAGTAAGGAAAGCATTTGCAATAATGAATTTCGAATAGACACGTAATTTTAAAAGAAAGATGAGAGAGAGAGGAAGGAATGGAGGGGACAATCGAATGGAAGGGAAGAAAGCCGAGCAGTGAATGGACTAAAGAGCACAAGGGACGATGTTTTGTTGGGATTGGCTGACTTCGAAATTGGCGCCAAACACTGCCGGGCGCCAAGTTCAAAAGCGATGCAAAAGTTTAAATGGGCATTATTATTTTTAATTTATATACAAAATACAAACAATGGAAAAGTCTGCAGAAGTTGCAAAGGGAATTTAAAAAATTAACAAATAAAAATTGGCGGTTAAGTCAAATGGAAATGTTGAACCTTAAAAAATGAAAAGCACAGAACAGGCGGCAGAAGATAAGGATAGAAGCGATAAGAAATGAGTTAAGGGCGATAGATTAAGGTAATTAGGGTAATTGGGGGGAGTGGTCACAAATGGACACCATTTCAGTTGGCTTTGTACAGTAAAGGGATCATCGGCTCGTTGCTCCGTTCATTGCTCACCAAAAGCCGCTGCCCATACCGTGGGTGCCCAAAGTGCTCAGTTCCTCCGCCAAACTCACTGAATTTGTCGCCATTCGTTTCCGTCAGTTTCCTTTCGCTTGCCTTTCAGTGTCTGTCCCATTGTCTGCGGTGCCGTCGCTTGCATCATGGCCGAATTTCCGCTTTGTTGTTGATGCGCTGGACTCATCGCCTTTCTTTGTGCCCCGCCGCCTTCCGTTGCTTCGGCCGCGTTCGAATCGATCATTGCGAGCAGCGACGGCGGCTGTCCGACAGTGGCATTTGAGACGGTCGTTGCCGGAGGCAACACGAAATTGTTGGGCGGCATTTGCTGCTGGGCGATTTGGTAGTGGGCCCCGTGGGGTTGGGACATGTTGGCAGAGGCGGGCTTCTGGGCACTCCAGCCTAAGTTAAGCATTGGTTGCGTTTGCTTGGCCAATTCGCTCGTCCTACCCCCCGAGTTGCCCATTTGTTGCTGCGGTGCGTCGCCCTCCGCTGCTCCGCCGTTCCATGCCCCACCGCTTCTTCCCGCCGTCCCTCCTCCTCCTCCGCCACCTTTTGTCAATTGTTGGTTCGTCGATGTGCCGCCCACCGTTGGCGTTGTCTCATTGTTGCTGCTGTTGCTATTTGTGCCGGAATTTGTGCCATTTCCGATCGGCGGTAATTCTCCCCTGAGGGATTGGGACAGTTCAAAAAACCCATCCCAATTTTCATTTAAAAAACGTAAATTTTCTGGGAAAACCGCGCTTAAGGGCAAAATAACGAAAGTGTGCCCGTACCATCCGCTCTCCACCACTTCTGCGCCTTCTTTGGCCAACAGATTGGACTTGGCCACCACTTCATCGGCAGTGAATTGTTGCCATCGCTGAATTGGGCCCGCTGCAAAATGACCAATCGTTTTGTGTGTTGCGGATGAAAGCAAACTTTGCTCTGCCGGGTCGCCCCAAATGGAAGTGCCGGTGTCCCTTTGCCATTTGCGCAGTTCGCCGTTTGGGTCTGCAAAAAAGTGCAATAATCCAACGGATGCTTCAATTTCTAATTTCTATAATAACTCGTTTTTGTATTTTCCTGTTTCGGGGTAACACTTTTAAATTTTCAAAAAAAAAATCACAAAATTGCGCACAAATTCACAAAACGCATACACAGTATTATTTGGGGAAATAAATGCAAAAAGCAAATGGATGAGTTTGAGAATATATTGTGTGATTTGCGTGCTTCTTTGTTGATTTTTTAAAGTTTTGGTGTGCGATCCCAAAACGGGAAATTACCTTCGTTTTTAAATAATGCCGAGTTTGGGCAAAATTTCAAATCAGCTAAGTTCACAAAAAATATTCGAATTCTGTGTGATTAAAAGCAATAGTTCAAGCATGCTACTTCTACTACTAATTGAAAGCTTTAGGCAACTCTCAGAATTAAAACCTTTAAAATTTTTTATTTTTAAATCATTAATTTCTCGCCCATGGCTTGGCGTTGTGTCCCTTTTTTCGTCTCACCTTGCCAAATTGCGTCTTCGCTCAGTCCGCCCGTCTGCTGAATGTTGCTCGCCGTTGTCCCATTTTGCAAATTGAACGTGCCCATTGGGTTGAATTGGGCGCTCGCCGCGTGTGGAGGGTTTAGCGAAGTGAAAAGAGGGGGCGGGTGGAGATGGCCGAACATCGGCGGATGCCGCGGGGGAATTATGTTCAGAGGGGGCGGCGGACCGCTGAATTGGGTGAACTTCCGATGGGAGCCATTGCCGCTGCCACTGGGCCCTGCAGCGGAGAGTTCGGGCACAAATTTGTTGGCATTGCCAGCACCGGACGAGTCCCACCCTAAATGTGTGTAAGAGTCTCGGAGGCAAGTATACAGCATTTGTTGCGGTGCCCTTTACCTCTGTTGGCCATCGAAGGCCCGCGAGCGCCCGCCCCAACGAATTGGGGAATGCCGCCGGGGATCTGAATGACAAAATTACCATGCCGTACAATTAGCGACTGCCCAGTGCGTTCAAATACCAAATCGGTGCGTCTCACCATTCTCTCCCCGCCTCCGTACACGTGAACACCGCCGTAGCCACCGGCAGCGCCAATTGAGCCAAAGCCTTAAGCGACTTTCAGACTGACAACAACAAAGTGAGCACCTCCGTGTCCGAATAATTGCGTGCCGTCGTCTGGTTGTGGTCCTCGGTGTTGCTGTTCCCACTTCCGATAGTTCGGGTGGGAGGGCGGAGGCCCCGAATGGCTTGGGTCAATTCCTGCTGAGAAGCATTTACCATTTCAGTGGCCAACCCATCACAAACCGTTCATTTCCAAGTTCCATGGTGTGCATTGGTTGATCTCCCCCCTCCCCCACTGTCCATTAACTTAACTTCCTTTTTATTTGTTTTCTCCATTTGCTTACTCAAATCCATCGGAGGGGTGAACGGACCCGAAGGTGCTTGCTGAGGAATGCCTTGGAGTTGGAATGTTCCCGCGGGAGCCTTTAAGCTCATCTGCAGAAATTTATTGTCCGCTTGAGCCATTGCGGCAGCGGCTTCTGCCTGTGACAAGTTGAATTGTGCGAATTGCTGCTGGGCGTGGTGGTTGTTCTGTTGGTGGTGCGGCTCGTTCCACGCCGCCGCGCCCCCTCCGTAAGGTGCGCCCGACGGAGTGAACGGAGCGGCGCCCATCGACGGCATTTCGTTCTGGGACACTTTGCTGTAGTCCACAGGATGGCCGCCCCATTTTGTCATTAATTTGCTGCTGTCTGTCGTCCCATGCGCTTCCGTGCCGCTCATTATCGGGCCAAGGTGATGCCCCGCAACACCGACAAGCGGACCCTTCCACGCCTCCATGGGCATCGGAGGTGGACCAGGACCACCGGCTGTTACAGCTGCCACTGGGGGTGATTGAAAAGTTGGGCCACCATAAAAAGAATTCATCTCTTCAGCAAATAGCATCCGTGTAGTAAAATAGTCTTGAAAATTGAATAGCAAAGAAAAATCTGTACTAATTTCCTTTGTGTATCCACCCTTTTGGTGCGTTTTTATTTATTTTTTCTTTTTTACATATTTCATAATCTTGTAAATGGCAAACACACAAATACAATCGAAACCATATGGCAGAAGTTAAAGTAATTAAATCACTTTTTCGGATATAAATCTGATTTTTATGGCGCAAAATAAAAATTAATTAATTAATTAATTATGGCAATTTCATTGTAAAAGCAAAATCAGTGCTTTTTTCGTTAATCGGTGTTATACTGTATGTATATGAAATCTTAAATTAAAGAATTTCCTGTGGGTCATTTAGTGCATGCCTTTCTTTCCATTACTTCGAACGGAACCAAAAGGGGCAATAATCGAGAAAGTGGGAATATCTGAAAATCAAGGCTCCTCCATCACTGCCCTCCCTTTTTCTCTCTGCTCCAACTCACTATACTCTCTAACCATCCCCAGTGTTTTTCCTCCTGCTGGTGTCAATCGAATGAACAACGTTATTCAGTAAGTTGATGACAACAGAGAATAAAGAATAGTGAGATAAAGAAATTGGGAGAGGGGGAAAAGAAACGAGAGTGGAGAGAGAAAGAACAGTGGGAGGCAGGGAAAGGAAAGGAAGGACAGAGAGAGAGTGTAAGTAGTGGCAAAGAAAAAGAGTGAGAGATAGAGAAAGAGGGAGAGAGAGAAAGAGAAGGTATGTAGTGTGATAGGAGTAAGAAGAAAGGAAGGGATAGTCGGCAAATAAAGAGAGAGTGAGAAAAAGAGGAGAGTAGAGAGTGAAAGAGAGGAGATGAGGGAAAGGGAAAAACAGACTTTCTTCATTTTCTTATTCTCTCACATTCTTTTCTTGAATTTTCAAGCTGAGATTAAAGGGAGAAATGACAGCAGCAGAAAGTGGTCGAATGGAGCGCAAAGTGCTATTGGAGAAGAACGACAGGAGAGAGACAAGGCGGCAAAAAACATTTAAAATTAATTAGGTGCCCTTACATTTTTTTCAATTCATCCCCTCCCAATTTCGTCGTTCTCTTCCTTTCTCTTGCGTCTTCTATTACTCATTTATTGTTTCATTATCACCATCTTTTCCTCTCCAGCAATAAAATAATTAAAATGAATTTGCGATAAAAGGTATCAGGCTGTAAATTTCTATTAGGGACGGCACATAATTTCTCGTTCGACTCTAACTTCTATGTCAAGATCAATCCCTCGTCACAATCATCCATTGTGTTTTTTATAAAAATAAATTACTAAGTATAGAAAATTCGTGATTCTTTCATATTAACGCCCCTCCCTTCTGCTAAATGATACTATGACGAATATATTGCCTGTCCACGAAGGCTTGAGTTTCATAGATTCATCGGCGCCTGTGTTCATTAATGAGATCTCCATTCTGTGGAAGAATTAGAGAAAGACAGTGTACAAGGAAGGGTAGGAGAAAGTGTGTACAGAGGAGGTCAAAGTCCGAGGAGAGGATCAGTTGAACATTGATCATTCAAAAAGTAACAAAAAATAACGATAAAAAAACATTTCGTGAATTGAGGATTTTGTCAACGAAGTAGGCAACCCGAAAAGCTCATATTTCAGTGTAACGAATGCGGGGGATCGGAGGGAAATTTCCGATGGGTTTGATCAGATCACACCTCGTCCGCCCCAATGGATCACTGGTTCATCGTTCTCTATGTGCTAACTGTTTCCGCCGGTGCCCAATCCCTTCGTTTTGCCGATTCCGCCAGATGCAACTGTTGTATTTGGTGATAAATACGATTGCAATGGAGGCCCTGTTGTTCCGTTGGCGATGAATCGCGCAGCAAAATCTGTGACAGTGCCCGCCGATTCGGAGGGTTTTAGCTGGTGGGCTGCGAATTGGTGGTGATGAAGACTGCTAAGAGAAGGAAAAGATGCCATCGAAGAGGCCAACGGCTGCTGCTGTGGCCCATTCAGAACTCCGTTCGAAACCACCTCAACAGATAATCCTTTCATTGTCAGCCCACCAATGATTGCTAATTATTAATGGTAATCTCAATTCACGTTTGATGCTGTTATGCTGAACGGAGTGCCGGCTCCGTCGGGCATCTGCGAATGGTTTAGTTGAGAAAGTTGTTGGTAGAATTGAGCCTGGATGGATGCTGCCTGTGGGTGTAAATGGTTGCTTGAAGAGAGTGAGCTGGCTGAAGTCGTTGCCTGGGGAATGCAGCCAGCCTAAAAATGCAATCATTAGCCTTTTATAAATGCATTTGAAATTTGTCTACTTTTGACACAAAATCGGCAGCATTCGGCCGATAGGTCGCAGCTGCGGCCCTCTGTGACTGCTGCTGTTGTTGAAGCAGACTCGGCGCATTACTGGCGACAGTGCTTGTGTTTGGTTGAAGCCGACCGTGCTGCTGTTGTTGCTGATCCCGAGTTGTCGATGATTTCGCTGATGATGTGCTCTCCGGGCGAGTCAAATTTGCACCTTATAAAATAACAATCTCTCCTGAGAGCTTCCAAAATTCTGCGAGCGCTCACTTTGCACAGTGAAACTACTGCTAGCACTTGTCGCCGTTGTCGTCGTGTGGGATGTGCTTGGCATCTGTTGGTCCGCGGTCGTTTGGGAAAGGGTCGGTGCCCTGCTCGGCACTCGACTCGTCTGCTGCTCCTCACATGGCCCATTTTTCTGCTGAACTCTTCGTTGCAATGCCTTCATTTTGGCTGAATCGCATAATGCTGAAAACAAAAAGTGCCATTGCAAATAATTCAAATTATTATTCTTATTATAAAATCACCCCCCCCCCTCTCCCCCCATTCTCACTGCATTCGAGAATGTTGAGAGACCCTATGGCCTTTTCAAATCGAGCTTCAAGTTCGCCATCATTGAGCAGTGCAAAAGCTTCAGCTTCGGAGAAAAGAACGCCCTTTTGTATTAGTGAGAGCAACGCGCCCCGAGGCACTTAAAAACGCCAATTCTGACAGCTAAAGGATCAATCATGCCTATCGAATGTTTTACCTGCGGTTCCATCAATGCCTGCGTTCAACACGTTACTTTCATAGCCAAATGTAAATGCAGAATGCCGAAAACCTATTCATAATACTGTTAAATTTACGCAATTTATAGGTGCTATTTAATTAACGAATATATAATCAGTCGGCACACCCACCAGATTCCTCTAAATATCTGTAGACGAGCAAATTCACTTCATCGCTGTTAAATGCCATCCTTTTTAGTCGTCTTCACAACTTTGGCGGAGTATTTCTATATAGTTAATGGACGCGAAGGAATGCCGTACAGAGGGGGGCATAAGACAAATTTACGGGTTGCAAATTCAGACGAATTCTTTAGAATGTTTGTTAGATTTAATAGAACAATGGAAGGTCAAAGATGAATGGGTCAATGGTTATGATTTTGTGAGTGATTCGATGTGTGACGAATGGAGAGCAAAAGAAGAATGGCGTATTTGAATGGTTGATAATTATAAAAACAATTTATTGTGAACAAAAATTGAATTTGTGCGGAGTAATTGAGTAATGCCCTGAGCTGAAACTGCAAAAATTAATCGGTTAAAATTTGAAAATATTTTCTAATTTAGGTCATTCATTATTAAGCTGCTCATTAACCTTCTCATTTCAATAATATGAAGCTTGAGAAAATACGTAGCCCTAAAGTTCTGTTTTAGAAAGCGACGGAGAGTAAGTGAAGGGTTCGGGGAGAAAATACCCGAAGGGATAAATGTGAGACGGTCCCTAGACACGACGATGGGGCAGAGGAGTGAAGGGATGGAGGACACGTCCTCCCCAGTGTAGAAAGGCTCACAAGGGAGGTTTTTAACGACGACGACGACGATTCGGGCTGACGAATGGAGTGCAGAGAGTGTGCTGCAGATGGACAGCAGCCTGACGAGCATAGATGTTGACATGGAAAGGCCGTGCAGACGCATGTGGCAGTTGAAGGCAGCAGACAGTCAGAAGGGAAGAGAGTTGCAAAGGGAGAGAAGCGAGGTGAATCTAAGGGCAGAGAACAAGTGACAATGCCTACGGAAAGTGCAGCCCATTTGAGAGGCGGACTTGGGCTGACGACGCCCCAGGGGAGCAAAATAGCAGATGAGGACAGAGAAGGAAACGCGGAAGAGAAAGGACGGGAGCAGACGACGATAGTGAAAAGAGAGTACGGAAGCAAGACGACGAGAAGAATTCTGTTCGTCCGTCGATTATAAGTCGGAGCGGCGGCTTAAGATGAATAGAGCAGGAGGATGTGGGAGAAAGGAAAAAGGAGAGAATTGGGGTGGGGGTGGGAAATCCATTCAACGATTGTGCTAAGGCAGAGAAGGGGAAGAAAAACGGGGACCATCTCAAAAAATGACAAATTAAAATTTGGGAAATCTTACATTTCGCCTACTAAGGCAAAATAGGACATTTCGCCTATAAGCTAAAAATCGGTCATTTTGCCTACTGACATTTCACCTACTCGAAATTTGCCTACTAACCGAGAATCAGACGTTTCGCCTACGGTATTCGCATGCTGTGGAAATATTATTACAAAAAAAAAGAATTAGAAATATAAAAGGATATAAAGCAGGGCTCCCAGATCTGAGGATTTATCCTCATTTTGTGGTTTTTTGATAGGTCAATGAGGGTTTTTTTTTGAAATGATGATTTGAGGATTTTTGAGGCTTTTGGGGAAAATCGTCAGAATCTTTTAAATTTTGATAAATTTTAACATAATGTTTGACATTTATTTAATTTGAATTTTGGTTTTTACATAATAGAATATCAAACGGAAATCTCACCCAAATTTAGCCAGAAAATTACAATTTTTTCGAAAATCCACAAAATTATGAATTTTTTAAAATGAAAATCTGCTAAAAATATGGTCAAAATTCTCAATTTTTCCAACACCGGCGGTGCCGGACGCTAAAAATCCTTTTTTTTTAATTTGCTCAAAATTGCAAAATTTGGCCATTTTTGTGGACAAATCTGTTAACAAATCACATTAAAAATTACAAAAATGTTTCCGGCGGCGCCTATCGGCACCGCCGGCCCCCCAATTCCCCAAGTTTTTTGGAAAAAGCGCCGCAAAAAATCAACTTCGATTTTTCATGCTCAGTCTCACAAAATGCTTATTTCTAACAAAAAAATTGCTCAAATAGATCATGGAAAATCAAAAATATCACATTTGAACATTTTAAACGTGTTTTGAATAAATTTGTAAAAATGAGGCTTTTTGACCCAAAATGAGGCGTTTTTACCTGCCAAATGAGTCTTTTGAAAATTTTGATCTGGAAGCCCTGATAAAAAGCCAACTCGTACTGACCCGACTCGTACTGCTTTTTGACAAATCTTTGTCAAAGTGGATCATAAAGATTCTTGGTACATATCATTGGATAACCCTTAAGCTCCTCTACATATTTCCTTAAAAATTCAAAAAATTACCAATTAATTATTTTTGATGTCCTTCTATAGATATTAAAGTTCTCTCTTAGCCTTCAAAATTTAATTTTTTTTTTTTGTCAATTTACAAAAAAATTATGGCCAAAAAACCTAAAATTGACTTTTTCATGGCTTTTTCAGCGCCGTTTGCCATAACTTTTTTTACGCTTGCATGATTTATTTCTATTTAACATGAAAATATTGAGCACACTTGGGATGTGATTTTTATCTAGAATTGGTGTCCCGACGAAAAAAAATGTTAAAAATTTTCCAGGTATTTTTTCTAGGCTTAAAAAATGCGCTGATCACGAATCTGAGCTCAGATTTTTAAAATCATTTCATTGCTGTGCAAAAACGATCTCTTTGGGGCCTTATGAGGCGGGGGTCTGGGGTTCGAATCCGCTTGGCTGCGGATTATTTTTTATGATGTTTGATGAAAAATCATAGATAAAAGTCAATGATTTTTAAAATCTGAGTTCATATTCGTGACCAGCGTATTTTTTAACCCCAATTTCATTGGTAAACTTTTTTTAAAAATAATTTAAAAATAAAAAAAATAAATTAGTTGACAAAAAATCTTAGATAAAAATCATTTTTCATGCATCCAGGGGTCGGGGCCAGTTGGATTGTCTCGGCGCCGCCAATTTTGAAATGTTATAACTTTTTTCGTTATTATGTAGTAGGGATGGGATTCTTAGTTTTAACTATTTTTTCTGCGGCTTTAACTCGACGAGAAATGCACGAAAAACACATTCTTTTTCGAAAAATTTTTATTTTTAGTGCCACTATTCATCACTATTTTGGAGCTTCGCCACTAAAATAATTTTTTGCCACTATTTTGGCGTTTCTTCATTATTTTTGCCCACTATTTTGGCGTTTCGTCATTATTTTTGCCACTATTTTGGCATTTTTGGAAAACTTCCCAAAATTGCAATAAAAACGAAAAATACACCCCCAAGAATTGGAAAAATTTCACAAAAATTCTTCCCCCAAATTTTTTTTTTTGTTCAATATTTGCTAAGAAAATATTTTGTAACTGCAATCAGTGAATAAAATTTTTCCTTAATTTTAAATTATTTTCAAATTAAAAATAGCTATTTAAAAAATTACACCCCTAAATTTGGAACTTTTTCGCCACTATTTTGGCATTTTTTGGTCACTATTTAGTTAATTAATTTGGGATTTTTTTTCATTAAAAATCCCATCCCAAGTTATTAGTTAAAGAAGTTCATGTGTGCTCAATTTGAGTATTGCGCAAAAAACCAGCGCACACTCGACTACGGCGGCCAGTAGGTGGGGCGAGACGGAGGGCGGAGGAAGAAGTCCGCGCGTGATCCGCAGGTGGTTGACTGGCGGGGCCCCCCCGCAGTTAACTGCCTGTGGCGCTCGTCAGACTGCTTCCTGCGCTCTCCGTCTCGCCCCACTACTTGCTCCGTCTTCCCATTTCGGTTCGACTTCATCCTCTGATTTTAGACTTAGCTCGTTAAGAGCTTTCGAATGATACCAAATTTGTCCAAAAATATTATTTAAAATGAGTTTTTTGGCTGATTTTCGAGGTAATTTTTCGTGATTTCAACCGGTTTAAATGCTTTGCCAGATTTTCTTTATTTTATCGTTTTCAGCGTCCAAGAAACCCTATTAAAATGGTTTTGTGCGTTTCGGCTTTGGGCCATATGATACATATTTACACAAATTTCTTACGCGATTTTTGTTTGTTTATAAAAAAGAACAGCATGAAAATCTTAATAAATCTGATTGCTCAATGCATAAAAAGAAAGACAAAAATATTAAGGCAACGATCGGAAGATGGTTTTTTGACAAAAAAAATTGCTTCTGACGGGGAATGTGTTAAAAAAGCCGGGATTATTCCACTTGTGATGAACCGTCCCTTCTGGCCCAATTGCTCCTTTTCATCGTTGTCCCTCCTGTTCCAAATTTACATAATTGTAGCAGCGAGTCGGCAATGAATCTGAAAGGTGGAAGAATGGCAGACTGTTAAAGAGTACAGGGCGAAAATAACCTCTGATTTGACGCAAATTCTCCAATTCTTTTGCCAATGTATCGATTTCCCTGTAAAAGATGAGAAAATTAAATCGGTCAGCTAGCCAATAAGATTTTCTTCTAAAATATTGCACAAAACACGAAGCCTTAAAATAGTAATTTAGTTTCCGACTCACCTCTTCTGCTTCACCGCTTTGGTCTCCGCTTGTATGATCCGTTCTCGCATTTTCACTTCGTTGCCGCTCGAATCGAAACGATTTTCCGCTTCTTTCAGCAGTTTCTCCACGGTGTCCAATTGCGCATCGTCCACATTGTCTAAGGAACCTAAAATAAAAATAAAATTTCGACAAAACAAACGCAAATCAATTGACTGAGTTGGGCCAATGCTTCCGTAAGTTTTGTGTCCGAGTCACTCAGCTTTTCCTGCAGTGAATTTGCAGTCGCTTCGGAGAGAGTCGCTTTTTTCGCGACTTCGTTGGAACGTTCCGCGTCGGAAATTGCCTAATTATTAATTGTCTTCTCGTATTTATGACTATTTTTTCTGCCAACTTGGTTCTCAAAATCCTTTGTTGTGGTCAAAACGGAGTCCAATTCGCTGCTGAGAGTGTCCAGCGCACTTTTCGTTTCTGTGGCCCCAGCCATCGTTTGTTCAGTGGCGTCTGTTAAATTGGCCGCTTCCTTAACAAATTTCAGTCCGTCAGTTTTTATGTCCACCCCTCAGATTGGTCACTTCATTCCCCCGTTGATTTTCTGGGGGGGGGGGGACGACCCTCTCCGCCCTCAGATAGCTTTTCCTGTGCTTCGCCGCCACTTACCATGGCCAAATTCTGCGCTTTCATTTTGGCCTCCTCCGCCACTTCCGCCGCTTCTTTTGCATTTTGACTCGCGTCTCCGACCGCATCTTCGGCTTCCTTTGTCATCGCCTGCGCCTCTTCGATTTCCTTTTCGATATCCGCCAAATTGGTCATTTCCTCGGTCGCTTCCGCGCGGCTTTGTTCGATTTTACTATGAAAGTCTGCAAATAAATTTTTATTTGTTTGCCTTTTGCAACAATTAAACCGGAAAGCGCGTCGTGCGAATCCTTCGCATCGTTCCACGTCTTCGTGGCCAATTCGAAAGCCGTTTGGGTGCGCGCATTAAAAGACTCGGCTTCGTCAAAGGAATTGTCCACACTCTTTGGGAAGAGAAGGCAATAAAAAGCATTATGCTTTTCCCACCATTTGCTTCTGTTGCGCATTTCGCAACTGTTCGCGCGCTTCCTCCACTAATTTATCCACTTTTTCTACCAATTCCGCTTGCTTTTCCGCCTCCGACCGTGTTTTAGACAGCGCTTCCAAACCCTCTTCCTGTGCCCTTTTGACTTTCTCCATCAACTCATCAGAAAAAACGTTCGGCAGACGGATACTGTCCACTCCGCTCAGAATGAAGGCGGCCCCGTCGTGTGTTTGGTTTGTCTCGAGGGACTGTTCCGTCGCCATTTGTTGGATGGCTTTCAGTCGCTGTTCCAACTCGTGGACCTCGGTCAACAAAGCAGAAATTTGCAGACTGGTGCTTGAAGCTGCAATAATTCGTAAGTGATTTTGAACAATGAGCTCCGATGAGTCGCTCACCTCCAAAAATTGCTTCGTTGGCGTCGCTGAGCGATTGCCGCGACTCCTTCCGAATTTGCTCAGCCAACGAAAGGATCTCCCGGCGACGCTGCTCCTGCGTATCAGACAACTGCTTGGATTCGCCAGCGATCTCCGACAATTGCTGACTCTTTTCCCCGTAACGGTCGAACGCCTCCTGCGCTTTTGCCAAGTGCTGTTCTCCTTGTGTTTGCACATAATTCACTCCAACAGACAGCTCTTTATGGGTGGTTTCTGTAAATGATACGGTAGGGAATTGACGCGAGAAGAGAAACAATACGGGAGGGGAAAGGTAGTGTATCCCCCCGCCCCCGTGAATACGTCGCTGGTTGTTTATTTATTACCCTTGTCCGTGCTAAACTGTCCCAATTGCTGTTCAATCACCGCAGCATTCGTGTCGATTTGCTGGAGTCTGTCGCGAAGTCCCAGCACCAAAGTGTCCGCTTCTGCAAGTTGCGCCCTCATGGAAATTGCCTGGTCGCGAATGTGCGAGTCGTCCCCTTCTGCTGGTCGATGTGTAATTACTCTCTCATTAGGGACGTAGAACTTACCCATTTTTTTCAGTGCTCTTTCATGCAGTGACTCGACCTCCACTCGCACTTTTTGCACATGCGCGTCAAATTCGCGATCGTCCACTTTGATCTAAACAACCAAATGAAGGTTTTTTCACTCACAATCACCGGGTTATTGATGATCTCGTCCAGGTTTTCGCGCAATTCACTCATAGTTCCGTTGAGCTCATTTTTGCGCGATTGGATCAGTGCGTAACAGTCGTCACATGCGGGACAACCACCGCGCAAATTGAAACGATTTTCGGAACATTGGTCACAGCGACGGCCTTCCACGTTCTGTCGGCACAAACACTGCCCACTGGCAACGTCGCATTCCAAAGTCTCAGAGCTAAACACCAAAGGGTAAACCGATAGGTTTGGAATATTCCTAGTCAGTCTCACCCGGTCGGATCGCAGCCACATTCCAAGCACCCTTCCGGGCCGAAGCCGAAATGCCGCGTTGCGCACTGATCACAGCGTCTGCCGGTCACCCCCTTTTTGCATTGGCATTGGCCGGTAATCAAATCACACACGCCCCCATCCAAACTGCCCAAAGGGTCACAACCACACTGATGGCACCCATTTCCGGAGGAAATATTAAAGAAGCCGGGGGCACATTGATCACAACGAAGGCCAATCACTTAACGGACCGAGTATTCAGAACATTCTGCCAGCGACCCCCACCCCCCCTCCTTTTTTGACCGACCGTTTGGTTGGCACGAACACTGCCCATCCGTCTGACGACATTCTGAAAGAGAAGCGTTAAAAAGCCACGAAAATCTTAATCTGGGACAGTCGAAGAATTTCAACCTTACCAAGCGCCTCAAAGTCCTGACCCGGCCTCAAAGTGCCTTGGGTATAGCAGTTACACGACCTGCAGTCTCCTGCAACATTTCAAAATGACCATTATAAAACCTGTCATCGCCACCTTTCACTTCCGATAGCGCGTCCCCCCAAAATCCGGCCATGCATTTGTCACATCGCCACCCCGTCGTGTGATAAATGCACCGTTTGCACTCTCCACTGATCGTGTCGCACTTTCCAATCGCATTTGGGTCGGTATTGCTGTTGCAGTCGCATTTCTGACAGGGAATGCCCTCGGCCGGATTCCCGAATGACTCTTCCGCACAAATGTCGCATCTGTCCAAACAGACCGCCGGGTTAATCCGAGCCGAATCCATCTCTCCCGTCTCCCGGACACTCACTTTCGTCCTGCGTATCCCTCTGGACATTCCGTGCATAACGTATCCCCATCGCCCATCAAAATACACGGGCCGTTCTCAGGACAGTCGCATCTGTTAAATTCTGTGTCAAAACTCATCCACAAAAATGTAGTCGAGATAAAACATCCATTGCATTTTAACAACACACTTTTTGCAGTCATCAGCTGTCCCCGTCAGCGCATCGCCATAAAACCCTCGCGCACATCGTTCGCATGTTTCGCCGGCGGTGTTGTGTTGGCAAATGCACGAGCCTTAAAAAGGGAGTCCCATTGAATCAATTGAGAAAAGGTGGAAAATGACCTGATTCGGAATCGCAGCTGTCGGAATGGCCGTGACATTCGCAGGGAATGCATTTGGCTAGCGGACCGCCAAAATGAAGCGTGCGCTTATAGCCGGGGGCACACGATTCGCAAAATTGGCCGACGAATGCGTCGGGGCATTTGCACTGCTCAACCCAATTGGCAGGCTCGGCCAAGTCGACGTTGGGCACAGAAGCAGCCGAATTGACGGTGAAATTATACAGGTAACCGACATCTGTTCAAAAATGGAAAGAAAGCACATAATCCATTCTCCGCTGCTGGAAACTAACCGCCTTTGGAGAAAGTGCCACGAATTTTAAAGGCGCTCACATTGGAGAGGACGGCGATGAAATCTACCAAAATGGCATTAGAAGATTGGCAAGGACAAAGGCTGACCCGTCTCGCGGAGAGATGGACTCCACTGAAGCGAAGGATGGAAATGCACGCGGAAACGAAAGCGTTGCTCGCGAACGGCAGGCAACGGATTGCCCTGGGCGAAGATTGGCAACACCAACTCTTGTCCATTGGCACCGACAATGACAATGTCCCTTTAGCATTTGTAAAGCAAAATGAATGCAACATTTTTTTACTTTTTGCTTGGGCCGGGGTTTGGAAGCTGAACGCGGAGATGAAAGTCAATGAAATTGTTATAAATGTGTCGCTGATCTCCCAAAAATTGTGACGGGGCAAAAAAATACACCTTAAGATTGGCAATTTTACACATTAAGCATTTTTATTTACAGGATAATCGTCTAATTGAGAAACAGCGGCCGCGCGATCGACTGAAAAAAGGAAAAACAGCAATTAGAGAAAGAAGCATCGTTAAATTCCATGCCCCTCCACTTTTCTTTCCCTCCCCCCTTTTTCCCTCTCCGCGTTTCCGCCTCTTCTCTGACCTTGGGCCCATTGGACGTCCTCCAATTGTCGTTCTGATCCGCCCGACCAGTCTTCAGTGCCTAAAAACGTGCAAGTTATCGCCCATAAAGTCGTCTATTAAAACGGACTATCAAAAAACTGTGAAGACACATTCACAGCAAAATATCCTTCGGCCGCCGAACAAACGGACGAATGGCCGAAACAGAAACACGGAGAACAGCCGAAAGGGTTGGAGGAGGACAACAGGAAGAAGCTGGGCTTGCACTTATCACAGCGCTGACCCTCAACATTCTAAAAACGAAAAAAGGCCATGAGAAAACAGAAAAGAAGAACAAATGGAACAACCTCTTTGCAAACACACGATCCGGAGGAGGAGGAACAAGTCGGGGTGTTGTTGAAGGAGCCATTTGCATCACAACGACAATCTCTGAGGGCAGTGGGGAAAAACTAAGAAAAATGTCAGTGAAACAGGTTTGAGCAACTGTGAGTAGAAAGCATGCCTTTCACTGCTCCCTACCCCCAAATGGCGGGAGCAGGTCGTTTCCCCCCCGCCGTTCCCCCCCCCCTCGCCACCCAAAATACAATTTCCCCGATTTCCGCTTTGTGTATAAATCAAATCTCACAATCAACACCCACTTGCATCCTGTGGCACCAAAGTCGTAGAATCCATGTTCGCAACGATCGCAGAATTGGCCGCCGACCCCCGGCTTACAGCGACATTGGCCCTTCTCGTCGCATTGAGTGTCGGCGGAACCGATCTCATCGCACTGACACGGACGACAATAATGTTCGCTCTGGCGACGCCAATGGTCGGGAAGACAGTGTTCACAATGGGGGCCATGAAATTGGAGGAGAAATTCATGGTCAGAGGAATGGATTTGCACACCGACCTGAGTGTTGCCAGCACAGTCAATGCAATGGCCACCATGGCCCGTGTTCTCGAAAAGTTTGGCGTCGAAGTAACACCGATTGGAGAGACCGTTGCAATTGCAGGCTAAAGAGAAAAACTGATGAGCACAGAGTGTGCAGAATGAAACGGAAAAACAAATGAATCAAATTTGCCGTCAGAATTCTCAACCCAAACCGACGGAGGCATTCGTTGGCTTCCATGGAGGTGGCGGGTCGCCACGGTCTATCCACGAAGAAGGGGGCGCACTGCTGACAGTCCACGCCGGCGGTGTTGTGCTGACAGTCGCACACCAATTGTTCCTTGATGGCACACGCATTGTCTTTCCTTTCTTTGTCCTACCATCCCATCCCTAAACCTCTCCCCGTCCTGTGGACTTCACGCATTGGTTGGCGTGACCATTGCATTTGCATCGTCCGCCAACCGCAAAGTCGGAAATTCCGTAATAATACGAGCGAAGCACACGACTGTCTCCGAATATTTCGTCACCAAATGTGTTCATTCGAACCAATGAAATGCGTATTTGTTCTGCAGCCACCCATTCCTAAGGGATGGTAAATACGTGAATTATTTTTTGATAGGGCTCGACCCTGACATTTATGACCCAGACTCCGACAAGGCCGTTGTCAAAAATATTTCGGAGGAGGGAATCCGAAGACGTTTTTCAAAACTAAGTAAGGTAAAATGGGGGTCCGGCGGTGCCGGGAAAAATTTGAAGATTTTAATATATAAGAAAATTGTGCAAAAAAAATTTGAGTCTCGGGGTCGAAGTTGAGAACGTTTGGACAGGAAATAACCAACCCAAAAAGGACAATAAAAATCAAAGGCATTGCCTGGAGCACTTCGCTCTCCTCAAAATTCTCAGCAGAAGGGCGTCCGTCGAGCGTGGAGAAGGCAATATCGCCTCCAGTCAGTGGAGAAATGTCAGAGAACTCACGTGTGCATTGCGCAACCGCTTCATTTCCCGGCAGAATCGGCGCTTTGTCTTGCAATTTGAAAGTGGAACGGCAGGACCCGCTAAAGAGCAATAAACGGAACAATTGAAATGCTAAAACGCAAACTGGTCAAAACCACCTATAATATTGCCAGGGAATCCAGTCGTCTTCGGCTCTGTTCTTTTTGTAAACGACGAAACTCTCAGGACGAGGACTGGCAAATTTCAACCGAATATACGTAATATCGTAACGTTTGTGCATGTGCAATGTGAGATTGACTGTCTGTGGATATTGAATACCTTCCTAAAATTAAACTTCATGCCCATAATCACCCCTAAAACAGACCGCCATTGTTTCAGATTGCCACCTGAAGAAAAGGTGCATTAGCGTATAATAAGCGAGTTTCAATTACCATGTTTCATTGTCTTTGATGTTGAAATCGGTCAGGTACGAAGCCGGGTGAGCAAAAGCCTTAAAAGTTGTAAGGTATGCGCCAAATTAGAAAACTGACCGGCACGCGCGCATCGCACACATCACACACTTTCGACGTTTGGCCCTTTCCGATGTGTCCAGTCTGTACACAAAAACGAGTTGGCTGGCGGACTCCGCAAGTATTGGTAACCTAAAGAAAATACTGGCAAATCAAGCACAATCGAAGTCGACAATTTTAAAAGTGGCGAAGTCCAACCTCGACTTCCAAATTGAAGGCAACGTTAATAAAGTCAGGCACACACCGCTGGGGCTGAGTACGTTCATCGTAGCAGGAACTCTGACTAGGCTTATAATGGTGAGGATCAACACTGGGAGTTTTTTCGGCAGGTTGGGCCGCAAATTCTGAAGGATAGTCGAAGAAAAACGATGCAAAAAGGAGGAGGATCAAGAAATGTTGCCGGAATGGGCACCTCCTGCTGTGCGCAGTGAACATTTCACTGTGTTAAGCAGTCAAATTTACACTCAAGCCTTAGCGAAAAGGCAAAAAAGCCAATTATATAAAATCAGTTTAAGGTTAAACTTTAAAGAGATAAAGTAGGTTTATTTATTTGAATTCAATAATAGCGCTTTCTGGCAAAATATTTTGGCTCTTTTCGATGCTCGGCTTTTCACATCAAAAGAACGTAAATTAAAATGGAAGAACTTTTCACATTGCATTTTTACAATGATTTGGAAGAAGCGCCAATTTAGATTTGATTCACGCCATTTTTATTAAAGTAAGAAAAGGGGGTTGGACAATTATAAAAGTGGAAGTGGAAGAATATAAAACAGGTGGTGAAGCTCTTCTTCACATTTTCCACATCCTCGCATAAAAGCAAAGAACCAATCGCAAAAATAAAGCCGAAGAAAAGGCATTAGTTTGGTAGAAATAAAGGGAGAAAAGCATTTTGGATGATATATATTTTAACTATGGAATGAATTGAAATGTTGTAAAGGAAACAAATGTGTAATTAATAGGGCTGCAAAAAATATGTACAAAAAGTGATCCAAATATGTACATAAATATGTAAGAAAAATTCCAAAATATGTACAAAAAACCCCAAATATGTAAATTTTAATGGTATTTTTTGGCAAAGAAATTCCCCGTAAAGTATGAAATAGCCACAAAATGACATAAAAATTACTTTTTTTGGTATTTTTAGGCAACATTTTCAAACTTATTTTTTCTTTATAAATTTTCAAAATATGTAAAATAAATGAAAATATGTACAAATATGTAAGAAAATCCCGAAATATGTAAATAAAAGTCCCGATTTTTGTTCGCAAACACAAAAAAGAAAGTGTTTTTCCTGCTATTTAGAGCAAGGAGAAGCCAGGAAAAAAATATGTATTTACATAAAATTGGCAGCCCTAGTAATTAATTTATTTTTAGTGGAAATTAGCATTAAGATTTTCTTAAAGGAACACACAATAAATGCTGCTGGTAAAATAAGTAAAGGGACTGCTGAATAATTGGGTCATCTTATCCATTGAACCGATACATTTGTGGTGGGAACTCCAAATCGCCAGGCCGCTAGTCGGTGCTCATCGACGCGGGATATTGACGGACGGAAAGACCACCGACCGAACCGCGAAGGACCAACGGAGAAGGGAGCAAAGGGAGGACTCTGAGGGGAGTGTCTGCTGCTGCTGGTGTTCCAATCATCCATTCCCTAGCAGCAGCAGTTCCCTATTCCCTCTCCTCCTCCAACAGTTAGGACGCGTTCGATTCGTCCCCAAAGTGGCGAAATTGAGAAAGGGAGCAAATAGCAAAGACAATGAGAAAGGGCACAATAAAAAGAGGCTAAAGTCAGTGGCCAACGGAGGGAAGAGTTTGGAAAATGGGAAACCTAAGCATCAGCCGCTTTTGTTTTTCATTCGATCAATCCCGAAGACTGGCAAAATTTGGAGTTTGGAGGTGTCGGGAGTGAATGCGGCCGAAGGAGAGGGAGGGAGGGGGAGGGGGGGGGAAGACAGGGCGAAAAGGCTGTCACTCTCCCATTATTGGGTCTATCGTTGATCAAATCATTAATTTTCCATCCTTTATTGTGTTGTGATAGGTCGAATAAAAACAACTAAGAAAAATGAATGATTTTTGATCACAAATAAAATTTCATAGTCCTGTCGCATTGCCCCAAATTTTTTGCCAATTTGCAAAATCTATTGTCAAATTCGACTATAACCTTCAGAATTTTCCTTGTGGACCTTTGCCTTCCCTAAAAATGTTAAAAAAGAGCGGACAAATGAAAAAATCTTCGAAAAAAAAAAACAGTTAGCACTTTTATAGAATATGGGTACATTCTGTTCCAAAATTATAGGTCCAATCATTTTTTTTTGCTACTTAATTTACTTCCTATGGACCAATTGAGGTGAAATCTTTTTACTAAGCATACCAGGGATGTGCCTAGGTTTCGCTTTTCGCATTTCGCCTTTCGCATTATTCGCATTTTTTGGCGTTTCGCATTTCGCATTTCGCTTTTTATTTTTCAATTTGGCCCATCCCTGAAGCATACCCTCCCCATAAATTTAAGACCCACGCAAAAAAACCTGAAAAATCGGAGAAACTTTAAAAAAACCCTAGGAGGCTGGAAAAGTTTTTATTTTTCTCTGGAAGACTATGGCGAACAGAAAGAGTATAAAATTTTATAAAAATTCAAAAAACCGCATGTCTCTATGACTTCTGTATGCAGAGAATTTACCTGTTAAATTTTGAACCATAAAAATACAGTAATTCTTAGAAAAATAATGTAATTATAGTAATTTTTATTTTTGTCGTGAAAAAGTTTTTTTAATTTAAGCACGAGAGATGGCGCCCCCACAAAGTGTCCAAGCCACGAATTGTCCAAAAGAGTAAAAACCCACGAATTTTCCTAAATTTTTCAAAATTTATAAAAACAAAATGAGTCTAATTTGGGCTTTTTAGGGTTTTCGAGGTCGCTGAATACGAAATAACCTTTATATTACCCCTTGCCTAACCTTAGGCCCATCCGAATAATAAAAACTCAAATCCGAGACTTGGACATTTCGTGGCCTGACATTTTGTGGGTCAGCGATTTTTATACACTGTGTTAACTTAAATAAGTACCCTCCTTTTTTGTTGGATCGAGTTGAAATGTTCTTTAATACAGTCTGTTAATGGATCGAAAATTTTTCCAAATCAGAACATCGCCCCAAAAAATCAGATTTTGGGGTCAAAAACCAGAACATTTTGCAAAATTGCTTCAAATCAGCTGTTTTTATTAGAGTGCAGCGGGACCGGGAATTTTGGGCAAAACCGGGACCGGGACTTGCCGGGACCTGAGAAGCCGAGACCGGGACCTCGATTTTTTTCGGGACCGGGAACCGGGACCAACCGGGAAATTTTAAAAACTCAAAAAAATTTTTAAAATTTTTAAAAAATTCAAATTTTAATTTTTTTTTAAGTAAAAATAATATAAAATTATTTATTTTATTTTTATTTTATAAAACCCAAAAGATAAAGCTAATTAAATTAATGAAAATTTTGAAATCAAATTTTCTTCAATTATTTCAAACCATTTGGTTTCACTTTTTTTTTCTTGGACGATTTGCTTAGTTTCTTGCTCTTTTGAAGTTCGTTTAGCTTATCAAATAGGTTAACATATGGGTCAAGAATCTCGTTTTGAGCGATTGCGCCATGCACTCAAGGGTTTTCGGGGTAGCTGATCACGAATCTGACATTCATTTGCACCAATTTCGAACCCCGAACCCGAATTCGAACAAGTACTGCCAATGGTCACCCCGTTTTTGGGAGAAAAGTTTTGTTCGAAAAAGTCATGAAACATGTTTTGGGGGTTTTATGGGTCGCTGATCACTAATCTGACATTCATTTTGGAAAATTTCTATCCCGGAACCGAACTCGAATAAAAAGTCTAAAGTTGAAATTTCAAATTTCAGTTTTATGTTCGTATCTGTACAGAATGATCATGTTTTGGTTTTGCAATGGTTTCTGACTAAATTTAGATTGTTTCTGGATTAGTCAGCTGGGGCAACTCAGCTGACAGACAAATCAGCTGATGGACAACCCAGCCGTACAATAAAAAATTATACAATAAAGCCTAGGCCTAGGCCCAAGCAAGCCTAAGCCTAGGTCTAGCCTAAAGCTTAGTCCTAAGCCTAAGACTTAGGCCTAACCTAGCCATTGTACGAGTTGCTCTTGTACGGTTGTCTGTGTATAAGTTATCATGACTAGGGCTCGGATTTTTAAGCGCGAAAAAGTCCAAAATAAGTGTTTAAATAAGGGCGAAAAAAGCGCGAAATAAGTGCGAAAATAAGCATGAAAAAATTCCAAATGTAGAGGTGAAATTTGTTAAAATTGCTGTTTTCTCTATGTAAATTAGTTAAAATTAAGTCAAACAATTTTATTTACTAATTGCAGTTAGAAATTAAGTACATTTAGAAATTTTCAGGATTTAAGGGTCGATTCTCAGGGGCGTATTTTTCCGAAATTTTTTTTGTCGATTCTTAGGGGTGTATTTTTCGTTTTTATTGCATTTTTTTAATAAATTTCCCAAAAATCGCGAAATAAGAACGAAAATAAGCATAAAACGCTAAAATAAGTACAAAAACTTATTTAAAGGGCGAACCTCTAAAACATGCATTTTTAAGCACGAAACGCCAAAATAAGCATTTCTAAGCTCGAATAAGTGCGTTAAAACGCAAAATTTTCGAACAAAAAATGTGTTTTTCGTGCATTTCTCGTCGAGTTAAAGGCGCAGAAAAAATAAGCAAAAACTTATAATCCCAGCCCTAGGCATGACACACGAAAGACATGTTAAATTAAAAAATTTAATGGTTTTTCTTAACTAAAATTAAAATTTTTTTTTCTTCATTTTTTGTAAATTGTCGTAAAGCTGAGTTGTCCCTTCAGCCGAATTGTCCCATCAGCTGAGTTTTCCTCAGCTGACTCTAGTCCTTGCGCGTACCTATTTTTTCTATCGATATGTAAAATTTGAAGCGGATTTAACATCAAGAAAAAAGGTTAAAAATATGAAGTGAATTCGGTTTTCTCTATTAACGGAGATAAAAAAAATAGTACGCCAAAATGGAGATGTTTTGTGCTTTGCATTCTCTGTTTATTGGTCACCTCTCATTTTCTTCCTTGATTTGAAGCTTCCAGCTGGATAGGTTCTTTATCAATATTTTCCAACTTTCGTGAATACAGTATGTCCATATTGTAACACAAATTTATACCCGATCATTTTAAAACGAAAAGCACGTTTTAAAAAGATTGTTTCACTCAGTTGGCAAAAAAGGGCGTTGCTTTTCTCGCCGTTCGTTTGTTTTTCTTTTCCTTCCTTTTGCTTATCCTTCCCCCGCTTCGTTCGCTTTGCCTTCGCTTCCCTTTGCCCTTTTTTCTCCCATTGCTCCTCTTCGTTCACATTCATCCACATTAATCGGTGTTTGTGAACGGGAGTGGAAATGGGGGTGGGGTCATCAGCGAAAGACGCCATCCCCCCACTGTTTGGTATGGCGTTGTGCTCCTCTGCTGCTGTGGGGCGGGGTGCCCCTCCTCCTCCCCTCTCCCGCCTCCCTCTCTGCCTGGGCGTACCATCCGCGGCGTACCATCCCCTCCCCCCCCCTCCGATGACCCTTATGTTATGTCTGCCGAGTCCTCCCCCTCCTCTTCCCCCAGTCTTTTTAGTCTCTGCTTCTCTTTCTAAAGTCTGTTTCGCCCTATTCAGTCGAATCCCTTTGGCGATGAGGGACGAAAACAACGCCACGCCCTGAGCAGCCGACCGGCCTCATTTTTGGAGGATGACGGTCGATTGATGGCGTCCCCCCCCCACCGGTGTCGACCTCCACCCATTTCCCTTCCGAATCTTCAAACTGCTGACCGTCAGAAGGCCTCCTCTGCTGCTGAATGTGGTGATGGTCCGACCAAATTCTGAATTGGTTTGAGTGAATTGGGCGGTCCCACTGGGCACTTCCCTCCCCCCCCCCCTCAATTTCCCCACCCCTCTCCATTCTCTAACATCTTCTCTCTAGTTTGCCGTTCACCTTTAATATAAAAAACATTTGGGACGCCAGTAGGTCATCGAGCTCCACCTTCCAAATTTTTTTTCCTGCCAAAATGTATGCCATAACCATCCAATCCTTCGCCTCCATTATTCGCTATTTTTGTCAATCAAAACCATTTTAATTTAAACTTTTCTATGGTGTTATTTAAATTATTCGGTATCTTTTGTGGTTTTGCCATTTTAAGTGTTCGTGAATGTACTCAGGTGGCCACGTAAATGGCAATGCACAGGAAAGGTCACCGGGTATTCATTCATCGATCACTTTAATGGCGAGTTTCCTCATTTTTGTAAAATACGACTTAACGCGATGGATACAGACGAAAATTTGCTTACTTTCAAGTTTTACAATAATGAACCTTCATAAATTTTTGATGCGCATAAAGTTATTTAAAAGAGGGATTCAGTTGTTTTTTTTTTGAATATTTCACCCTCAAAAAATGGAAAGTAAAAAAAAAACAAATGCCGTCATTGCACAATTTCGGTCTGGCAAATATCGGTTCACATCTTTTCGTCTTCGGTCTGCTGAGTCCCCAAATGCGCCGCTGCCTCTCTGATTTTGCAGGTGATCATCTGAATTTGGATATTTATTTTTGCCAAGTTCATCCGATGAGTAAACCCTAACCTCCACAAATCACCTTGATTTTTTCCAATTGGTCGATTTTGCTTTGTCTGTAGGCGATTTTGCGTTGAAGTTCATTTTCCAAATTCACTTGTTGAGCACCCGAAGTGTTGGTTTCTGATGAAAAGCAGAAAGTCTGGCGATCTCACTCGGTTTACGCATTCATAAGAGAAATGAAAGAATTTCAATTTATGCGCTATTTGTATTAAAGTTTCGCCGTCAAACCAACAATTTTTTTTTTTTTTTTTGCATTTTTATTATAAATAAACCATTTGCATAAGACAGGGCTCGCAGATCAAGATTTTCAAAAGCCTCATTTGGCAGGCAAAAACGCCTCATTTTGGGTCAAAAAGCCTCATTTTCACAAATTTATTCAAAACGTTTAAAATGTTCAAATGTTATATTTTTGATTGACAATGATCAATTTGAGCAATTTTTTGTTAGAAATAAACATTTTATGAAATTCTGAGCATGAAAATCGAATTTGATTTTTTTTTTTTGCGGCGCTTTTTGCAAAAAAATTTTGGGGAATAGGGGGTCCGGCGGTGCCGATAGGTGCCACCGTGGAAAAATTAAGAATTTTGACCATATTTTTAACAGATTTTCATTAAAAATTCTTAATTTAGTGGATATTCGGAGAAATTGTTATTTTCTGGTTTTATGAAAAATTTAACAAAAGCATTTAGAAAATTTAGGTGAGATTTTCGTTTTGATACTTTTTAAAAACCCAACAATTTATCAAAATTAATCATAAAATTTAAGATTCTGGCAATTTTCCCCAAGCCTCAAAATTTCACAAAAATCCACAAAAAAAAAAATCCTCATTGACCTACCAAAAAGCCACAAAATGAGGATAAATCCTCAGATCTGCGAGCCCTGGCATAAGAGCCGAAGTGGTTGAAACTTCTATAAAAGTTAATCAGTGTTAAATAAAATTAATAAATCGATGATGATTTGTTGGACCTTGAACTGTTGGCTTAAAAGAAATGTTTTGAAAATACCCGAAATGTTAATGGACGAACGTCGCCGTTCGAGAAGCTCACGAGTTTTATAAATATTCATTGGCATTCGGACCAAAGGCGGGAAAAATTGTCAAATTCGACTTTGAATGCTAAAAATCTTAAAATTAGTATTTATAATGAATAAAAGCCAGCCAAAGGGGCATCTCGTGAAAAACAAATGAACGAAACAAAATATAAACACAGCGACTCAATTTTGGGCTCCAGCTAGAGCCCGGTAAAAAAAATTTCCGGGAACGGGAATAAGAACGAGCGGGACGGGAAACGGGATTGCCGGCTTTTTCCCGTTCCCGTAAAAATCCCGTCCGGGCAAAAAAGACGGGAAACGGGAACGGGATTCCCGTCTTTTCCCGCGGGATTCCCGCCGGGCTCTAGTTCCAACACAAATAAGTTTATTTTTATTCAGTAACAGAACGCCAAAACTTTGGAATATTTGAAAGAAAATATGGGATTTCCCTTGTAAAATTTTTGGAGAAAACTTTTCTCAGGACAAAAATTTCAATACTTTAATTCTTTTTTAGCTAAGTGCGTAACTTAAGGTCAAATCAAATAAAATTTAGAACATTATCCTTTTTCCCTTCAAAAAGAGTACAAAATGGTTTTATTTGGTTGATTATTGACCAAGTTATAAGGTAAAAAAAAATTCATAAAATCACTAGTAAATATTCGCCTACCTCTAATGTTTGTATTTGTTCTTCTGTTTTTTATGAAATCTTGGGGCCCAAAATTGAGTCGCTGCGTAAAAGTATTTATTTTTAATTCCGAAAATTGAGAGATGGGTAAATAAACAATTTAAAAAAAGAGAGGACGTTTGGTAGAAAATCAGCTAATCATATCTCCATGCATCTTGAACTTTATTGGTCCCTAAAAAGGCAAAAAGCATGGTTCTGAGTAGGGAGTGGGTTTTCGGGCTTTTACTTAGTTTTTCTGCAGCTTTAATTAAATGAGAAAAGCACGAAATACATTCAGCGCGAAATTCTTCGTTTTAACGTCCCTAGGAATCCCTATTTTAAACTTTCGCCCCTAAAATAGGTGCGTCCCTGTTTTAACACTTTTTGGCATTTCGCCCCTATTTAGGCACATAAATTGGAATTTTCGCCCATAAATCCATTCCCTAGTTCTGAGTGATTGTGTTTTTACTGGGGCGCTTTCGCGGGCGCTACTTATTTTTAGTTATAAGTAGGGATGTCAATTTTATGTAAATACATATTTTTTTCCTGGCTTCTCCATGCTCTAAATAGTAGGAAAAACACTTTCTTTTTTATGTTTGCAAACAAAAATCGGGACTTTTATTTACATATTTTTACATATTTTATTTGGTACATATTTTGGACTTTTTCTTACATATTTTGATTTTTTTTACATAATTTGCGGGTTTTTTACGGAAATTTTTGGAAATCCTCAAAAAAAAATCCAAAATTTTGGCAAATTTCTTATTTTTTTATACATATTTTGAGAATTTTTGAAAATTTTTAGAAATTTCTAGTGAAAAAATTAAAAAAAAACTTTTTTTAAATGTACCCCTCCAAAAATAATTTTTTAAATGTTAAAAGGTGATTCTAAACATATTTAGGTCATTTTTATGCCATTTTGTGCCTATTTAACACTTTACGAAGGTTTTTTCCCAAAAAATAACCATTTAAAAATTTTTATTTACATATTTTCGTACATATTTTGGGTTTTTATACATATTTCTTACATATTTGGGGATTTTTTTTACATATTTATGTACATATTTTGACCAATTTTTGTACATATTTTTGACATCCCTAGTTATAAGTTAAACATACATAAGAAACCAAAATGCCCTTGAGGCAAAAGGAATGTATAAGAGAAAAGCGAGACGAAAAGGGAAATTGAAAAGAAAGGAAAAAGAGAAAAGGGAAAGAAAGGAAAAGGAGCATTTGTTTCATCCGTCCAACCAATCAATGAATCGAAATGAATGAATGAACAAAGAGGCGCTTTTTGAACTAAGAAGGGAAAGCGGAGAATGGCGAGGAATGAGTGGGAGGAGAAGCCGGCGATTGATCGGGAAATTAGCAGAGAGTGGGGAATTTTGATCGACGGAGGCGTCCGAAGCTTCCCTTGCCAAGTCTCCGAGCAAAAGCATCCGCCGCTGATGTTCTGTGCCCACCTTTAATTTGGACGATTTGTTGGCTCAAAATGTCAATTTGCCAGTGATTTTCCATCTTTCCAAGCTTTGTCGCTTTTCCCTCGCCTCCTCTTAAGCCATTTTTGAAGCGGAAGGTCCCCGGCGTAATGGACCATCTCATCACCACGCCGGCCCATCACCACGTTTCGCCATTGGTCCGTTCTCGTTCTCGCTCTGAGACTCGTGCCGGCACTTTTGTCGGTTACCGTCGGACGTTTGTCAATTGGTGCTTTGCATTCAAATCCGTTTGCTTCATTCAGACGATCCGCCTCTTTCACTTCGAATAGTGCGGGCGGTTTCACCCTGCCCAGTTACGGTAGGCGCGGCGATTACTGTCGGCTTTTCACTTTCATTTTTCGTCGCCAAACAATCAAATGGACTAATTTGTGACCGTAATTCTCTCTTAAGGCTATGGCGGCGGATTTATGGCCCGATCGTTGAGCAGATCAAGTGCCTGCCCATTGCTTTTCTTCCGATTGCATTTCCCCACTTCCCTCAGATTCGTCCTTGTCACTGTTCGGCCGTGGTCTCCATTCGTCCGCCCTCGACAGAACGCCGCCCTTTCACAACATCGCCGTCCAACGGCCGACGCCCCATTACACGGACAAATGTCAGACTCACTTCGAAACTGACAAATGCTTCTCCTTTTTGCAGATCCTTTTGTCCGCTACAGTTACGGCAACATTGAGACGGGACTTAGCATCAAAACGCAAACGGAAATGGTAAAGGAAAGCAACAGAAAGCAAATGGCATATTGCCATTTCAGAAGTCACCAAATTATTACGGCATAAAAGACACCGGCACAAAGAGATGGCTGGAGGGGTTGGGGGGGGGCAATGAAAGCCCAATTAGGCACCACTCCCATTCAGCAAGTTGAACTCGTACAACTCCGGCATCTTCTCGCGCCCCGTCTCGAGAGAACGGTCCATCGAAAGGCCATTGGCGCCCATTCGTTCGTATGTGAAGTGAGTTGAGCACAATTTGAACCGAACAGTGAACACATATCAAAAACATGTCAAGATATATGCCAACGGAGGATGCCGTTGATTTGTTCAAGAAAAGATGTATGACAGTGAGCACATTGTCCAAATATTGGTGGGTAAAAGGGGGAAAAGCGGCGCCGAAAAAGGGGGGGGGTAATTGCCAAAGGGAATGCCAAAAAAGGAGGGGCAAATTCAAGGCAAAGGCATAACATTTGGCCATTCTTGAACAGGCTGCAGTCCACCGGGTCCACCAGCCGTGCCAACATTTCGGCCCACCGCTCTTACGGTCGCCCCTCCTCCGTGTCCACGCTGACCGGCTCGTACTCCACGCGTTACAATGCTCCGCCAACTTCGACAAGTTATGGCGTTTTTCGTCCGACCAAATATTACTCCAGGGTGGCCAATTCACTGACGGCCTTCTGACCAACGGAATAAGTGTCGTCGTCCCTTTGGTCTTTTTCACGTGAAAGTCGGCTTCACTCTTTTGCCGGTGTCGTCCGATGAGTTCAACCCTTTCCTTCCTTATTTTATGACAATTGTCTAAACAAATTTTTACCAAGAAAAAGACGTATTTGTATCATCTGACCATAAAATACTTAAATTCAACAAAGACATGTATTGAGTTTCCGTGATATGAAGCCAATTTTGGCATAAATTGGTAATTCAAAAATATTTTTAATTTGCCTCATCGAGAGCTTTCGATTGCTACTTCATCTGTCCTCTTGTTTCACAAAGAAAACCCCCTTACATTAGTTTAAAAAAATGATAGAATTACCTGCCTAATTAAGTTTTGCCTTTTTCTCAATTTTTAATATATTCGTTTGGCATGTTCCAATATGAAAATGAACAATACCGAATGAAAAAAAGAATGAAACTCCGCATATATTTTGTGAGTCAATGAAGAAAAAGTACAAAAAGAGAGCAAAAAGAAAACAAAGAAATTGAGGCGAAATGCTTTAACATCCGTCAGCATTTCATTTGCATGCAATGCTTTTTCGTGATGTTGCGATGATAAAAAATAAAATAAAATACACACAAATTATTGGCCTCTGTTCTGACTAAAGGTAATTTCAGATGCCTCCGATGATTTGAATTTGATTTGGCAAAATGTATTGACAAGAAACAGAAGGGCAGCAGCAAACACAGCTTTTACCGGCAAATGCAAAGGCAGTCAAAAAGACGTACCACACGACCAAATCCTAAAAGTTCGAATGTTTGGCTTTGGCGTCCCCTCCCCCCCCCACTTTATGGTTCCGTCATCGCTGCCCGAGGCCACCATTGAATTGTCCACCGGATTCCAACTGACCGCGTTGACCGTGCCTTAATTCTTTATTTAATAAGTCATTTCTTCCGCTTTCGCCCACTTGTGTGGCCGATCAGTCGCTTGACCGGGTGAGTCCGACGCGTATTCCAAATGACCACAGTGTTATCTGATGGGAAGCAATTAATTGGGAAAGAATTGGGCACAAAAACACCTTCGGAGCCAGAGGCAATGAATAATTCATCAGGACCACCGAAAGAAGAAGTGATCACCTGAAGAAGAGAATGTTTCAAATCAACAGGTTTCTAATAGGCATTTTCCTGGTTATTTTTAAACAATTCCATTATCAAAAAGGGGGGGGGGCTGATGCAATATGAACCCGTTAAACCCAATTTAATGAAAAGCCAACAAATTCGTTGTGTTTTGAGCCGAAAAAAGAGCGGACGAGGTCATTTGTCCGCAAGTCCCACAACCGAATGCCCTCGGTTTTGGTAGTCACCAGACAATACTTCTCTTTTCGGTCAACGCTGAAGAAACGATGGAAAATTAGAAATGGAGGAGGGAAAATGGCACCAAAAAGTGATGATTTGGCTGGCCTCTTGAATCAGCGTTTGCTCGTGCATCGTTTCGAAATCGTAGGCCCTTATTCTGAAAATCGTATATGGTTAAAACTTACTTTCACGTTGTCCAGCCTACCACAAAGCTATTTTGCTTTCGGATCAAAAATATTTTTCTCAAGTGGATTGTAGTCGTTTTTCGCCAAAAAAATATATCAAAATATTTTATTTTTGGGTCAATTTCAAAAATTATGGTTAAGTGGGACCACGGGGTACCGATAGGTGCCGCCGAGTAAAATTAAGTGAATTTTAATTTGTTAAAAAATTGAATATAAATTAGCAGTGTCCCCTCCCCTTTATTCGGGGACTGGACAAAATCTCGCCGCAGAAATTTCAAAATTTTTTTCTAAGTTAGAAAATTTTCAAGGAAAAAATTCTTAGATAATTTTCAATAAACAATTTAAAGAAAAATTTTTTTCTTAATTTTTATGATAATTACTGTTTTTTCGAAAAATTTCAAAAAAACTTAATAAATATTTTTTTTTGAAATTTTCTTATAAAAAACTTTCTAAGAATTTTTTCCTTGAAAATTTTCCGTTTGAAAATTTTTTTTTGAAATTTCTGCGGCGAGATTTTGTCCCGGCGAGATTTCGGGGTGTACCCTTTTCCTTCTCCCCTCCTCCCACCTGTTGTGAGTGTCCGCTGCCAAAACAGTTTTCCCGTCCATGCACGCGTATAAACAACGAATTCGAAAACCTTCGAACATTTTGGCACTGTCCTCGGGCCGATGGATGTCCTAATTTGGGAAAGTACCGTTGGTCAGTCAGTGGCCCTCCACTTTACGGATTAAATTTATTTTGAAATTGATTCGCTCACATAAACATGAAAATGGCCTTTTTCGCCGGCACATGCCAATTTGTGGGAGCCGTCTTTGAAAAAGGCGACGGTGGTAAAGGCATCGCCGGTGTAATGGACGTACTCCTAAGGACAAAAAGTCTTGAAAGGGAAGAGAAGCGG